>WOVY01000172.1:0-241343 GCA_013436015.1 Rhipicephalus annulatus | reverse complement strand
TTTGTGTTCTCCTGTGTTTTTATGCCTTTTCTTTTCCGCTTGGCGCAAGGGTTGACGAAACTTCCTCATTTGCGCTGCGAGTACTGGCACGCTCCCTCTTTTGGTTCTCTATATCGGTGTGTGTATGCCTTCATTTTTTTCTTTACGAGCATCGAGTCGATGCTTTCAAAGGGGGGGGTACTATTGCCACATGGTTTGCTTGGGTGAGATCGATGAGTGAAAGAGGACAAAGACGATCTATCTGAGCTGCTGCTTCGCTAGTCAACTCAACGAGCCCATTGTATCAAGTTTGCCGTGAGAAACGTGACAAGATATATATATATATATATATATATATATATATATATATATATTGTAAGATGGCGTCGAGAACACTCGAGACTCTCCTTTTATTGACTCGAGTATGTGCCCCACAACCTAAACTTTACTGGTGATGATGAGTATTTACAGATGAAAAGATGGGACGCAAAATAATGCTCACACTTATTTTCCCCGCGCACTTGAGCGGCCGGCCCGGCCTAGACTTAGGCGGGAAAGGTACGGCGCACAAAGGGTTTAAGACGCGAAACGTGGACAATCTCGGAGGCACGGTAACGACAGTCCAAGGAACCCTCGACGGGAGTGACAAGGTAATTGACCGGAGATGTTCTTTCACAAACAACGTAAGGTCCTAGCAAGCGAGACTGAAACTTTTCACACAATCCGGGTGTGTGAACAGGCGTCCAAAGTAGTACTTCATCTCCAGGACGGAAGGTGACGTCTCGACGAAAGCTGTCATAGCGTTGCTTGCGGTCTTCTTGACTGGCCTCCGTGTTGAGTTGAGCACGTTGCCGTGCCTGAGCAAGCCTTGAGACGAAATGTTCTGGCGTAGTCGTCGACGTTTTTGTCATTACATTGAAGAAAGAGGCGTCAATGGTGAATGTCGGCGCACGACCATAGACGAAGAAGAAAGGTGAATACCCGGTAGTTCGTTGAACAGCGGTGTTGTGCGCAAATGTTACGAACGGCAAGATTTTGTCCCAATTATCGTGGTTCCGTCCGATGTACATGGATATCATGTCGATGAGAGTCCGATGGAATCGCTCTGTCAGCCCATTTGTCTGCGGGTGGTAAGCGGATGTGGTCTTATGAAGTGTGCCACAATTTTTTAGAATTTCGTCAAGAATTGTCGACATGAAGGCCTTGCCCCGGTCACTCAACAACGTGCGAGGTGCATCATGACGCAACACAATGGCTTTTAAAAAGAAGGCGGCAACGTCTGAGGCGGAGCTAGTGCGTAGAGGAGCGGTCTCCGCGTATCGCGTGAGGTGGTCGATGGCTGTGACGATCCAGCGGTGGCCCGCTGGCGTTACGGGAAGTGGCCCGACGAGGTCTATTCCGACAACGGCAAAAGGTGTGTCGGGACATGGAATGGGTTGTAATAAGCCAGCAGGAGCTGAAGTTGGTCGTTTCCGGCGTTGACAAAGTGCACAAGAAGCGACATAATTAGCCACAAAGGTAGAAAGACCAGGCCAGAAGAAAACGGCTCCTAACGCGGTTGTAGGTCTTTTGAAATCCCAAGTGTCCAGCTGATGGGTCGTCGTGCAATGCTTCGAGAACTTGTTTTCGCAGCGAACGGGGAAGTACTGGCACCCACCGATGCCCATCCGCATTGTCAGTATAGTGATGCAGGACATTGTTCTCTAGCTTGAACAGCCGTAGCTGACGACGTAGTCTGGCATTAGGTGGAGAAGGCGAGCCATTCAAGTATCCGATGATGCGGTTACAGTAGGGGTCGTCACGTTGGTACGCGGCAAACTGGGCGCTGTTGTGTAAAGGTAGCGACCCAGCAACTGCCAGGGGTGATAACGTGAGTGAACAGGAAGCCGCTTGATCACCTGAGGGGCATTCAGGATGCGTGGTTGGAGATGAAAGTGGCAGAGGGCAGCGAGAGAGAGCGTCTGCATCCTGATGCTGTTTGCCGGACCTGTACACAACGTCAAAAGTGTACTCTTGCAAACGCAGTATCCAGCGACCAAGGCGCCCAGACAAATTCTTCAGCGAGGACAACAAGCATAGGGCATGGTGGTCGGTAACCACAGTAAAGTGGCGTCCATACAGATAAGGTCGAAATTTCTGGATGGCCCAAACGACAGCGAGACAATCCTGCTCTGTTATCGAGTAGTTCTGCTCTGCAGGTGTTTAGTGCGCGGCTGGCATACGCAACTACTCTCTCACGTGAAGTGTCGTCGCGCTGGAGGAGGACAGCACCGATTCCATGGCCGCTGGCATATGTGTGCAGGAAAGTGGGTGCACTCTCATGGAAGTGACGGAGGACGGGGTCTGATGTCAAAGCATGCTTAAGGGCTTGGAAAGCACACTCCCACTCGTCAGTCCACGTGAAATCTGTCCTTGACGTCAGAAGCTTGTGTAACGGCCCCGCAATGGCAGCAAAGTGACGGATGAAGCGGCGGAAGTAAGACGCCAGGCCCACGAAACTTCGCAATTGTTTTTGATTGCGCGGACGTGGAAAACTAATTACGGCAGCAACTTTGTCGGGGGTCGGGTCGAACGCCGTCTTTGCTGACAAGGTGACCCAATAGTTTGATGCTTGTGCTGGCGAAGTGGCACTTTTTTGTATTGAGCTGTAGGCCAGCGTTCGAAATGCACGTTAGAACTTCGTCCAAACGCTTAAGGTGCTGAGAAAAAGTAGAAGAATAAATGACGATGTCGTCTAAATAACATAAACAGGTTCTCCATTTGAGACCACGTAAGACAGTATCTATCATGCGCTCAAATGTTGCTGGAGCGTTGCATAAAGCAAAGGGCATGACGTTAAATTCGTAAAGCCCGTCAGGCGTCGCAAACGCTGTTTTCTCCTTGTCTGCTTCGCGCATAGGTATTTGCCAATACCCGCATCGGAGGTCGAGGAGGGAGAAATATTCTGCGCCTTGTAGGGAGTCCAGGGCATCACCTATGCGTGGCAACGGATATACGTCTTTTTTCGTGATCTTATTGAGCGCTCTGTAATCAACACAAAAGCGGACAGAGCCATCCTTTTTCCCGGACCAACACCACAGGAGACGACCAGGAGCTGGATGAAGGTCGAATAATATCCCGTTTTGAGCATGTCGGCGACGTTTTTCTCGATGATTTGCCGTTCAGCCGAAGAGAGACGGTATGGGCGGCGGCGTACAATGGAGCTGCCTTCGGTTTCGATGCTGTGCTCTGCAACGGAGGTGCGGCCCAGAACTTTGCAATGTACATCAAACGAAAGGCTGTGCTTTTGGAGAAGGTCTAAGAGGTCTTTCTTTTGCTCGGCAGTGAGGTGAGGACTTATGGTGTCATTTAAGGTAACAGTAGTAGCAGACAAAGGCGGTGATTCTGCGTGAAGGGGAATCAGTGAAAAGGGCTCACTGTCAGCGAAGCAGCTCACAGCAGTGCCCTGGGGCAGCATCACTGGCGAAGAAGTTGGTGGTGACCAATGCTTTACCGTCTTTAAACCGCACAAGGCCGGGTGCTATGGTAAGTCCCGCAGGTTTCAAACGAACTGATGGAGCTATGAACACGTCATCATTAACTATAGTATCCGAAGCAATTGTTGGAAGTTGTTCATCTCCTGGCGAAATGAAACAATCAGTAGCAGCAATGAAACGGAAGCTGTATGGATCGACATCCGATGAACTCTCAGTAGCTGACATTCGAATGACTCGCTGATGACACGATATGAAAGCTGATGCCGAAGAAAGGAAGTCCCATCCTAAATTACTGTGTGAGTGCACAAAGGAAGTACAAGAAACTGAATGTGGTGAATGATGCCATCTATGGAAACACGGACTGTGCAAACACTTGAAGGCTGAATAGGGACTCCATCTGCGCAACGAAGGGGAGGACCATCGTAGGGCGTCCTAACTTTTTTCAAGCGGGCACAAAAGTCTGCACGAATTACGGAAAGCGATGCGCCTGTGTCCACCGGTGCCTCTGTCTGTATACCTTCAACATACACCAATAAAACATTCGATGGGCGGTCCGGAGGAGTTTGACGCAGTTCGAAAGATGCAGCTTTCCCTCCCGAAGCTGCACTGTTCAGTTTTCCAGTTGGCGGTCGGGAATTGAAGTAGAAGGTCGGGGAGGAGAAGAAGAACGCCGCATCGGTGAAGGTGAGCGACGACGTGAAAACCGGGAACTGCCAACTGGGTCAAAGTTCTGCGGAGACGGCGACCGACGTGTGCTGTTCGGATACAGCCGACGATAGGGGGGTCCAGTCGCGTAGAAGTCGTCCCGTTCAAGGTTATTGTAGCCTCGTCGTTCGTCTTGCTGACGGCGTCAGCAAAACCTTGAAATATGACCACGGATGCCGCAATAGAAGCAAGTCGGCCGCGAACTGCGCCAGGCGTTGTAAGGCTGGGAAGATGGTCGCGGTGCGAGTGAGTTGAGCGAACCATGCACTTCGGGCGCTGGTAGCTGCATTGGGCTTTGCTGGGGTGCAGGCGTCCTAGCAGCAACCTGAGCATACATTGGCATGGCCACAGGATATGAGTTCGGGACAGGTGTGACAGTCATCGAGGCCAGGCTCTGGTGGGGCGTAGGTGTCGTTGCAGCAACGTGAGCATAGATGGGCATGGGATGTGAACTCGGAGCTGGTGTACTAGTCATCAAAGCCAGTTCCTCCCTCACGACTTCGCGCAAACTAGTAGCGGGTGGCGTCGTTCGGATATCGAGGTGGCGAGGTGAAGCCTGTGCATGAAGTTCCTCGCGGATGATAGAGCGGATCAGTGCACGCAGCTCTGCTGTATCATGACTTGAGCTCAGATCAGACATATCAGGTTGTACCCGAGTGGTCTGAAGCTCCTCAAGGCGCTGACAGGTAGCTAAAACATCGGCTACGGTTTGAGGATTTTGCACCACAAGCGCATTAAAAGCGACAGTCGCAATTCCTTTCAGCAGGTGGCACACACGGTCGTTTTCCGCCATATCGTTGTCGATGCGGCGGCAAAGGGCGAGAACATCTTCGATGTAAGAAGTGTAAGACTCGCCAGGGCGTTGAACACGTGCACCAAGCCTCTTTTTGGCGATATCCAAGCGCACTGACGGGTTGGCGAAAATCTGGCGGAGCTGACGTGTAAAGGCGGGCCATGTCGGAAAATCTGTGGCGTGGTTGAAAAACCACGTTTTTGCGACGCCGCTCAAGTAGAATGCAACGTGGGTGAGTTTCGCAGGCTCATCCCAGTTGCTGATAACACTCACGCGGTCATATTCCTCTAGCCAGTCTTCCACGTCTTCACCGGGAGGCCCTGCGAACAGCGGAGGATCCTTTTGAGGACTGGTGACCAGGTGAGAAGGGTTTCTTGCCGGTGGGAGCGGTGGCGAAGCTGGCACGCTGGACTGGGCGGCTTGCGACATTACCGGACCCAGGTCGTTTAAGCGGCGGCCTGAACGGAGCTCCAGGGATGTGTTCTAGAAGACGCTGGGGTGTCCGAGAACGCGAGAGGACGCAGGAACCGGGCAGCACTCTCCACCACTTGTAAGATGGCGTCGAGAACACTCGAGACTCTCCTTTTTTGACTCGAGTATGTGCCCCACAACGTAAACTTGACTGGTGATGATGAGTATTTACAGATGAAAAGATGGGACGCATAAATAATTCTCACAATATATATATATATATATATATATATATATATATATATATATATATATATATATATATATATATATATATATATATATATAATAAGGGAAAGAAGTGTATACCTAAGGGCTCGTTTTCCGTGTTTTTAACACAATATTAATGAGATATAACAGACAGTAATGCCAAGGAATGTACAGGGGAAGTTATTAAAACCAATGGAATGTAAATAAGAAGAAAGAAAAGTGGATGAAAAAATTACCAACTGTGAGCAGGAATCGAACCTATATATATATATATATATATATATATATATATATATATATATATATATATATATATATATATATATATATGTGTGTGTGTGTGTGACGCTTCACAAGTGAATGTGGGGAAGAAAGAGGGGGAAGATGAAGGGTCAGAATAAACTGGTGTTCTGACTGACGCCATGTCTCATCCGTTACACTAAGTCGACAGGATCTACCGCAGCAACATCATGAGCCCACCAAAGAAGATGATCAGCCTGCCGTTATACACCGGAGCTGAAGACGACGTCCCTGTTGACAAGTGGTTGCACCTCTTCGAAACGAAGGCGAGCAACGTCAGCTGGTCCGAACGAGATCGCATCGACTGCATCAGCGAGTACCTGGAAGGTGAGGCATTCCGCTGGTACCTCACCGAGATTTTCGACGCAGAAGATACGTGGGAAGGCATCAAAACAAGCATAATATCACGATTTTCTACACCTGTTAGCGAGCCTTTCCGCCAATTCATACACTGCAGGCTCAAAAGAGAACAGCGCATCAGGCACTACTACGAAGAGAAGACACACCTTGGTCGCCTCGCAGACTTAAAAGACGTTCACATAGTATCCGGATTGACTGATGGTGTACCTGAAGAGATCGAAAGGCGCCTCGCTGGATTGACGCTCACCACCCCAGCCAAGTGGCTTGCTGCTGCGCTTCAAGCGGAAGACTCTGTCCACAGAGATGCTTCCCAACACTCGTCAAAACGGCAGCTCATGCATCGAGAGCCTCATTCTACGCGACCATGGCTCCCTACAAGATTGATGCGCACCTCTCACAGTGAGTGCCGACATTGTGCATCTGCTGGTTTGCCGAATCAGTTTCACTGGCACAATGAGTGCCCTCGTCGTGAAATGGTGTCTGCTCTAACTGACAACCAGAGAAACGAAGAGGGCGGCCCAAAGGCTCAATAATACGTTTTGGGGCACTTATGAACGGACACATGGTGAACGCAACTCTGGATACAGGAGCGACTATTACCTGTATCAATGAAGTTGTGTTCAAAAACCTCAAGCTGCAGTTGCTCAAGGATTCATGCATTAGTGTCCAACAAGTCACCTCAACCACAAAAACTTTGGGCCGCGTACGCATACAGTTGGAAATAGGGAAGTTAAAGCGGGCAGTCCAAGCACACGTTCTACCAGGCATGAAGACTGAATTCTTGCTAGGCCTGGACAACGCCTCCTTTTTCAGCCTATCACTGGATTTAAACACAATGACTTTGTTTCAAGACAACAAAGCTTTGCAGAATTCCTTTCAAACACAAAAGTGTGTCTTCAGCGCCGATACAACCCCTCTCCAAGCCGTTGATGTCACGCACCTTCCACCATCGCAACAAGCTGCTTTGAGAGAGGTGCTTCACAATTACGAAGACATTTTCTCAAAGTCTCAGGTGGACTTCGGATGTATCGCGGAGGAACGACACTGCATTGCCCTCAGCAACAACGTGCCTATCCACAGACCACCGTATCGATGCTCCCTGGCACACAAAGAGGAAATTGTCAAGCAAGTAGACTTACTTCTCAAGCAAGGTGTAGTGCGTCCATCTTTTTCCCGTACGCGGCTCCAGTCATTCTTGCAGAGAAAAAAGGTGAAGGACGCACACGTTTATGCATTGATTATCGAAAGCTTAACTCTGTCACTGTGCCTGACTACCAACCTATTCCGCGTATAGACGATGTTCTAGACTACCTGGGAAAATCGAAATATTTTTCGACATTGGATATCACATCAGGCTATCGGCATGTCAAAATGAACCCAGAGGACATCCCAAAAACAACTTTTGTCACGCCGAATGGCCATTATGAGTGGCTTGTTATGCCTTTCGGTTTGAAAAATGCTCCTGCTACATTCGAAAGAGCTGTGAAATTAGTTATCAGAAAACATAACTTAAAGAATGTCGTTAATTATTTTGATGATATCGTAGTCTTCTCCGACACATTTACTGAGCACCTACAGCACCTCCAAGCTCTCTTGCATGCCCTAAAATGGAGAATATAAAACTTAAATTGAAGAAATGCCATTTTGCCCAAGATTCTATTGATTATCTGGGTCACAGTGTGTCGCACGGTACAGTGTCGCCTATACGAAGAAACATAGAAGCTGGTTTGCGATTCCCGAGACCGAAATCCCCGAAAGAGCTTCAGCGTTTTTTAGGCACCACCAACGTTTACCGCCAGTTTATACCGCACTTCAGTGACATAGTTTTCCCACTTACGAAGCTGTTGAAGAAGGACACACCATGGGAATGGGATTCCTCATGTGAACAAGCCTTTGAGAACATGAAATACTGTCTGACCAAAGAACCAATTTTACGAATTTTTTCTTGCGAGAAACCATGCATTCTTTATTGCGACGCATCTAACATAGGCGTAGGTGCAGTTCTGAAGCAAAGAGATCATGATGGTAAAGAACACCCCGTTGCCTATCACTCGCGTAAGCTACTCGCGCACGAAATAAATTATGCCATTACAGAGCTCGAATGCCTCGCTATAATTGACGCTGTTGACAAGTGGCACTGCTACTTACATGGACTACCATTCACTGTTGTCACCGATCATGCTGCTTTACAATGGCTCAGAAACATAAAAAACCCACATGGCCGGCTCTTTCGATGGTCTTTGAAGCTGTCGATGTATGACGTTAACATTCGACATCAAAAAGGCAGCGAAAACATCGAGGCGGACGCATTTTCGCGAAGCCCTATGGTTCAACTCCTTTCATTACCAGAACTTCAAATTTACCAGGATGACCACCCTCGCTGCAAGTACACAACGGAAAACGGGGTCACTATCGTGACACGTAAGGGAATTCGCAAAGTGTACGTTCCTCTCAAGCTTCGACTGGGCCTTCTGCAGAAAGCACACTGTCAGTTCGGACACGTCGGAGTAAAGAAAACTCTGGGCTTGTTGTCATCATCCTACTATTGGCCGGAAATCATCACAGACGTTTGATCCTACGTCCGCCACTGTGACATATGTCAGCGTTGCAAGAAGCCGAAAACCAAGAGATTCGGATCTCTCGAGTCACTACCACCTGCAGAACAACCCTTCGATCTTTTAGCAATGGACACTATAGGTGGCTTTTCAGGATATGGCTCGACAAAGAAGTTTATTCACTTGGCGATCGACCACGCTACGCGGTATGTCTGGGCGTTTCCCCACAAGAACGAAAATTGTGACGCATACATTTCGTGCATCACCGCCATCTTTGCAGCAGGAAAACCCAAGAAGTTCCTATCTTATCGTGGACCAGCTTTCACAGCTGGAAAATTCAAGCAGTTTCTAAAACGCAATGGTGTCCACCAATTGTTCACATCCTCCCAACACCCTCAATGTAATGGCATGAACGAACGTACAAATCAGACCATTGTAACCCGGCTAAAGTGCAAAATGAATGAGCAGCCACAGAAGTCTTGGGTCAAACATCTTTCGGATATTGTCGATGAATACAACAGAACCCCACATGAAGTAACACGATATCTACCATCGTACCTAATGTATGGAATTCCTTCATACGACACAATTTTAGACGCACCAATGGAGAGTGTGCAAGAAGCAAGGAAAAGTGCAATCAAGAACACGCTTGCCTATCATGAGAAGAACAAGATAATCTACGACAAAAAAATCCTACCACAAGATCTCCAACCTGGTGAATTGGTCCTCGACGACACACCTTGGCACCCGAACAAAGGAAAGCTCAGTTCAGTCATGGAAGGACCTTACACAATTCTTCGCAGAGTCTCTCCTGTGAACTATGAGATCGACCGATGTGTAGCACCGTTAAGCAGAACTACTGATATTGTGCACGTCAACAAACTGCGTCGCTACTATTGTCCCAATAAGTTAACGCTCTCTCGGGGGGAGGGGGAAACGTGTGACGCTTCACAAGTGAATGTGGGGAAGAAAGAGGAGGATGACGAAGGGTCAGAATAAACTGGTGTTCTGACTGACGCCATGTCTCATCCGTTTCATATATATATATATATATATATATATATATATATATATATATATATATTCAAAGGGACTCGACCCAACGACCCCTCACTAGAATGTGTGCATCTTAGGTCATCGTTTGTGGACACCACGAAAATGCGTCTATCTTTGGCTAGTGGCCCCTTACGCGACGCTAACGGTATTAATAAATAAATAAACAAACAAACAAACAAAAAAGAGAAAACAAGCAAGATGAATATTCCCACTTGAAATTGCAAACAGCATAGTCAGTTAGCGCATGTAATTAGACTTCAAGCGTGTGACATGAACAAGTTCTGTGCAAGCACGACGCCATTGCGTACAGGATGTGCGACCTTGTAATGTCCTAATTAGCGGTACAAGAATTTTTCGCTGAGTGCTCGGCAGCGAATAGGGTCCAAACCAACACTTGGTCACCCGGTTTGTATTCCGCATGGCAGTAGCGTCAGTTGTAGCGTCGATCGTCAGTACACTGTTGATCCTTAACCCGTAGACGTAAAATTTGTGGGACTTGTTCTGCTCGTTGCATGTAAGCGGCGGCGTCGTGGTTTTCTTCAGCAAAGTCTGCAAGCATGGCGTCCAGCTTCGCAGCTGCATCCCTGCCGTAGACGAGGCTAAAAGGGGGCATGTGTGTGTAGTCTTTTTTATTGCAGTATTATAGGCAAATACGACGTATGGAAGGATGCTGTGTCAGGTTTTGTGTCCTGCATACATGGCGAGCATGTCAGCGATTGTTTTGTTCAGTCATTCCACGAGGCCGTTTGTATGGTGATGATACGCCGTAGTTTTGCGGTGGCTGGTTTGACAGTGGTGCAGGATAGCTTGCACTAGTTCAGCTGTGAATGCTGTTCCACTGTCCGCGATGAGAACCTCATGGGCCCTGTGCCGCATTAGCATGCAATTAACGAAAACCTTTGCGACCTCCTCTGCTGTTCCGTTTGGTTGGGCTTTTGCTTAGACGCAACGGTTCAGGTAATCAGTTGTTACGATGATCATTCTATTTCCAGAAGTTGACGTCAGGAAGGGGCTAGGGAGGTCCAATGTTATCTGTTGGAAAAGCTCTGTTTGGAGTTGTATGGGGTTGAGCAGTCCAGCTGGCCTGGTCGGTGGCGTCTTTCTTCGTTGGTATTCACGACAGGTCTTTAAGTACCCGGCAACGTCGGTGGGAAGTCGTAACCAGTAGAGTCTCTCTTGGTCTCGGTGAAGAGTGCGGGCATGTTCAAGTTTCGCAGCAGTTGGTTCGTCATAGGAGGCCTGTAGAATCTGTTCTCGAGTGTTGCTAGGAACGAGAATGAGATGAGTGGTCTTGTTGGGCTCAAAATTCTTCTTTACGTTGATGCCATTGTGAAGACTGAAGGATGAGAGTCCCCGCTTAAATGATGCCTGTGGTGATAATGTCCTGCCTTCCAGATATTCTTGTAGGCCCCTAAGGTCAGGGTCGCAGTGTTGCTGCTGCTAATAGCTCTAAGGAATCTGTCGTTGTCGTCGTCATTCTTTGGTTGTTCATCAACAGGGGCCCTTGACAAGCAGCCTGCAACCGAATGCTTTCTTCCAGAGTTGTATGCGATGGTGACATTGAATTCCTAAAGACGAAGACTCCATCGAGCGAGGAGGCCAGAAGAAACTTTCGAATGAGCAGCCAGCACAAGGCGTGATGGTCAGTCACAACCGTGAATGTTCGTTCGTACATGTATGAGCGGAATTCCAATGTCGCCCAGATGATTGCGAGGCACTATTTCTCAGTAGCTGGATATTTACACTTTTCACCTTGAACAGCGAGCGGCCAGCATATGCGATCACCCTCTCGAGTCTGATGCTTATCTAAATGAGGACCGCATCTATGCCCACGCTGCTTGCGTTGGTATGAATTTCAGTTTGGGCTTCTCATCAATGTGTGAAAGGATGGGACGTGACTGCAAACGGCGCTGGAGTTCGCTGAAGGCATCTTCTTGTGGCGCTTTCCATTGAAATGGCACAGCAACTTTTGTCAGCTTGGTCAAAGGTTCAGCTATGCATGAAAAGCTCCTGACGAACCTCCTGCAGTACGCACACAAGCCAAGGAATCTTCTTACGGTTTTCTTGTCTGGCGGCGTAGAAAATGCTCAATAGGGGATGTATTCTAGGGATCGGGTCGTACATTATTCGTGCTGGTGATGTGTCCAAGAAATAGCAGCTCCTGATGTGCTAAACAGCACCTCACATGCTTTAGTGAAATTCCGGAAGACTCCATTGCATCGAGCACAACATGCAGTCTTCGCAGGTTTTTATCAAAGGTTGCTGCAAAGACAGCGACATCACCGAGATACTGGAGGTAGGTTTGCAATTTGAGGCCTGCTAACACCGTATCCATGACTCGTTGAAACGTTGCCGGCGCGAAACAATGTCCAAATGGCATGAAATTAATCTCGAATACCGTCTGTAGTGATGAAATCCGTCTTTTCTCTGTCCCTTTCGTCCATTTCAATCTGCAAATATTCGATTTTAAGGTCCATGGGCGAAAAGGACTCGGCGTGACAGAGTCGGTCTTGGGTATCGTCTATCTTTGGGAGCGGGTAAACCTCTTTTTTTGTTACCCTGTTTAGTCTGTGATAGTCAACCCAGAACCAGAGGTTTCTGTATTCTTTTCTTGAGGAGAACAACTGGTGATGCCCAAGGGCTTTTTGAAGGTTAGATGACATCATCCCGACGAATTTCGTCTTCCTAATTCCCAATAGCTTCACGTTATTGTGGCAACACCTGGTAAGGACTTTGGCAGAGGGGTCAGGTGGGCTCGTCGGTAATGATTTGATGCTTAGCAATTTGTGTTCGTGGCACCTTAAACAAGGTCGCGAAACAGTGGCCGTAGTTTTTTAGGAGATGGCGGATTTGATTCTGCCTGTGACTGAGTGTCTTAAAGTTGATGTCGAACGCAGGAGGCTCGTTGTGCATCGACAAGTCCTGAGCAAATTGGTCGAAGATAGAAAACGTGTCTATAATGTCGCTTGCTTCATCTAAGCAGGGAATCGTGGTGTGCCTTTGCTGAGGTGTTGGTGTTCCTTGCCGAAGTTGGTTATGAGCACGTCGACTTGACCATCTTGAAAGAAGCGATACCTATTGTGACGCCAAGTTCGTGGTCTAAGAGAAACTGCATGTTTCCCTCGATCACGTCTTTGACGTCTGAATGTTATCTGTAACAACTGGTATAACGACGCTGGACCTTGGTGGAATGTTAATTTGTTCATCTAGAACACTCAGGATGCCATGGTGCTCTATAGGGTTGTCTTCGACTACATGGCTTGGTCCGTGGAAAGCGGGAAGTGTCTTGCTGAAGATGGATCACTGCTTGATGTTCGGTAAAGAAATCAATGCCCAGGCTGACTTCGTGGGAACACTGCTGCAGGACTAAAAAGCATGCTGGGTAAATGCGCCCGCTGACAGTCACTCGTCCTGTTGGCAACGCGAGATGGCCTCCGGCTGTGTGGATCACAGCAGCATCCCACCTGGTCGCTGATGACAGGGGTGGGTGCAGCCGGTGGGATCATAGTGGACGTCGGGTCTTCTTGCTTCTGTCATGTGCGCTCCTGTAGTATTCAGGATTTCGGTGGAAACCCTTGTAGGCGGCGGCTACTGACAGTCACGTTGACGCTTCTGGGCATTTCGTCCTTCCCTGCAGCTGTCGGTTCAGGGACCTGGCGCTTACGCCGCACATCCACCAGTTGTCACGCCGAAACGGCGATGAATCGATGTGCACGAAAAGATGAGAAGCAAGTCGCAACAAAACTGTATTAGGCTGACCTCGCCCGAAGTCCAAGCAAGACAAGTGCCGCACACTGTGGATCACGAACAAGCGTCACAGCACCCATGGCGGTGCTCACTTCAATAAAAGGGGCATTTTCAAATTGAAACGTGGCACCAAAATAAGGATGCAGATCGCACGTTTTTGGTGCAGTGCGCTTTAGATACACACTTGCAACGCACGTCACAAGCCATGCGATAACAATGGCAGGTTCGTGGCAATATGACTTCTACCTTGTGCTAATATCTGACAAGAATAGTTTTGTTTCTACTGCGCTTGCATTTCGAGTTCAGTTGGCACGGCATTTTGCAGTACCATTACCAATTATAGCTTTTGGAGCTTAATTTCCCCAAAAAATGTGATTATCAGACATTTTGTTGCGGAGGGCTCCCCAAATTTTCTTAATGCACACTTAATTAAATAAGAGGGCCTCGTTCACTTGCTTCGATATTTACGCATGCATGAAAAGGCATCGCACCAAAGTCGATCGCGTTAGCAATCGATCACTTCAAACATCAGTACCACCACAGTGGCTGGCGTTTTGCAGATTTTGCTAGATAAGAATTTTTTCAAATGTTTCAGAAATGCTAGTACAAGGTGTCACCTAACATCTACATTTCATGAGTATTCTATGGAGCCACAGCTATCTTGGTGAAGTACCTGGTCTCGTGACTCAGTAGCGTAATTTCTGGAGATAAGTGGTGTTGAAAGATAGTGCACAAAAAGTGAACATGCCGTCAAGGTTGCCTTTGGATGTTTACGTAACTTTGCAAACAAAGAAGTATATTGGGGTCTCATTCACAAAAAATGGCGTCGTATAAGTAGCATCTGGTAGTATCATACTATAGTGGAAATGTAATTATACATTTCGCTCATTGTTCTAGTCACTGCTTTGCGGTCAAGGAATTAAGCCATAATTTGGACGCCAGCAGTTCATCTTAACATTAAATGCACTACGCATTATCGAATTTCGAAATCCTTCTGAACGCTTGCTTAGTTTTTGCACCAAGAACTATTTATAATAGCGTCTGTTAAATATAAAGCGTAACATTATATCTTTCGTGGAACGCCAAGGAAAAAGGCATGTGAAACTGCCTTGAGCTATAGACAAAATGCCTGGTGGTATAGACAAACTGCCTGGTGGCATAGACAAAGTATAGACAAGAGAAACTTGGCTGTGCCTACTTCACAATGGAAAATAGCGCTCGCACATGGTACGAGAACAGGGAGCCTACTTTCCAAACCTGGGACAATTTCCGCCAAAAGCTTATCGAGACGTTCCTGAGTGCGCACCGACAAGATCTCGCACAACAGATGATTGAAGCTCGCGTGCAAGAGTGGAACGAAAGCATCGCCCTGTTTGCTGAGGATATGGCCCATCTATTTCGCCGCGCCGACTCTTACATGCCTGAGGGAAGCAAAGTTGATGCGGGGAGTTAAGGAACCTGATGCGGGGAGTTAAGGAACCGGCTTTCGCCAGCCCTGTACGAAATCCGCTAACAACAGTGGATGAATTTATCAATTAGGCGAATTTCATCGAACGGGCGCTCCGGCAACGATGCCGCCACTTAGACCACCTGCCCGACTAAACGCCTGTTGGTGCCGCCGCTCAAAACGCTGTCGTTTTCGAAAGCTCTCTACAGCAAACGATTAGGCAAATCATGCGGGAAGAGCTGCGGGCCTTCGGCCTTCCATCTACCGAGCCTCCAGTTGCTTCTGTTGTGGAAATCGTGCGCCACGAACTACGGCAAGCCACCACCTGAACCACGTCCGGTGACCTATATTGATGCCGTCTGCCGTCATCTGCCTGCCCCAGAAGAAGCACTCTTTCAGCCATGGCCCGTTACCTTGCCTTGGTGGCAGCGGGAACCTGTGCGGCGACCACCAGTACGCCTAACCGACTTTTGGCGCACTGCCGGCCGTCGACCTTTTTTTTTCCATTGAGGTGAACTAGGCCACATCTTGATACTGTCGTACACGAGAAGCCCACTTTGGAAACTTTTTTCGTCCCGCTTCATTTTACTTTGAAGACCCTCGTGACCATGGTGCTGATCACCTGCCGACCAATCAAACTTCTCTACCACGTCGTCGCTGGTGGTTTACCTCACCTGCATGAGGTCACACTTCTCTGCATCGCCAAAGTTACGCTGACGCCGTCAGAAATTGCTCCCCAAGCCCGTGCCAGGGAAGCTAACTACTGCGACTTCCGGGGGCAAGGTTGGCAATCTCCGAGACGCCAAAAAAACACCCTTGCCTCTACACTCTAAAACAATATTGAGTAAAAAGTGTGTCTTTTTGTCCCACAACAATAACCGTCATCAGGCTTGCGTGCGCTTCCTTTCTTAAAAACTCGGCACTGGCCACTTTCCTATCGATAATGCAATGTAACCCTGATAAGGAGCATATCGATCGTGACCGGAATGTACCGGGTGCGGGGCGTTAGCGCAAGGATGGGACGCAATATAGATGACGATTATTGTTGTGGGACTCTTTTTTAAGAGTGTACACAAAGACGACATGACGACAGTGATGACGAAGACGCCGACAAGCACGAGTACTAATGCCGATAAATTTGTACGTGCCGACCTTAGCGTTATTATAGACGGACACTGCATAACAGCATTGGTTGACACTGGTGCTGACTTCTATATTATAAGACAAGAGCTCGCCGAACGCCGTAATAAGGTCAAGACGCCGTGGAGTGGGCCGAGCATAAGGAGTCCTGGTGGACGGCTAATGACGCCAACCGGTGAATGCACCGCTCAGGTCGTAATCGGTGATTATAGCTTCGTCGCTACTTTTGTCATTTTACCGGACTGTTGTAAAGAGCTGGTTTTGGGTATAGATCTTCTGCGAGACTACGGTGCTGTCATTAACATTCCACAACGTATCGTCACCTTTTCCGCCCACCCTTACGTCGATGCCGCCACTGAAGAACCACTGCGACGTTTAGTGTAGCCGACGATGCGATGCTCCCACCAAGATCTTGCTGCCTTGTGTCGGTGTTATGCGAACGGCCTTGCCATAACGAGGTGATAGCGGAGCGCATAGTCATACTATTGCTTACGCAAGGTGTTTTCCACAGCGAGAGGCGTTCTGGCACTATATGATGGGCAGACAGAAGTGCTCCTCACCAACTTCAGCAACGAGCGCCGTCACATCCAAAAGGGCACCGCAATTGCCTACCACGATGATATGGACTAAGCCAGAGATTGCTTCGCTTTACAACCAGACGACGCGACCGTCCCAGCCTCGACACCTTTGTCTGTCGACATTTGCTTTACCCTGTCACCCTCAGATAAACAGCACCTATTAGAGCTGATACACCATAAAATTGTTTTTCGTACACGTTGAAGTTCAAGCAAACACCACTGACCCGACACCGAATCATTGCTGAAAAAAATACGAGACCGATCCAGCAAAACCCATACCGTGTGGCTCCAAAAGAACGCGAGAAGATCCAAAAGCAAGTTCAGAAGATGCTACAAAAAGACGTAATACAGACTTACAAAAGTTCCTGGGAATTCCCCGTGATATTGGTTAAGAAGAAAGACGGCACCTTGCGTTTCTGCATAGATTACCGCAAGGTAAACCAAGTCACAAAGAAAGATCTCTACCCACTGCCACGCATAGATGACTATCTTGATTGGCAGCGGCATGCGCGCTATTTCTCATCGATAGACCTGCGAAGTGGATATTGGTAAATAGACGTCGACGAGAGAGACCGTTAGAAAACTGCCTTCGTTGCGTCCGACGGTCTTTATGAATTTAAAGTGCTTCCGTCTGGGGTATGCTCAGCACCAGCCACTTTTCAACGTTTAATGAACACTGTGCTATCAGGACTGAAGTGGTAGATATGTTATATCTTCACGACGTTATTGTCTACTCAGCTACATTCGAGGAGCACTTAAGTCGTTTATTCGCAGTTCTAAAGCTGTACGTTCGGCTGGCCAGACTTTAAAACAAGAGAAGTGCCATTTTGGTTTTAGCAAACTGATTTTGAGGCCACGTGGTCAGCCACGACGGTGTGTGACCTGATTCGGGCAAAATCGACGCTGTCGCAACATTTCCCGCACTGCATGAATAAAAAACAGTGAGACACTTCTTAGGCCTTGGAGCTTATTACCGACGATTCATGGCCAACTTTTCGTCTATTGCTGCGCCTTTGACACGGCTCACACGAGAGGATGTCCCCCGTTTTTTGAGGTGAAAAGGAACAAACTGCATTCAACGAATAACGCCAACTCCTCCAAACACCTCCGGCTCTTGCGCACTTTAACCAGGAAGTGCCAACAGCACTTCACACTTACGCAAGCAAGGTAGGCCTGGGTGGCGTACTGATGCAATGACCAGATAACTCCGAGAAAGTGATAGCTTATGCCAGCAGGGCTCTCTCTCGCAAGGAAGAGAACTACTCGACTACAGATAAGGAGTGCCTCGCCGTGGTCTGGGCGGTTCTCAAATTTCGACCATATCTGTACGACCGCTCTTTCAAGGTCGTCATTGATCCCCACCCGCTTTGCATGCTCACTAACCTGAAAAACCCATCCGGCCGTTTGGCACGCTGGAGGCTTCGGCTTCAAGAGTTTGATATGACCATAATTTATAAATCAGGAAAGAAGCACACCGACGCAGGCTGTCTCTCGCGGCCACCCGTCGAGCCTGCCGCTAATAATGACGAGTCTATGGACGCAGCATTATTGGGAGTCATCAACGCGGCCACTATCTCACAAGAGCAGCGCCGTCACCCTGACCTGCTTCCACTATTGGACTTCTTAGAAGGACGACGTGAAGACGTGCCACAAGTTTTTGCCAGAGGACTGTCATCTTTTTGTTTAAAGAACGACGTCCTATACACGAAAAACCGTTCTCCAACCGGCCGCCCATACTTGATTGTCGTCCCTGCATCACTGCGGAAAGAAATTATGGAAGCCTATCATGATGACGTCACCTCCGGTCATCTCAGCTACACTCGAACATTGTCACGACTGCAAAATAGTTATTACTGGCCGAACCTACCTGCTGCTGTAAAACATCACGTCCAAACCTGTGCCGACTGCCAAAGACGCAAAACACCCCCTGGAAAGCCGGCAGGTTTATTACATTCCGTTCAGGTACCAGTAAAACCATTCTCCTAAATCAGATTGGCGTTCCTGGGCCAATTTCCAGCGTCTACTATAGGAAACAGATGGATCATTGTCACCACTTATTACTTATCTCGCTACGCAAAAACTAAAGCCATGCCGAGGGCCACAGCAGCAGAAGCAGCTCATTTCTTCATAGAAAACATTGTCTTTCGGCATGGTGCTCCAACAGTTAGCATAACGGATAGAGCAACTGCGTTCATGGCAGAACTTTTGGAGTAAGTTCTCAGGCTCAGCTGTACAGCTCACCGGAGAACAACGGCGTACCATCCACAAACGAACGGACTAACCAAGCGGCTTAATAAGGCCCTCGCAGACATGATCTGCATGTATTTCGACACAGAACACAAGAACTGGGATGAAATCCTGCCTCATGTGACCTTCACCTCTAATACCACCTGGCAGGAAACTACCGGTATGACGCCGTTTAGTTTAATACACGGGCGCGAAGTCACTACAACGTTGAACGCTATGCTGACGCATGAGTGTGATGACACTCAGGCTGACACCGAAGATTTTGGTCAGCGCGCCGAAGAAGCCCGACAGCTAGCTCGCGTGCGTTTTTTCACCAGCAACTCAATTATGAGGAACGGTACGACCTACGACATAAATTGGTAACCTACATACCAGGCGACAATGTATGGGTCTGGATCCTAATACGTCGACGCGGCCTTTCAGAGAAGCTATTACGACGATACTTCGGTTCATATTGAGTCACCTAATGATTGAACGACATCAACAGCGAAGTTATTCCCAATGGCGATTTTAGTTCCAGTCGCCGAAACCACTCGCCCGAGATCGTGCATGTCATCCGGATGAAACCCTATATACTTGTCTAGCTAACTCGCGCTTGTCCTGCGGGTGCCTGTGCATATGGGCGTTTTTATAAGTAGAGCGCCTTGGCTGTGCATTGGGATGAATCCATTTTCGGAGGTTGATTTGATTGATTTGTGGGTTTTAACGTCCCAAAACTACGCTATGATTATGCGAGACGCCGTAGTGGAAGGCTCCGGAAATTTCGACTACCAGGGGTTCTTTAACATGCACCCCAATCTGAGAACATGGGCCTACAACATTTGTGCCTCCATTGGAAATGCAGCCGCCGCAGCCAGGATTCAATCCCGCGACCTGCTGGTCAGCAGTCGAGTACCTTAACCACTAGACCACCGCGGCGGGGCAGCCATTTTCAGAGGGAGGCAAATGTCACGTGCGTCCTGCGAGGAAGACGAAGGCGACAGTGCATACGCGCATCTGCATGCTTTTAATCAGAAAGCAACAACGAAGAAGACGAGAAACTCTCTGGTGCGCGGTAAATAAAAAGACCCACACGCTGCTGTTTTCTCAGCTTCTTCAAATACAACCTCTGTCTTCACATCGCGACAATACAAATACGCAGTACTGTGTAGCGATGATATCCTTTTATACTTTCTATCTACAGTAAAAAGTTCCGTTATATAAATGGTTTTTAGCCTGACCTAATTGAAATGAACTAGTCACGGTAACGTAGAAGACGAGCTTTTCTACCTGAAACTTCTGTATTCAAAACTCGTAAGATGTATTTCCAGTCATTATATAAAAATGCATTAAAATGATGTGGAATAGACATCGCAGGAACTAATCCTCAAAGTGAACTGCTTGAGAAAAACATTATAAGATTTTTTCGTCAGGAAATGTGTTATGCAGCAGCGCCGTGACAGTACAGAATTAAGCGCTAAAAGCAAAGTTTCGGTAGTTCTCGCATGTTGCTTGAATAGCAAGCGCATTTGAGAATCAGTATCATTGATTGTGCTCAGTTTTTTTAGCTGCATAGACGTTCGTTATTACTCTTGGGATACTGCATGTAAAAGACTCTTAATGAACGGACGCACAGACAGACAAACTGACAGACAGACGACACACAGACAGACTGATGGACGGAGCGACGAATGTACGAACGCTTCATCTCACTCATGATCATGCACTCCTTGGATATGCTGTGAATTTTTTCGAGTTGCCGAAACTCGAAGATGTTCTCAGCGAAAGAAGTTCTGGTGCATCAGCTTCCTAGCATCTGCGCAAAACGGCTAATAACAGTTTCACAACAAACAAAAGGGCTCTTTGCGAGCATATGTAAAATTTTGTTACATGTGAGTCTTACTGGTTTTCTGTGCATTAGGAACCAGTGTTCAATATAATGGACTCACTAGAGTGCAAGGGTTGTTTGCCGTAAAAGCGCACTTTTTTCTTGTGCAATACTGTATGTGTGTACATTACAAAATTGTGTTTTTATTTCACCTGTGTAGGCACAAATTTACTGGTGTCTGAAGAGGATATATACTTGGGTGTCCCACATACTTGAGCCAAGAATTTGAAAGTGAAAGGCATTTAGGAAGCGAATTGAACCAAGCGCATACTACTCGTAGTAGCCTTTGATTACGAAGACAATTCTTCATTTCTCCCCATACAAATTAATTATTATTTCTTTATTAGCCATCTTTAATTATGGCTGGAAACCCAAAATATAAACACTGAAAAGTAGAGTGCTTTCAGATGCCTCCGACTGAATTCTTTCTTTTACGATAGATCTAGCACTGTTATTTTTGCCGCGTTGTAAAGAAAGCCTATAGCAGCACTGTAGCAGTGCGCTCGTGGTCCGTCACACGGCTTCTTTTCTAATTACGGGGTCTTTCTTTACAACGTGGAAAAAATAACAGCCCGAGACGTATCGTAGAGAAAACAATTTAGTCGGTGTTTTCCTAAAGTGCTGTACATCTCAGTGCTCATATTTGGGATTTCCAGCCCACATTTAAGTAATTAAAAATGGTTAATTATTTAGTAGGGAGAGAAATAAACAATAGTTTGAGCACCTACAGGCTAGTGTGAGTAGTACGCGTTTGGTTGAATTTGCTGCTGAAGTGTATTTCATTTTGAAATTGTTTGCTCAAGTTATGTGGGAAAGCATTTATGTTGAAATGCGAGCTTTTCCTGAACAAAAGTTTCGTACTACGCGACTGCTGCGTGCAGTAGTTTTAGACGTACGCTTCAGTTCCTGTGTAGATTCCCGCGTAAACAGCGTAGGAGCCCGGAAACATGTAGACGACACCGGAAATAACAGCATCCTGTGAGAGAAAAAAATTAACTTCATTACTTGCCTTTCCGTGACTAAGCCAACATATTATTAGGAGACATGTCGTAGTGGGGGGATCCGTATGGCTTTCCACCATCGGCAATTCTTCACTGTGCAACTGAACATAATTATCATTCGTCATCATTCTCAGCCTCTGTTCTTAAACTCCATAACAAATGCCTCATTCATAGGTAAACATTTAACCCTTTATTGGACGGGCCGACTGCATTTTATTTTAGCGACCATTTTGTCGCTCCCTGGAACTTCCTACCATCATCGGCAGCGTCTCTTGGTTACTTTTCAAGCTTTCTCAAAGTGGCCACCAATTGGCTGCAGTGCCCGCATGAAGTGCACGAGTTATTTTATTTTTCCTAATACGAACTTTTGTAACAGCTAAAGCTGTTCATATTGCGATTCACTTTATTGCCACCCGATAGTGTGTGATGTTACGCGTACCATTTTCAGTATTCATAAGGAAGTTTTTCAGATTTAAACCACACAGAAAGGCTGTCACCGTAACTACGAATTGAAGCTTTGTTTTTGAGCTCAAAAGCGTGACAGATAAGCAAAAAGGCCGCAACATCAGGTCAAAATCTAAGCCGTATTGTTTATTTTTTTGTAAACTCTCCACAGTTGAAGGAAATATTTGGCGTAGTTTGGTCGTGCTAATTCGATCAGCACGCAAAGAGTTGCTTTAAATAACTACTCAACTACTCGAAGCCCTCTGTGCCCGCAGCCCAGTCATGCGAATGTAATTCAGGGATACATTGGTGTTGGTGAAACATTCCGACAAAGAAAACTTTTATGCGTTCAAAAGGACGCTGGTGGAATCGCGTTTAAAGCACTGGTGTCGAGAACCCTTGAAAAGAGTGTTATATTGCGTTCGAATGCATCATGTATATTTGTAATTCCGCTACTTGAAAGAGACACTTTCGGTTAACCAGGGGGCCCCTTTTCCGTGACGTGCCATAAGAGTGTCTTATGACGAGGATACACCAATTTACGACGTACGAATGGTAGATATGGCATCTGCTTGTGGTGTACGTAAGAAATGATGAGTGAATAGTCTTCCAGTGACCCCGGCAGTAACTTCTGAGATTCGGGCTGCATATAGGGCGCAGATTTTGTGAAAGCAATGCAACTGTGTTGACTCGTCGTTATAACAATGTCTGTTGCGGTGCGGCTGGCTTGATGTTGCTAAGCGACGAACAAGAAATAAACCAAAATAAGATATTTCATCACTGTTGTCTGACTCCGTTTTGCGAAGAGCTTTAATTCTGCATAACAAAAAAAACAAACAAAAAGTCCGTTTTGCAACGTTCGAAAATCGGGTCTTTAAGCGATAGCTTTTTCATAAGCCGATGCATAAGAGTGGTAGGTGAACATGCAATAAAACTGTATGACCACCCCGAAGCTTAACAAGGAGCACCTAATGAAGAGAAGTGTTACAACATACGAAAAACGTGCAAAACATATAAATCCGTTAGCCTGATCACTAGCATCGCTGCTTCATGGGTGTCCGTGGAGCAGGCAGAGTTTTTTTGTTGTGATATTTTCTCCGTGTCTAGTGTTGTTTCCATGAAAAAAAAATACCATCCAGCACCAATAAAGGCACCGACGTATCCTATAAAATGTACCAAGAAAAAAAAGAGTCAGGTACTCACGAGCCCTGAGTCAACTGGAAAGTGTTTCCCATTCTCGTCGCCAAAATGAGTTGACAGAAGCAAATGGCTGCCGTAGTTGGAAAAGTATTCGTGAATCTTCACCGCTGGGTAGAAACACAGGTTAATTTAGGCTAGTCGGAAACGCTGGCAAAAAGAAAAAAAAATCATAGCACTCTTCGAAATGTTTAAGCTGTGGAAATTTGCTTTCTTCATGTTAAAACGTGGTGAACATGTGCATCTTTGGCTCTTTGCGTGTATTCAAAATAACATGTAAATTGGCGTTTTCTTCGCAGAAAGTGTTGTTGTCGGGACCGTAAAGGAGCAAGCTACCACAGGCTCAAATTAACACAAATATTCCTCATTGGCCGAGTAATTAGGTCATAGTAGAACATAGAATGGTAGAAAAAAAATTAAACTCAAAGTTACAGAAACATAATCGAAAGTGTTATAAATAAGTATACAACAACCAAAGAGGGAATTTCGAGGGCTTGTTTGTGTTAGGCGCAATATTTATGCGTACTAACCGACGAGAAAACTAACAAAAGCATAGGTGATGTTATATGTGCTATATATGGTGTAAATGCAAAGAAAGAAAAGTTAGCCAAAAAATAACCTTCAAACATATACAAGGCAAAAGAGGTGCCGCTCATGGTAGCACATACACAATGTGAAAGAATGATTAGAAAAGAAAGAATGGTACAAATATTTAGTGCAACTCTGGTCTGAGGCGTCTGCAAGGTGGGACATTCGAAATTGGAAAGCTGAATCAAGAGCCCAATGACTTGGATCAGTACAGCCGACGACTAAATTTAGAAATACACGGTATCCCCCACCATGAAAGAAAGAATTTGCTGGACAAACTTAATAGGCTAACTGACTACCTTGACGTCCCAAATCTTGGGACGTCAAGGTAGGATGTGGAAGCCGTTCATCAGGTAGGATGTGGAAGCCGTTCATCGACTTCCATTCAAGAGCAAAACTGGTTATGGAAGCAAAACAGACACAGTTCCGCCCATTTTGATTCGGTTCTTTTCGCGAAAGATGAGAGACAGCTAGCTGAATAGAGCAGAAAAGACAGAGCAAAAAATTATTCAAAAATATTTCTAAATGAAAACATAACAGCGCAAAACAAACAGCTTTTCTGGAAGATGAAAACGAGAGCAGTCGAAAAAAATATCAGTTTGTGTGGCATAAGAGTGGTAAACTATTTGTTCGCCGTAGCCCACTCGATCGTGTTATCCGAATTATCACGATGAATGACCTCGAAAATATAAAATAGGGCTATCATACATGCTGCTTGTCATTGCACGTGACGTATAAGCATGGCATGATTAAAAAAATATAATGATAAAGACGCTTTTAAGGCTTCCACCATATCATGCTGTAGAAATGATTTGTCAATTCTGCATTTAAATGCGCAAAGCTTAAAAAGTAAGGAAGCGTTTGCATGCTTCTTGATGATTTATAATACAACTTTGACATTTTAGCCTTTTCTGAAACATGGTTCACCGATGAATATGAAGTACAATTCCCAGGTTGCAGATGTACAACCGTATTCAGAAAGGAAAAACGAGGAGGTGGGGCAGCATTTTATATAAAAAATGACCTATATTTTGAAACTGTAACAGAGTTTTCAGTCGTAAACCCACACTACGAATCCCTCATGATGAAGTGCCACCATACTGTAATTGTGCTAATTTACAGGCCGCCTTCTGGTGCGATATATGCCTTTTTTAACTTTTAAGAACGTATTCTGGATTTTTGTTGTGACCTTGGTCTGGCTATTGTTATTAAGGATGATTTCAGCATCAATATGCTGTCTCCAGAACGCACCAAGCAGGTTTCGTGATCTATTACTCTCCTATGGCCTTGAAAATATAATTGATGTACCGACAAGAGTAACAGATGTCTCCGAAACTCTCATTGACTTATGCTTTATCCCACAAACGAATGTCATAGGAGGCGGTGTTTTGCTATCTGATGTAAGTCTTTTTCAACCTTAATTCAAAAACATTTAGATTGCATCCCAATAAAGCTTTTAAACTTGAAAAGATTAACAAAAGCAATATTGCTGCTTTTCAAACGTCTGTTATGGAACCCTCATGGTCTCATCTGTATCAATTAACGAACCCTGTCATTGCTTACAAATATTTTATAAATCACATAAAAAAACTTTATGATGAAGCATTTCCCGTAACAAATTGGAAACAAAACAAAAAAAATGTAGAAAACCTCGGATGACTACGTTGCTTCTAAAGAGAATAGAAACGAGACAGACTTTTTAGTCAATTCATTAAAACTAGGCAACCTCATCTCCTAATGATTATAAGAAAATTAGAAAGAAACTAGGCTGTGAGATTAAAGAAGCACGAAACTGTCATTAGCCCCGCCGCGGTGTTCTAGTGGCTAAGGTACTCGGCTACTGACCCGCAGGTCGCGGGATGAAATCGCGGCTGCGGCGGCTGCATGTTCGATGGAGGCGGAAATATTGTAGGCTCGTGCACTCAGATTTGGGCGCACGTTAAAGAACCACAGGTGGTCGAAATTTCTGAAGCCCTCCTTTACAGAATCTCTCATAATCATATGGTGGTTTTAAAACGTTAAACCCCACATATCAATCAAGAAACTGTCATTACGAAAGAAAGTTCGATTACATTCTCAATGACCCCAAACGTGTGTGGCAAACATTAAAAAGCCTACTGTTGCATAAAGAACAAATCAGCGTCTCTGAAATTGTAAACAGCGATACTGCTTATACCGGTATATCTTTGGCTAATCAGTTTAATGAAGACTTTTTAAAATGTGGACCATCGGTACGTGATAAGTATGGCAGGCATAACTACTGGTCATAGACTGCGCATAACTCTTTAAAGTCGCTTTTCATGGAGCCAACAACAGAATATGAAATGAATCCCAAATACTAAAGTTAAAGAATGCATCCGCATGTGGCGAAGACGAGATAAAAGCCGAGCCGATAGAAGCAGTTGTCGACAGCATGAGCAATCCTCTATCACACATATGCAACTTCACTTTGGCTACAGGCATGATCCCTGATAAACTAAAAATCGCTAGTTTAACAAGTTATATAAGTGGGAGGCGACAGAAATGACATGAACAACTACAGGCCAATCTCAATTATTACCACTGTTTTCAAAAATTTTGAACAAATGAGTGATGTAAGAATTGTAAATTTCTTTACTAAAAATAGAAGGAAGAAGAAGCCGAAGTGTGCGAACACTTCCACTACGGCTCCTGCTTTATTCAACGTTTTCGCGACGCCACTTTGCGATTTCAACGCTATATTAGTGCAACGACATCCAGAAGACACAAGGACTCTGCCGACACGATTTGGGCACAGTGAGTGCTTGCTTCTTGCATTTTACTTCGCCTCCGCCATCGTCGCTCGTCCGCCGACAGCTAGCCCTGAAGAGTGCCTTCTTCGCTCTAACGTGGCGCGTGCTCGCTCGCGCGCGCCGTAGCTGCACTGTCTCGCTCAGCGATGGTGTACCAAGTGACAGGGGAAGACATTAACCCTAAAGAAATCACGCCAGACCAAGCCTGGCAGACCGCCTCGTGTCGCCGAGCGAAAAATGAAGGCTCCAAACGTGTGCCGTCATATAGCCCTTCGAAACTCAACGAGCACGAGCCCCGTAACAGAGAAAATGTGAAGAACAAAATTATTCGAGCAAGCCGAATGCCTCAACTACCAAAGAACGACATCCGAATTATCATTAGGCCCAGAGGGGGTCTTAACATTGCTAGGGTTGGCCCAATGACAATCGTTGAAGCCATTTCGACTTCGGCAGGTATCGGACCATTGGAACAGCAAGCAGACACGCTCTGCCCCAACATTAAACAGAATATCTTAGTACCAAGCATGCCGAAAAGAGAAAAGGCTAATCATTACGTGCGCGTTAAAGAAATCCGCATCGCTGACAAGACCTACGAAGTTAGTGCCTACGAAGCGGCACCACATTCTACATGCAAAGGCGTCATTCGAGGAATTCCCGTGCAAGACATCTCAGCGGAAATTGATGCTAACATTGTCAACGACCGCAATCTACTAGCTTCGGCTGCCAAGCGCATCGGAAGTACCACCGCAGTGATCGGGGCCTTCGATGGACAACGCTTGCTCAATTTTTCGCGATACGGATCGGTGCTACTTCAATGTACACTATACCGTAGACAGATAGATATTTGCTACGCCTGTGGTTGGCTAGGCCATCGAGCGGACGGGTGCCCGAATCCCTGAGACGTTATCTGCACAAGCTGCAGCGTGCCGAACCCCGAAAAAGAACACCGCTACACACCAACATGCAAACTTTGCGGAGGAGCCCACCTCACTGCCGACAACTAATATAAAGAAATGTACGCTACCACATTCCATATGTGGTGCGTCGACGACGATGGGAGCGAGCACACTCGACGCGACACAACAGTCATGAAGCAATGAACGAGATCAACGCAACTGCTGACGACGACCAAGCCTCGAAGCTTTCTACAGACGGTCGATCCGATGGCAGCCGATCCCGGTACCGATCCCGTAGTCGTCCCAGGAACCGCACCATGCGTGCATCCAGGTCTCGGAGCCACCCTCGGACCCATTCCCGCAGCGTGCGAAGTGGGAACCCAACCAGATCGATATCGCGAGGCTACTCCAGGTCCCGTTCCGGTTCACGTCACGGTTCCCGTTCAGGTTCCCGGCCCGGGTCACGCTCCGGGTCACGCTCCGGCTCCCACTCCGAATCCGGGCCTCACGCCGGTTCCAGGCCTCACGCCAGTTCCAGGCCTCACCCCAGTCTCACCGCGGTCTCGCGTCAATGATCGCCGAGCCCATCGGCACGACCATAGCCAGGCAATGCCAAAAATAAGCGGGGAACTCTCACTTGGATGGACGCCATCCGTGGAACAGGAAACACTACATCACAGGTAGGGTCGGGTTCACTCGCAGAGCATGATACACCAACCACATCTGAGATAGCGATCTTAAAGCACGAAAATGAGATGATGAAAGAAACGATACGCAAACTCACAGTTGCAATTGCCGAACTGAAAACTGACAGAAATGCACGCACTGCTACGCCCACAACCGACAACGACGACAATACAGTCACCCCTTTGCAGCCGCAACCCGTAGGCGCCGGTAACGACGACGGCGAGAGCGCACCCAAGAAACGTGGGGTCGCCCTCAACCAGCCAGCTTTAAAGGCAGAGTCCGACGACATTAAGAGCACGCTATCGGCGATTAAAGAAAGCCTTCGCTTTCTTGGCGAAAGCATGGCTCTCGTGCAGTCTACCCTCGCAGCACACGGTAATCAGTTGGGCCAAGTGGAGCAATATCTCGATCACGTCGTCGCCCCTGCTGTTGCCGCGGGTAAGCCGTTGTCGCAACGTACACCCGTGCCCAGTCCACCACTTCACGCGGCCCTTATGCACCCGCCGGGTGCTCAGGCAGACTCTTACATGCTTCAAGATGGCCAGGCTAAAAGACGAGTTGCGAATTTGGCAATAAAACTGCAGGAACTTCGCCCACAAAAAGCCTTCCTGCAGCAATACCTCCGTAGCCACGAAGCCAAACCTCACATCATGCTAATACAGGAGACTGTAGTACTAACCGCCACGTTTTCCGGATACCAGTGGTTGCCCGGCCCCTCGGGAGGACGAGTTACCGCAACCCTGGTCACTAACAAGATTACCCGAACAGCGCAAAGTCTCAATGTGCCCGAAATTGAACATGTTTGGTCGAAATTCTCCCTGGGAACATATTGTTACACAAGACAAGGTTACACAAGGCAAGGTAAATTAATGGGGGCTTTTAATGGGCCCTGAGTCCGCGATCACCGTCTAATGATGATGATCTCCACCGCCATCGCTCGTACCCACTCAGAGGGATCGCAGTGGAGGCAACGTTGTCTTCATTCTCTACCCGCGCTTTCCTTGTTTTTCCTGGTAGTGATACTTCTTATCATTATTCCGGTCTCAGACGAAGCCCTCTGGGCGAGTCATTCTTGCATCCTTCGTGTAAACGGCTTCAGGCGGGCAACATGCGTCACTTCTGTCTTGCATGAACGTCGGCCACTAGTGGTGACACGTGCAATTTCATAGTTGACCTCGCTGAGACGATGAAGTATCACGAAAGGACCGGCGTAGTGTGCCAGTAGCTTTTGGGTCAAGCCACGTCTGCGTATTGGGGTCCACACACACACTAGATCACTGGGGGCATAGGTTACATGCCTGTGTCGACTCTCGTAGCGAGTTTTGGAGGACCCTTGCGCTGCCAGTGTACGTAGACAGGCAAGTCGACGTGTCTCTTCCGCACGACACAAAGTTTCCGCAATTGTTAAATCGTCATGCACGACAAAAGGAAAGATAGTGTCCAGCGTATGTCGAGGTGAGCGAGCGTAGAGCAGATAGAAAGGGATGTAGCCTGTCGTTTCGTGTTTCGACGTGTTGAAGGCGTACGTGACGAATGGTAAAACATCATCCCAGTTTTTGTGGTCGGAGGCGACGTACATTGACAACATGTTGATCAACGTTCAGTTTGTGCGCTCGGTGAGGCCGTTAGTTTGTGGATGATACACAGTTGAGTGTCGGAACTTGGAAGCACAAATGAAGTAATGATTCGACAATATCAGCGGTAAATTGTCGTCCACGGTCACTTATTATCACGCGAGGAGGTCCGTGTTGGAGGATGACAGAATTCAACAGGAACTCTGAAACCTGAACTGCCGTGGTGGAGCATAAGGCAGCCGCCTCGCAGTACCGCATCAGGTAGTCGGCGCATACAATTATCCACGGGTTACCTTTTGAGGAGCGTGGAAATGGTGTCATCAGATCAATGCCGACCTTTTCAAAAGGGGAACTGGGAGGCTTTACAGGTTGCAGGTGACCAACTGGACCCGAGGAGGGCCGCTTGTAGCTCTGGCACTGCGTACAGCTGGCCACGTAGTTCTTAATTGTCTTGCTCATTTTCGGCCAATAGAACCGCTCTTTCGTGCGACTAAGTGTTCGTGCGGTGCCTAGATGGCCAGAGGTGGGGTCATCATGCGTGAGACGCAGAACAGACGTTTGGAGAGACGCAGGAACAACTAGCAGAAAGCGGAACGCCCGTCGTGGACAAGTTTCTCTGGTAAAGAAGACCATTTTGGACGCAGAATCGGCCTTCGCTTAATGAATTTCTCGCTCCAGGGAAGAGAGCTTTCAAGCTTGGGTCATTACGCTGCTCAGCGGCGAAAGTCACGGCATCGGGAAAGCCAGACGACAGCGAAGCGATAAGGTGGTCAAAGTTGTCGCCTTCACAATCTGTCGATGGTAGCGGCATTCTGGAGAGGCAATCCGCAATCAGCGTGTAGACGGCCAGTCTTGTATGAAATGGTGAAGACATGTTCTTGCAAACGAATGGCCCATCGTGCGAGGCAGCTGGATGGGTCACGAAGGTTGACCAGCCAACACAGGGAATGGTGATCTGTGACGATAGTGAGCGGGCGACTATAGATGTATGAGCGAAACCGTTGCACGGCAAAGACTACCGCTAGGCATTCCTGTTCGGTCACTGTGTAGTTGCGTTCAGGCTTGCTTAAAGAACGACTTGCGTACGCCACAACGTGTTCCTTCTTGCCAGAACGCTGAACGAGAACAGCACCGATACCGATGCCACTTGGGTCTGTGTTAATTTCCGTGGGCGACGAAGGATTGAAGTGCTGAAGTACTTGGGCTGCGAAGTTAACAAACACTTCAACTTGTGAAAAGCGGCATCGCACTCGGAGGTCCACTGAAACGGGCTGTTCTTGCGTAGAAGGCTCGTCAGGGGGTGAACGACATACGCAAGCTTGGGTACGAACCGGCGGAAATACGAGCAGAGCCCGATGAAGTACGCAGTTGTTTCACAGATTTAGGACGCTCGAACGATTCAACGGCCGCTGTCTTTTGCGGGTCAGGTCTAATGCCATCTTTGTCGACGAGATGTCCTAACACGAATGTCTGTCGCTCGCCAAAGTGGCACTTTTTTTACTTCAAATCAAGGCCAGCTTTTTCAATGCAGCTGAGCACGAGGTCTAGGTGAGTGTTGTGCTCCTCAAACGTACGCCCAAAATTACGACATCATCAAGGTAACACATGCATATATGCCATTTTAAACCACGCAATATAGAGTCCATAAATCTTTCGAATGTCGCAGGAGCATTACATAATCCGAATGGCATAACGTTGAACTCGTAAAGTCCGTCAGTCGTAACAAATTCGGTCTTTTCTTTGTCAGCTGCGTGCATCGGAATTTGCCAGTAACGTGATCTCAGTTCGACAAATGAAAAGTAGGACGCGGAATGCAGGCAGTCTAGAGCGTCATCGATGCGCGGCAGTGGATAGACGTCTTTCTTGGTAACAGAATTCAGTCGGCGGTAGTCAACGCTAAATCTCCACGTACCATCCTTCTTCCTCACTAGAATGACGGGAGCAGCCCACGGACTTGCCGATTCCTGTATTATTCCCTTTTCCAGCATCTCTTGAACTTGCTCGTTGATGATCTTGCGCTCCGATGGTGCCACTCGGCAAGCTTTCTGCCTAATGGGAGGCGCCGATTCAGTGTGGATCTGATGACGTATCCGGGACGCTGGGATTAAGGGCCTTTGGCTGTATTCAGAAAAATCGAACACTTTCGAGTGCTTAGACAGAACGTCGAGCAGTGTATGACGTTCGCTTTGGTCAAGTGACTTGCTGACCATTTGTAGCAATTGGGCATCTTCTGAACGTTCTAAGCCTAGATGTTCATTTTGACTTGTAGCATCAATAAGCGCAACCAGCGTCGTACATGACTCGGGTCTAAATACTGCAAGTTTCATGCCGCCTGGCAGAATTGCAGGCTCCATGGAACTGTTCATTGTCCACACACCTGCCCGTCCATCAACGACTGACACTATACAATGGGGAATGAGAATGTTCTTTTCAGGCATGCCGAGGGAATCGGTTCAAGCGTGGCGTCAAACGTGCCACAGTTGTTACTGGAACATGTCACAGGAACACACAGCAGAAAATGCAGGAACGACTGTATCCACGGAGACGAAAAAGAGGCATTCCTCCGGACAGGAATTTTCCAAGAGCGCCGTTGGGAAAGTACAATGTATAGAAAGATGCCCACTTCTGCAGTGTACAGTTGCCCCACACTCACACAAGAAGTCAATACCCAAGATAACGTGATGTGTAGACCGCGGAATAACCGCGAACTCTGTGCAAAACACCTTGCCACACAGCGAGACTTCCACAGTACAATATCCCACCGGACACAACACGTCACCACTTACACCACAAAATGTCACCCCACGGTTCAGGCAAAACATCACTTTTGGTTCTAGCAGGTTCTTAAAATTTACACTCATCACCGAAACTGTCGCGCCTGTATCCACAAGTGCCATAGTAGCCACTCCATCGACAACTACACGAATTTTGTTCTTCAACATAAACGCTGACGGGGGTATATCTGTAAATAGCACCTGTGATCTTGCGGCTTCACCCCCACTGGCCACACCGACTAGTTTTCCGGCGGCGGTGTACGTGCGCGTCGCCGTGGCGACGGTGATCGTGGAGCACGGGGAGCTGGTGGTGGCGTCAAACTTCGATCAGAGGCCGGCGAGGGGTAGCGTGACCCGGTAGGTGCGCGTGGTTTCCGTGACGTGGAGTGCAGATGGTCAAATTGTTGGTGATACAAAGGCCAAGACTGTCGCTGATATGGGTGGTGGTCACAAAAACGTGCGATATGACCCGGGGCGCCACAGTTGTAGCATACCGGATTTGGTCGAGGGGCACGTGGCTACCCAGAGTAACGACTCCTCTCGGAAGGCATGGGATAGTGGTGCCGCCCTTCAGGGGCACTGTAGGCAGGCGATGTTGGGTAAACAGGCGGGCGAAAACTTCGTTCGTAGTTGGGAGTTGGATGACGGGGGAATCCAGCCTGCCGTGTGCCTTGATATTCATAAGCGTCTGCAGCGTTGATCGATGGTTGCCATGGTGGAAGAGAAACAGGAGTCCGCACACGTTCTGGGTCGTTTACGTACACATCCTGAAAATCGCTGGGGCGATGATAGGTCTGCTGAGATCGAAGCAGCTCTTCTCTGACAATCTGCCGTATGGTCAAAGCAAGGTCGTTAGGCGCCACTGTTTCAACACTAGCAACCGTGGGGACGTTGGACAGGCGGCCGAATTTAGGAAAAATTCGTCGCATCTTGAGGGATTCAAAGGTACAACAATGCTTCATCACGTCAGACATGAAGTTCAAGCAGTCTTTCTCAATTAAGAAATTGTACACGTCTTCGGCTATACCCTTGAGAACGTGTCCAACCTTGTCTTCTTCAGACATCCTCCCATTCACGATCTTGCACAGCTTCAATATTTCTTCAATGTATGTCCTACATGTTTCTCCTGGAAGCTGTGCCCTCTGAGACAATGTCTGCTTCGCGCGTTTCTTCTTTGCATCCGAGTCACCGAAACACTTCTGCACTTCTTCAACAAAACGTTCCCAAGTAGTGAACATGTCCTCGTGGTTCTCGTACCACATGAGGGCGGTGTCAGTTAACGAGAATACGACTTGATTGAGCTGTTCGTTCGAGTCCCAGCCATTGCTTCTGCTCACCCGCTTGTAGTTCTCGAGCCACACGTCGACGTCTTCTCCTGAGGTTCCGCCGAAGTGTTGCGGCACTCTGTAGTACGGAGCGGAACCCATCGGAGTTGGCCTCGAAGCGTCGGATGGCTGCTCTTGGGCCATTACGATCGGTGAAGGTGGAACTCCGTCGAGGCGGCGGCTGCGACGAAGTCCTGGTAGTGAAGCTTCCGTCTTTGGGTTCGTCCTACCCAGCACCTTCCGCCAAATTGTTACACAAGGCAAGGTAAATGAGGGGGTTTTTTAATGGGCCCTGAGTCCGCGATCACCGTCTAATAATGATGATCTCCACCGCCATGGCTCGTACCCACTCAGAGGGATCGCAGTGGAGGCAACGTTATCTTCATTCTCTACCCGCGCTTTCCTTGTTTTTCCTGGTAGTGATACTTCTTATCAATATCACAACAAAGCGTGTACATGCTTAATGTATACAGTAGTCCCAGCTATTATAGACAATGATTCACACGCTTGTTCCAGAAAGCTGTCCTTCCGTGGGGCCTAACCCGCGCGTGATTGCGGGCAATTTTAACGCCACGCATAGCGCCTGGGGCGACACGTACGACACACCCAAAAGTAACCAGCTTTAGAAAAATGCGAATGACACGGGCCTTATTCTCATTACGGACAAGGCCTTCCCCACTCGCACCGATACGTCCACGCAAAGAGACACTACACCGGATCTCTGCTTCGTCAAGAATATCGCAGACGCCGGCTGGTATAACCTCACGGTAGATCTCGGTAGCGACCACTTAATATTGGCCGCACACTTTCCCACAGTAAGCAGGAAGACCAAGTCGTACACGTGGGTCGACTGGGACCTCCTTCGTAAGACCCTCGCAGAACGACCTCCTCCAAATAGCCCACCGAGCCTCAAGAGGTGGACGACCCAGCTCAAAGCTGAAGTAAACAAGGCAACCGAAACTATCAGTACAGACCTTTCAACCGAAAAGGTGAACGGTCTTTTCGCCCACCTACTTCAGGCCAAACAGTCTGTATTGGCCCAGTGGTAGGGCCAGCGCCTTAATCGGAGGTTACGCAAACGCATATCTCAGCTGAACAAGACCATGATGTATCACTGCCGCACCCTTTCAAAACAGCAATGAGACAAAGTTTGTAACTCGATTGATGCTCAGGTTCTTAATGGCAAAACGTGGAACTTACCCAAACCACTCCCTTAATGAAACCAACACCCGCACAAATGAGCTTCATTCGACTGTGAAGACACTTGATCAAGCTAAACGGTCAGTGTTACCGGAAGATGTTGTCAAGAACCTCGTGGAAAAATATCTCTCGCTTCCTACGGGCCCTTTGATCCCTCACCCCGATAGCTCTGGCAGCGACAACACCAACTTAGACGCCGAGCTCTCTATGAACTCAATGGCCGCTCAGACCCTGGACCCGACGGCATCACCAACAAGCTCCTACGCAACCTGCACAATCCCTCCATCACGTACCTCTCCGACACTACCAACGAAATATGAAAAAAGAGTGAGATACCCGATGCCTGGAAACTTGCTCACACGGTTCTCATACCCAAACCGGGAAAGGCGCCGAACCTAGATCATCTACGCCCCATATCTCTCACGTCGTGCGTGAGCAATGCGGCTGAGCACGTCGTCCTCAACAGGGTTGGTCAATACCTCGAAGATAACGACTGCATCCCGCACCACATGGTTGGCTTCCGACCAGGGTTATCCACTCAAGACGCCGTGTTACTCCTAAAGCATCAAATTCTAGATGGTGGAAACACTCGGGACACTCGTGCAATACTCGGTCTCGATTTAACAAAGGCCTTCGATAACATAACGCACTCGTCTATCTTGAAAGCGATTGCAGCCCTCAGCCTAGGTCATCAATTTTACTACTTTATCCGCTCTTTTCTCACTCGACGCAGAGCCGTCATCCGCCTTGGAGACCTAGTGTCGGAAGAAGTGGAGCTCGGACAGCGGGGCATTCCTCAGGGATCCGTCCTCTCACCCGCGCTCTTCAACCTTGTGATGATCGGGCTTTCCGAACGACTTTCGAAAATCGACGGGATAAATCCCACTATCTACGCGGAGGATGTAACCATATGGTGCTCTACAGGGTCGGATGGCTTCATTGAGTCCGCCCTGCAAGAGGTTATTGACACCGCCGAGTCCTACTTCGACCATACCGGTCTCAGGTGCTCACCCACGAAGTCGGATCTGTTGATATATTTGCCCAAACGCCGGGGTACCAAGCCCAAAAAGTGGAAACCTCCGGCGGAGCGCAATACCACCCTCCACACCAGAGATGGTCGTACTGTACCCAGGGTAGACACCATCAACGTCCTCGGCATGATCATCGAGTCCCACGGAACCAACACCCAAACAGTAGACAAGCTCAGGACTAAGACTGAGAATGCCATACGACTCGTATGTAGAGTAGCCAACAGGCACCATGGCCTCAAAGAAGATAACCTGCTGTGTCTCGTACACGCGTTTGTTTTGTGCCATTTTACTTACGTTGGCGCTATACACAAATGGCTACGTGCTGAGCGCGATCAACTCAATGCGCTTATTCGCAAGGTGGTCAAACGAGCCCTTGGCCTCCCTATCACCACTCCAACGTACAAACTCCTCAACCTTGGCATGCATAACACGCTAGAAGAAATCGCCGAAGCTCAGGAACGTGTGCAATTGACCCGACTCATCCCACCAAGGCGGGCCGCAATATTCTGCGCGAGCTCGGCTTCTTTTCCTCGAGGGCAAGGGACCCCCCCGAGTTGACTTTGATTCCTTGTGAAATCCGCGAATTTATCACGATCGCTCCCATTCCACGAAATGTACACCCCGAATACAACAGAGGTAGGCGCCTTGCGCGAGCGACCGCATTCTCAAGCGCATATACATGAAAGCGGACAACGTCTCGTTCCTGGACGCCGCTGCCTATCGCAACAACCAAGCCTTCGCTGCGGTCGTGGTATCATCCGCGCAGCAGATTCTTAACTCTGCCACAATCCTCGCCCGAAGCCCCGAAGTAGCGGAGCAAGTAGCTATAGCTACAGCTATGCTCGACAGCAAACGGGAATTCATCTACAGCGACTCCAGGCCGGCCATCAAATCCTTTGAACGTGGAGTTATCTCTGACCAGGCTTTACATGTCCTGCGCAAAGCGGACCCGAGTGCCCTGAAGCGCAGCACCATCATCTGGTTCCCCGCCCATCTCGACCAGTTGCCGGGTGCCCTATCCAACCTCAACGAGATCGCCCATGATGCAGCGTGCACACTTACCGACCACGACGCCACAGGGCAACCCCATCTTGCTGAGTTAGATACCAATCGGAACGCACCTATCACGTACAATGACATAACAAAGCACTTTTACCTGGAACGCCGCATCTTCCACCCTCTAAATCCGAAACTTAACAGACCGCAGGCATTAACCCTACGATTATTACAGACAGACACGTACCCAAACCTCGCCACGCTTCACGTTTATTATCCTCATGCATACCCTAGCGACACATGCCCATCATGTGGACACGCAGCGACACTCGCACACATGCGCTGGGAGTGTAGAACAACTCCTCCATATTCTACCTCAAGCAAGTGGGAGAGGTCCCTCAGGAGCTCACTTCTCGACGACCAGCAATGGGCCGTCCAGCAGGCCCACGAAGCGGCCGCAAAGTACTCCCTGTTGGTACCTACGTGGGAGACGCCCGCTACGCGCTAAGCGCGTCCTGCAGGACTGAAATATTGTTTTTAGGGGCGAAGCTCCTTATAGCGGCACCCATTCGTCCCCCGTAGTATGTAACAAGTATAGACTTTTCATCTCCAAGGTGGTGCCGGTGAGAGACTTCTTCTGTGCGTTGCTGAACAATAAAAAATAGTGCTCAATGTACATGTCAATGGCTGCTAATGGGGAATGAGAGACAGGAGCATTCGGCTTTTAGTTAACGCACAGGCTGCGATCACCATTAGCAGCCATTGGCATGTACAATGAGCAGTATCTGACAAGAAAGGGTTGCTATGTTATACTCGCTGGGTGTAACCTCCTTAGCTTTAGAAAGGTTTAGCGAGCGTTGAGCTGCAGTGCCATCAATACAATGAACTTGTATATACCATGAATGAACTAGAGGTGGTTAAAGGGGGGGAAGCAGATACGAAGCGCAAGCCGTAAGAAATTAAAAGCTGAATCCTCCTGTCTCTCATTTCACATTAGCAGCCACTGGCATGTACATTAGGCACTATCTGACAGGAAAAGGTTGCAACGTCATACTCCCTAGGCGTAACCTCCTTGGTTTTCGAAAGGTCTAGCGAGCGTTCGGCCGCAGTGCCATGAATACAGTGAACTAGTATATACCATGAAATCGAGGTGGTTAAAGGTGGGAAGTGGACCCGAAGGGCAAGCCGTAAGAAAGTGTGCGTGTGCCACCTCTCGTTTAGTCCTTGGAATGTCCGCTGGATGGCGGTGCTTCTATATGAGGAATATATGACGAAAAGATGCGAGATGGTGGTACTTGGAGTGTTGAATAGATAGACGAACGGACACATTGACAGATGCATGGATGGACGCATGAACAGACGCAGGGGCGGCTGCATGGACGAACGCAGGGACAGACGCACGAACAGACGCACGCACGGACGGGCTGATGGGCGCATGGACGATCACACTGATGAACGAATGGACGGACAGAAGCAAGAACGAATGGACGGACGAATTCTTCACCCCACTCTCCATTATTCACTCCGTGGATATGCTGCCATTTTTTTCATTCCATCCCATTTACTAAAAATGCTGTACTTAAAGGCAATCAATACGGCTTTCAGAAAAACAAGTCAAGTGAAATGGCTCTTTTAGGTTTCAAAAACAAATAATTGAGAATTTCTAAGACAAAAAGTATACTTTAGGGATATTTCTTGATTTTAAATAGGCATTTTACTCTATTAAGCATGATATCTTATTAAAAACGGAAAGCAAATATGGCGTTAGGCGACTTGCTCTCGACCTTATGTGTAGTTATTTGACAAACCGCTACCAGTACACAGACACTAATAATTCAAAAATAGTTCGGGGGAAATGAATACGGTGGTCCCCAGGGTTCCATACATGGACCACTTCTTTTCTTATTATATATGAGTGATAGAGTGAACATTGCGTCGACGCCTGATATAGTTCTTTACGCCGACGACACGAGCGTATGTTTGTTCAGGAGAGCATCTACGTATGCTTCAATTGCAGACTAGTAAATGGCTCAACAATTTGGCTGAGTGGCAAAATGTAAATAAGCTTGCACTAAATACCAAAAAACTAAATATCTAATTTTTCACTCCAGAAATAAGACTATCGGGAATGACGTACATTTGAAATTCCATGGCGAGAACATGAAGCGTGTAAAAATACATAAATTTCTTGGTGTTCTCTTCAAAGAAAACCTCAGCTGGTCTCCTCGTGTCGATAACCTCACAAGACGCATCTCACGCTCAATAGGTATTCTAAGTAGAGCAAAGCAACTTTTGCCCTGGTGGTCGAAAATTCAGCTATCTACGCACTAATTTATTCCCATTTACAATACTGCCTCCTTGTGTGGGCAACAACAACAAAAAGTAATCTTAGAAAGCTGCATATTCTACAAAAATGTATTTTGCGAATTATTGAAAATGTGCCATAGCTAACTCACACCGCTCCACATTTTAAAGCAACTACCATTTTAACAATGCAACACATACTTGAAAATAATCTAGGCATTGCAATATTCCAGAAAATGAAGTTATGCAGGACAGCTTTTATCGAGAATTCCTGGGAAAGGGATACACTGACAAACTAGAAAAAACTATATGATAAAGGTTTCGTATGAACTATGTCATGCAAAAACAATCTTACGCTATAGCAAATTTCTTGATGATCATCCTGCCGTAATAAACTTGGTACAGGAAATGCTGCACTTGAAATGTTTCAAAAAAGTTAACTTCATACATCAATTCAATACAAGAATAACTTTGTTTTTTTACCTTGCTGCAGTCTATACTGTACATATACTTAGATATTTTTTCTGTGTTATGTGTATATAAAACAATGTATATATCTGGGGAATCCTGCATATGTTGTGCCTAAGGATGTATAGTATATCTATTCTTTTGTATGTATTTTTGATTATTTAACTGTCACTTATGTTTGAGTTATGTGTGTCTAGAAAGGGATGTGACACTCAGTCAGGCCCTCGAGCCTTTGTGTCACACCTCCTAGACAGGACAAATGTACACATTATTTGTCTTTGTCTGAAATAAGGTTGAAATATCAAATTAGCTTTAACAATACCCGATCCCTGTATAGACTTTCCCTCGCTATACCGGCACCCGACTGTGCGTTTTGTGGCCACGGCAAAGCCGACATGGCGCATATAGTTTGGGAGTGCGAGTGCGGTATTCACGGCCACTACCCGGATGAGAGTGAATGTACCCAAGGACGACTGGCTAAGTGGTGGCGAGTCGCCCTTCTCGTCCCACGTGCAGTGGATAAAATGTGGCTGTCCAGCGAGCCAGGCCTATTACCGAGGATATCGCATGATGTTCCCTGGATGATGGCTCATGGAGGCCTAATTCAGGCCATTGATTCCTTGTTGGACCCTTAATCAAGTTACTACCCAAGTTATTACCTACCTACGTGCGTGTAAAAGTGCACCACATACACGAAGTGAATGACGACGAAGGAGCTTGCTCCCGAAGGTAAATGCGGTGAAGTACGAATCCTCCGTGCATCCACTCAGTCATCATATAAAGTGGAGATAAGTGTGGCGTGATTGTATGTAGACATATCCACAATGCTTTTTATTACTTACTTATTGATGCAGTATGCACACAATTTTCTTGTAGATGTGACTATTTAGATATAATTTCACGGATCGCAGTGGTTCCCCTGACTGTTGTTATTTATATGACCTGAAGCTCAGGAGGGCGTTTATTTTTGGTATAACGGCCTTGTGGTGCATGATTTACAAGGCCAAGGGATCTTGAATTATTTGATGTAGTGGAAAGTTCAATTACGGGATGCCTATACATGTTCCATCGATGGCAGTGGGGCACTTGTATTCATGTGAACTGCACAAGAGATCGCAACCCGACATCGTGTGTTGCATCAGCCAGTCATAGCACGCCAAGAGCCCACACTTTATAATAAGTGGCCCTATTGTAGTTTCTTGTATAACTGAAGCACGCGCCGACAGGTAGTGGCGCGCCAGCTAGTAAGAGATCTTCCAATGAATGGTGGGAACATCTGCGCCTTTAGTGTGAGCAATGTGAACTAGTGGCTATGGTGATGGAAAGGCCCCAAGCGTGGCCCCAAGCATGCTATGCAAGCTTCTAAATAAGCCACAGCTTTGCCGCAAATGCGAAGCAATGAAAGCGATAGCAACAAATTGGAAGGTCACGCGCAGAATGGCAAGCAGATCGAAATGTGCCCCGCATTTCTCGCGCACAAATGACGCGCGAAATGTACTCACAGGTACATATGAACGCGAATAAGCATCTCGGTCGTCACTTCGCTGCGTCTGAAAAGCACGCCCTTTTCGAAAACGGAGGCTGTGCAACGATTACAGTGACTGTTGTGCACCCCGTAACTACAACACAATCGTTACAGTGCAAACCCAACGCGAGCCAAGAGGTATGATCCTCCCTACGCATGTGAGATGAAAGCCACTGCGCGCTCATTGCGCCTTTTTGCCGATAATGCTGAAAACCTGAAGCCCCCGCATAGTTGGATTCTTCGCCACTCGTATGTTCGCCTATTTGACACGTCAGCGTGACCGGTGCTTAAAGGGACCCTAAAGTCAAGCAACCATTCACGTCAGAGAGAAATCGCAATGTATGACATATAAAACAACAATGTTGTGAACGTCAGTGCCCGACTTACTGAGGAATTAAAGTAAATGCTCAAGAACACAAGTGCCGCAGCAGGACATTTTCAAAATGATTCCGATGACATTGACGGACCGCCTACAATTCGTCACTAGTAATCGGTCTAACTGCACTAAATAAACAACGTTCCGTGCATTAAGAGATGCAAGAAAATACTGCTTGTTGGTTTCTGCTTTATTCATGGGAAAGAGCATCGCCGGACGTTACAATGGGGAGTAGCACGAGTGGTTCGAAAATGCTATTTTCATGTGGTTACACGGGACAGGGGTTGCCTTCTAACGGGGCGCAGTTGAAACAAAAGCGTCTTCAATCTCGAAGCCAATGACGGAAAATTGATCAATGGCCGTTGTTGCTGCTGTGGCTCCCGCTGCTTTCAGTCTGCTGCTGCTAGCGTAATAAAGCCGGGCAACGTTGTGCATGGCAACAGTGATGTGAGATGGTATGGTCGGTCCGCTTCTTGAGGCGGGTATATTGAAGTTCGGTAACGCGATGCGGAGCACTAAAACGTGATTTTATTTTAAAAGAGGCTTGGCACAAAAGTAACTCTACGAAGTTTCTAGACCGTCATTTCAACAATTAACGTCGAAATATTAGTTGAAATTAGTGTCTCTTTAGGCCATGGCGTCCAAGATGGCGGGTGCGTGGCGTGTTTTTCAGATAAACACGTCGCGCCCCCGGCTTCTCGCATGCCATGTTTGAGCGCACGTACTTTTAGGAGGCTCCCCACTGTGGGGCACTAGTTTCTCATGACATTTAAACGCATGTTTCGAAGTTGATGCGAAGTTGGTCTGAATTAAGCAATGCTATCATTAATCATATCATGCGTTAGAACATTTACGATTCAATTTCGGCCTTACCAGGTGCAAAGCTACAAACTACAGAAAAATGTCGCTAACCAAACTTTCGCTGTCAGGGCTCCTTTACGCTTCGCCTTTGAAAGTTGAACGCGGTGCGTCCCTTAACCACTTAGTGCGTACTTTCCATCTATAAAACTAGAATCCTAAACATTGGTGATTATTGAGTGATGTTGCTCGAAACGTTCAAATTGTGGATTGCTACAATGTAATCTATAAAGTTGAAAGTGGGTTGTGTCAGTTAAGCTTTGAAACTTGGCTGCGTTCTGTGTGATGGGCTGCATTTCATACGTACTTTAAACCACGAACAATCATGCGCGTGAAATTCTAAGGAACTTGCTCTGCACATAACGTGGCCTTGAGGTGATACGTGCAGTGACACGTGTGCCTCGTGTAACGGGTGGTCGGCTTTAAATCACGAAATCGTTATGGTAATTAAATGTTCTGACGACCGATGGCAATGCACGCCTGTAACACGCAATATTACAGCGATGTTGCATTGTGGGGCTTGTATGCAGGGCGTTTTTGTAAAGTATGAAGTTATTCTTAATGCTTTTGCAATTAAAAGAAGTTGTTTTCGCTGTGTTTTCAAGCGGACGCGTGGCTGTATGGTAGAACACCTGCTTGCCACGTAAACAGCCTGGTTCCCATCCACACTGGGAACCAGAAATTTTCATTTATCTGTTTGCACCTTTCTATGTTTATCGATGATGCTCAAGATGATTTCTCGTGTTTCTCAAGATGATTTCTCGTTTCATCCTTGGTTGTGAAACCAAGGATGAAACAGCGACGCCAACACTGATGCTGACGCGAAAATTTCTTTGTGAGAAGTTCCTAAATATATTGTTTTAAAACGCGATTTGTTAGGGAACATAATGCTATAGAACGTAAAAAAATGCGTGCTATAATGACAAATAACAAATTGAGACATGAAACAAAGTAAGGACAGAACAAGGCAAATACTATGACATCAAAGTACGCATCCACTTTAGTTTAGCTCACTTTATTACTTTACAGCCCGCCCCCCTTCTTCTTGGAGAGAAATTTATAAAGGTGGCGTTTTGTTTAGAACTGAGAAGATTTTGAATTCAGAAACTGTTTCCATTGAGAAGCTTCCTAAACATCTATTTGTTCGTTTGCATGGCAGCGCTGTTAGGAAGAGATTCGCAAAGCCGAAGAGCTCCTGGCAAGGTAAACAATACTGAAAGCATTAGTATTGATTCAATTAGATACGAGTCAGCTTAAAAAAATGAGAAGTCGTCGTCATGTGCAAGTTTCCCTTTTCTGCACAAAGCTTGATAGTGGCTTTTGGTGAACGTATCAGTGGAGCAAACACATAACTGCTCCAGCATCATGACGTCAACTTAGGTTATGAAGGCAATCAGTCGATCTTTGATGGAATAACCTTTTGTCTATTTACTTAGAATTATATTAAATTTAGGTGAAGGCGCTCCTATGCCGCCAATTTTCCACAGCGTGACTATGCCTGCATTCTGAATTCATTTTGCCGAGCCAATGTTATCTAAAAAATGTTTTCAGGCCGCTGCTCTCCGCTGCCGTTACGTCCCTAGTTTTGCCCGAGTGAGCGCGCGTACAGGAGGCTGTAAATCCATTGGCACCATCGTGTCGTGTCAAAAGATAAAGTGTTCACGACGCTTTGCATGCTTTAAATCGTTATTTTGCCTTGTGCGTCAAGAAAAACGCTGGTTTAAGTAATGTATTACGCTCGAGAGCATTCGGAGATTCATCTGTGGGAGCCATCTCTTCAAGGAAAAATCAAAGAATGTGCTCCTATCTAACGTGTTGTTGATCTATAAAAGCAAAATTTGATGAACCATTAAAGTGACTAAATAATAATAATAATACAAAGGGGTTTAATAGCGACGCCAGGTAATAGGCAGACAGCCGGTACGGAAACAAATGCTCGGGCAGCCCAGTGTCTACAGCTCGTGCACCCGCTCGCGCTTCGCACTCAGCGATGGTCCCTCTAGTCATTGCCTTGCGAATTCCCCACTACAATGCCCCGGCGACGAAGGCGAGCCATCCTGGCGACTCAAGGTGACGAGAGAACAGGAGGGTCGTAACAGGGCTTGAGGCGACTGATGTGGACCGTCTCACGACCAAGGCGGCGCTTGTCCGTGGACGGCTTGAGCGGTTCAATCACATAGGTGACAGAAGAAGAGTGCTGTATGACGCGGTAAGGGCCCGTATACTTCGGGGCAAACTTGGGAGTCAGTACAGGAGAGTGGAAAGACAGTCGGAGCCACACGAGAGAACCGACGGGAAAGGTATTCTGAACAAGATCATAGTCGTGGCGATCTTTTTGGAGGGCTTGGTTATCGGCTGTGAAGGACCGTGCAAGCTGACGAAACTCTTCGGCATGTTCGGCAATTTCAGAAACTGGGATGAACTCGGAGGCATCAGGATTGTATGGCAGAATTGTGTCGAGTGTGTTGCATGGGTCACGACCATATAAAAGAAAAAAAATGGAGAAAAGTCTGTTGTTGAATAAATCCCCGTATTGTAGGCGTACGTCACGAAAGGAAGAACAACGCCCCAGTTGGAGTGGTCGGAATCAATATACATAGCGAGCATGTCTTCGAGGGTTCTGTTGAAACGTTCCGTTAAGCCGTTCTTCTAAAGGTGGTAGGCTTTTGATGTGCGGTGTATTGTGCGGCATGAATGTAGGAGCTGCTGCAGAACTTCGGACAAAAATACGTGACCTCTGTCACTCAGGAGCTCCCGTGGTGCACCATGACAAAGAACAAACCGATGCAAGATGAAGGTTGCAACGTCACGAGCGCCAGCCGAAGGTAGCGCTGCCGTATCGGCATACCTTGTCAGATGGTCGGCAGCCACAATCACCCATCGATTACCACCAACAGAGCACGGTAGCGGGCCGTATAGGTAAATCCCAACACGGTCAAATGGGCGTGCAGGACATGGCAAAGGCTGCAGTAGACCGGGTGAATGAGGGAATGTCTTGCGCTGCTGACACTGGGAACATGAGCGAATGTGTTTGCGTTCAAACGTGTACATACCCCACCAGTAGTAACGTTGGCGGATCCGCTCATACGTCTTTAGCGCACCGGCGTGTGCGTTTTGCGGTTCAGCATGAAAATATTTGCAGATATCAGACCGCATATGGCTGGGTATGACTAGCAGCCATTTACGACCCGCCACTTGATAGTTGCGACGGTATAACAGGCCATCCCGTATGGCGAAATGCGTTGCTTGGCGGCGAAGAGCACGCGGGTAACCGGAAGTGGATGCGTCAGAAAGCATATTCAAGAGCGAGGCAATCCAAGGGTTCTTCCGCTGTTAGGATGGCATGTCTGTGACGCTGACGGCAGAGAGGGGAAGGTCCAGGGCTGATATATCTGTATCATGAGATTTCACGGGTGATCGTGAAAGCGCATCTGCGTCAGAGTGCTTTCACCCCGATCGGTAGACGACGCGTGTGTCGAATTCCTGGAGGCGTAGTGCCCAACGTCCGAGGCGGCCGGAATGATCTTTCAGTGAAGCCAACCAACAGAGTGCGTGATGGTCAGTTACCACATCAAAAGTTTGGCCGTAAAAATAGGGGCGAAACTTGTTTAACGCCCACACAATCGCGAGGCACTCTTTTTCCGCAACAGAATAGTTAACTTCTGCCTTAGTAAAGGCGCGGCTGGCATAGGCGACCACATACTCCGTAAAACCTGGTTTGCGTTGCGCGAGTACTGCACCAAGGCCGACGCCACTTGCATCCGTGTGTACTTTGGTTGGCGCAGTAGGGTCGTAATGGCGCAGTACGGGTGGTGAGGTAAGGAGTAGGCGCAGTGTTGCGAAGGATTCGTCACAGGCTGCTGTCTAATTCGAAAAATCTGCAAAACCAGCAAGGAGTTTGTTGAGTGGAGTGATGATGGAGGCAAAGTTCCGGACAAACCGACGAAAATAGGAGCACAGGCGCACAAAGTTCCGTAGTTGTTTAACTGTAGTTGGCTTAGAAAATTCGGCAACAGCACGAAGCTTGTCAGGGTCGGGAAGAATGCCGGCTTTCGAGGCGACATGACAAAGTATGGTGAGTTGTTTAGCCCCGAAGTGACACTTCTTTAGGTTAAGCTGAAGCCTGGCGTTTGTAAGGCACTGTAGAATCTTACGCAGACGAGTGAGATGCGAAGTGAAATCGGGTGAAAAAAACCACAACGTCATCAAGATAGCACAAGCATATGTTCCAAGTGAGACCGCGTAAAATGCTGTCCATCATTCGCTCGAATGTGGCAGGTGCATTGCAGAGTCCAAATGGCATTAAGGTAAGTTCATAGAGGCCATCCGGTGTGACGAACGCCGTTTTTGGACGATCAGACTCAGTCATTGGCACCTGCCAATAACCCGAGCGAAGGTCAAGCGAGGAAAAGAATTCTGCACCTTGGAGACAATCGAGAGCGTCGTCTGTGCGGGGAAGAGGGTAAACATCTTTCCTCGTAATGTTGTTTAGGCGCCTGTAGTCTACGCAGAACCAGATTGAACCATCCTTTTTTTTACAAGTACAACTAAGGAAGGTGAAGGAATACAAGAAGGCTTGATGACTCCACGCTGTAGCATGTCGTCTACTTGTTCTGCAATTACCCGAAACTCCGCCGGTGACACACAATAAGGGCGCTCGCGCAAAGGAGCACTCTTTCCTGTGTCAATTTTGTGCACAATGGTGCTCGTTCTTCTTAGCACCACTTGGGGAAAGTCAAACGAACGCTTGAATTTGTGCAACAGGGTAACAAGCTGCTCTCGTTGAGCCGGGTAGAGATGGCTGTCAATAGAACAGTGAATTGCATCGGTAGACACGCTGTTCGATGCAAAGTGAGGAACCAACGCGTTCAGCTCCATATTCGGCTTGGTGTCGAAGAAATCGGCAGGCACGATAGTACCTTCATCGATAAGCGGAATGTGGCCGAGCGTCTCGTTGCGGCGCAAATTGAGGGGGCACGAGATTGGATTGGAAATAAATATCCCGGTAGTGTCTTGACAAAGCCCAAGAACGGCGAATGGCAGCGATGTGTGGTGGCGGCTACCGAAGATGTCAGATGGCGTGAATAGGACGGTAGCGTCAGAAAGTGAAGCACAGCAGGCAGAGAAAAACGGGGCGCTGAAAGGAGGAAGGTCTATGTCCGTCGCGACGACAAGGTTAGCCACACTAGATACGGCCGCATCAACAGTAGGCGCATCACGAAACGGTAACAGCTCCACTTCGTCCCGAGCGCAGTCCACGACGGCGTGATGACGTGATAAGAAATCCCATCCTAGGATGACATCGTGGGAACATGAAGCCAACACGTGAAACTCAATGATGTACAACACGTCTCGAATAACCACTTTTGCTGTACATGCCGCGACGGGCTCAATTTTTTGGGCGCTCGCAGTACTAACCCCCGAATGCAGAGATGTTACTTGGCTCGCGACTTCAACTTAACTTGAGCAAGTCGGCGCGAAGCTAGCAGCGGACTTCAAAATGCTCAAGTCAGCCTTCGCGTTTCATAGATGCTCAGGCTGTCTTGCTTGGTCAAGTCAAGAACGAGCTTCAAAGCAGAAACACGCTGCTCGCCTGCTAACGAGGCTAATAATGAAGTTGTTCGCCTAAGGCACGCATTACACCAAAAAAAGACCATACGTTATGAAATAACTATAAAAACAAAGGGCCACAAGCATATTGTCACGAGGGTCGTGACGTGGCCGAAGACAGGAAACTTCGTGTCGGGATTTAACTGTTTATTTGGGCGAACCTGTGCCCGGCAAAGGGAAAGTATAATTACAGCAGCAGTCTTGCACAGATAGCAGTCTCGGACTGATAGCGGCGAACGCAGCGTCGGCCTTCGATCAACAACTGACAAGTGGCGAAGCGCGTCCGCATTTATACTCTTGCCGTCGAATGTTCTAGCGTTATCGCTGGCGGTGGCGTAGGTTCCAGAACAATCTGTACCGTTCGCACAGTGGGCGTGATCTTATCGAAATGATCTACTACAGTCCGAAACCTTCTAGAAAACTGCAGGCGCGGTTTGCGCGGAGAATCGTGTGGTGTTGTGGGACGATAACAAAACTTGGGAAATGGAACGTGGCATTGCCCCCCTCTGAAAAAAAAAGGCATCGTCCCGTCGCTTTAACTAAAGATGAAAGTACAATAATAATGCAAGAAAGTACAATGAATAAATTACGATACAAAAATAATACAAAAAAACTGGTTCAGTTTGTTAACGCGCATGAAACGGCTTGAGGCGCGTGACATGGACGACTTCAGGTCGCGATCGGCGTCGTTGAGAGTTCGTGATGCCGTCGGGGACAACCTCGTAATCAAGTGAGCCGAGACGTCGAACCACCCTGTACGGTCCGAAGTACCGTCGCAGAAGCTTTTCACTTAGTCCACGTCGGCGTATCGGCGTCCACACCCAAACACGTTCACCGGGCTGGTATTCCACGAAGCGTCGTCAAAGGTTGTAACGGTGGCTGTCGGTCGTCTGTTGATTTTTGATACGGAGACTCGCAAGTTGTCGGGCTTCTTCGGCGCGTTGAAGGTCCTCGCTCACATCGAGGTTTTCTTCGTCTGTGACGTTGGGTAACATGGCATCGAGCGTCGTTGCCGGGCTCCTTCCGTAGACCAATTTGTATGGAGATATCTGCGTCGTCTCCTGCACCGCCGTGTTGTATGCGAAGGTCACATACGGAAGAATGGCGTCCCACGTCTTGTGTTCGACATCGACGTACATTGACAGCATGTCGGCGATCGTCTTGTTAAGCCGCTCGGTGAGGCCGTTGGTCTGTGGGTGGTACGCTGTCGTCCGGCGGTGGTTTGTTTGGCTGTATGCCAAGATCGCTTGAGTTAAGTCGGCAGTCAATGCCGTTCCTCTGTCCATGATAAGGACCTCCGGGGCGCCGTGACGTAGGACGATATTTTCGACGAAGAACTTAACTACCTCGGATGCACTGCCTTTTGGCAAGGCTTTTGTCTTGGCGTAGCGTGTGAGGTTGTCGGTAGCTACCACGATCCACTTGTTTCCGAAAGCCGACGTCGGGAACGGCCCCAGTAGGTCCATACCAATCTGCTCGAAAGGTCGGCAAGGTGGATCAATTGGCTGCAGAAGTCCCGCTGGCCTTGTCGGCGGTGTCTTGCGTCGCTGACAGTCCCGGCATGTTCTCACATAATAAGTGACGTCGGAGGTAAGACGTGGCCAGTAGTGCCTTTCTTGTATCCTCGCGAGCGTGCGAGAAACACCGAGGTGCCTTGCCGTCGGATCGTCGTGCAGGGCCTCCAGGAGTTCTGGTCGCAGAGCTGAAGGCACCACAAGGAGGTACTTAGCTCGAAGCGGTGAAAAGTTTTTCTTTTGCAGAAGACCGTTTTGTAGAAAGAACGACGCAAGTGCGCGCTTGAATACCTTCGGGACTTCGGCGGTCCTGCCTTCGAGGTATTCTATTAGGGCCTTAAGTTCCGGGTCGGCCCTCTGTCGTTCAGCGAAGTCTTCGGTAGTTATCGTTCCTAAGAAGTAGTCGTCATCCGGGTCGTCGGGTAGCGGTTGGTCGACAGGCGCACGAGAGAGACAGTCGGCGTCGGAGTGTTTTTTGCCGGACTTGTAAATGACAGTAATGTCATATTCTTGAAGTCTCAGGCTCCATCGTGCGAGGCGACCTGAAGGGTCCTTCAAGGTGGCTGGCCAACACAATGCGTGGTGGTCGCTCACAACTTTGAAGGGTCTGCCGTAGAGGTAGGGGCGAAATTTCAACGTAGCCCAGATGATGGCGAGGCACTCCTTTTCTGTTGTGGAATAATTTGCTTCTGCTTTGGATAGCGATCGGCTGGCGTAACTAATAACCCTTTCAAGTCCGTCAGCCCTCTGCACAAGAACGGTGCCAAGACCTACGCTGCTTGCGTCAGTATGTATTTCTGTCTCGGCGAATTCGTCGAAATGGGCAAGTAATGGAGGCGTTTGGAGGCAATGTTTAAGCTCCTGGAAAGCGTGTTCCTGCGGCATTTTTCACTTAAACTTTACGTCTGCCTTGGTAAGGTTAGTGAGAGGATCGGCGATGCGGGCGAAGTTTTTCACGAACCGCCTATAATAGGCACACAGGCCCAGAAATCGGCGCACGGCTTTCTTGTCAGTGGGCGGCGGGAAGTCGGCGATGGCGGCTGTTATCCGTGGATCGGGACGAACTCCAGACTTGCTGATAACATGCCCCAGAAACAAGAGCTGCTCATACGCAAATATGCACTTTTCTGGCTTCAGTGTGAGTCCGGAAGTCTTGATGGCTTGAAGTACAGCTTCACGGCGCCGAAGATGCTCGTCGAAACTCGAGGAAAACACGACGACGTCGTCCAAGTAAACAAGGCAAGTCTGCCACTTCAATCCTGCCAGTACAGTATCCATAACGCGTTGAAAAGTTTCAGGCGCTGAGCAAAGGCCGAAGGGCATCACCTTAAACTCGAAGAGGCCGTCCGGTGTTATAAACGCCGTCTTCTCTCGGTCTCTTTCGTCGACTTCGATTTGCCAATAGCCAGTCTTGAGGTCCATTGACGAAAAGTACTTGGCGTTATGGAGCCGATCAAGTGCGTCGTCTATTCGTGGGAGAGGATACACGTCCTTTCTTGTGATTTTGTTCAGGCGGCGATAATCGACGCAGAAACGTAGGGTCCCATCCTTTTTCTTCACTAACACCACGGGGGATGCCCATGGACTCTTGGACGGCTGGATAATGTCATCCCGCAGCACTTCATCAACTTGTCTCTTCATGGCCTCACGTTCTCGCATCGAAACCCTGTACGGACTCTGACGGAGTGGTGTGGCATTTTCTTCGGTTATGTTGCGATATTTCGTGATTGGGGTCTGCCGAATTTTCGATGACGACGAAAAGCAATCTTCGTATTGCAGGAGCAGGGCCTTGAGCTGTTCTTGCTTATCGTTCGGAAGTCTGGGATTGACGTCGAAAGATATGGGGGGGGGGGCTTGGTTCCTCTGAGCAGGTTCCGCAGAATCGGCGAGCGCGAAAGCACTGGTGGCTTCGACAATTTCTTCGATGTATGCGACCGTTGTTCCTTTGTTCACATGTGTGTACTCATTGCTGAAATTCGTGAGCATAACCGTTGCTTTACCTCCCCGAAGCTCTGCAATTCCTCTTGCGACATAAATATTTCGGGTGACCAACAGATGCTGACTGCCTTCAACGACGCCTTCCAAGTCAGGTGATTTAGGAGCGCCGACTGAAATAATGACGCTTGAGCGAGGCGGAATGGTGACTTGTTCATCCAGCACATTCAAGGCATGGTGTTCTGACGGCGTGCGCGGCGGTAGTGCTTCTTCTGTGGATAACGTTATCGACTTTGTTTTTAGGTTGATGACAGCACCATGGAGGCATAAGAAGTCCATGCCAAGGATGACATCTCTCGAGCAACGCTGTAGGACTACGAAGTCTGTAGGATAAATACGGCCGTTAATGGTGACTCTCGCTGTGCAGATTCCTGCAGGCGTTACAAGATGACCTCCAGCTGTGCGGATTTCAGGGCCTTTCCAAGCTGTCCTAACTTTCTTTAACTTCGCGGCGAACGACCCGCTGATAACAGAATAGTCGGCTCCAGTATTGACGAGAGCGGTCACACTGTGGCCGTCAATAAGAACGTCGATGTCGCTAGCTCGCCGTCTCGCATTACAGTTAGGGCGTGGCGTCGGGTCACGGCTGCGTCGGCTTGATCCGCTGCTTCCATGTTGCGTCGTCAGGCCACCTTCGGTAAGTGAGCTTTCGCCGTCAGGGCTTTGCCTGTTTGGCGTTGTGTTCGGAAAGCTCCGTCGCGGCGTCGTCGTCGTCGGAGGATCTTCGGTAGTTCGTCGCACAGCAACCGCACCTCCACCGGTTGCTGCCCTTAGTTTCCCGGACACGGGCTAGGAGACCGGCCCCGCGTTGGGCCAGAGTACTGCCGGTGGTGCGGTGACGTGCGGCGGCTGGGTGACGGCGAACGCGAAGGGCTTCGTGTTGTCCACCGAGTTCCTGTCAGGTAGTCAGCGATGTCACGTGGTCGTTCTCCTGGCTGTGGACGCGGTGCATTGACGGCGAAGCCACGCAGTCCCATTTGTCGGTACTCGTAACGGCGGTATGTGTGTCCGGCCTCGCCGCAGTGGTAGCAGAGCGGGCGATGGTCAGGGGTGCACCAGACGTCAGTCTTCCTCGGTGCACTGCGCTGGGCCGCTGGCGAACGGTATGACGTCGGTGGGGGTGGTGGCGGCGGTGGCGTCTGTCGACGGAAGTGCGATGGGGCGGCGTTTTGGCGTGGACGGGGAGGAGCGTTGTAGCGCAGTGCAGCGGCGTAGCTCATAGCTTCCGGCTCGGGCAGCGGTGCGTGGGGAATTTAAAGCGATTGCCGGACTTCTTCTTGCACAATGTCCGCGATCGAATCCACTTGAGGCTGCGCCGAAGGCAACAGTTTGCGCAGCTCTTCCCGCACGATCGCTCGGATCGTTTCACGCAGGTCGTCGGAGTCACTGGATTGAGCAGCAGCGCATTCTGGAGTCAGGCGACGATTATACTGTCTGGTGCGCATGTCCAGGGTTTTTTCGATGGTGGTCGCCTCGGATACAAATTCTTGGACGGTGTTCGGTGGATTCCTCATTAGTCCCGCGAAGAGCTCCTGTTTGACCCCTCGCATGAGGAAACGAACTTTCTTTTCCTCAGACATGTCTGGGTCAGCGTGACGGAATAGGCGGGTCATCTCCTCTGTGAAAATTCCAACCTTTTCATTTGGTAGCGGAACCCGGGTCTCGAGTAGAGCAGCGGCCCTCTCTTTGCGAGCGACGCTCGCGAACGTTTGCAGAAATGCGCCGCAGAAGACATCCCAAGTTCGGAGCGTGGACTCCCGATTCTCTAGCCAGGTCTTTGCGGTGTCTTCCAGGTAGAAGTACACACGACGGAGCTTTTCTTTGTTGTCCCAGTGGTTGTAGGCGGCCACGCGGGTCGTATGTTTCTAACCAGGTTTCCGGGTCTTCAAACGATAAGCCATGGAACGTTGGTGGTTCTCTGGGTTGATGAATGACGATCGCGGGCTGGGACGCTCTGGTTGTCATTGTCGCTGCAGTCGAGGTCATGGTCTTGGTCTTCCGCGCCTTGTCTTGTAGAAGGCCGTACTCCGGGGGGAGACCTTGCTGTCGGCGGCTTGTTCGCTGCTCTTGGTTGGCGTCGGTGTCTTCTCCGCGACGGGGGCTGGGTTCATGGCTTGACGGGGGCGTCCGGTACATGAACGAAGCAGCACCTCCACCAGATGTCACGAGGGTCGTGACGTGGCCGAAGACAGGAAACTTCGTGTCGGAATTTAACTGTTTATTTGGGCGAACCTGTGCCCGGTAAAGGGAAAGTATAATTACAGCAGCAGTTTTGCACAGATAGCAGTCTCGGACTGATAGCGGCGAACGCAGCGTCGGCCTTCGATCAACAACTGACAAGTGGCGAAGCGCGTCCGCATTTATACTCTTGCCGTCGAATGTTCTAGCGTTATCGCTGGTGGTGGCGTAGGTTCCAGAACAATCTGTACCGTTCGCACAGTGGGCGTGATCTTATCGAAATGATCTACTACAGTCCGGAATCTTCTAGAAAACTGCAGGCGCGGTTTGCGCGGAGAATCGTGTGGTGTTTTGGGACGATAACAAAAACTTGGGAAATGAAACGTGGCAATATTCTTGTAGTGTTCCTACTTAAAATAACGGAACAGCATTAAAGCTTCCGTATGGAACTGGCGTCCATCTTAATCTGCTTTATTTTTCACTTCATCCTCCTTTTCTTTCCTGCCGCGGCTCTCGTGCTTCTTCATCTTCTGTCCAAAGGCTCATACCGCTTCACCCTTCCCGCTTTCTTTTAATTACCCCTCCTGGGGTAATACTTGAAGACATTCCCAATTGAAGCACATTCAACAGATCCACGTTCACCAGTGTACCAGACAGTCTTCAAAATTCCGTTCTGGGTGGCTGTCTTGGTCACAGAGTAAGGCCCATAAAATTTGGCACTGGAATCTCTTATTCCTTTTCTCACTAGTACGAGGTCGGTGACTTGAATGTTTGGCATGTCTGCTCGATGCCTCTTGTCGAAATTGTTTTTCATTCGTTTTCGGTACCTCTCCTCCTGTGATTTTTGTTGCCTCTCCTCGACAATCTTGAGGTTTTCCAAGAGTCCCAACTCACGGTCTGCCTGCAGAATAGGGGTCTCTCCTGTAGAAGCGTACTGTGGACTGCACCCCAAGCCACTTGTGTAGGATCGGTTATGATGTTTTACGGCTGCTTCTAAAGAACATTTCCATCCCCCAGGAAAACTATCGTACATCTTGATGTATTGTTTCACGTCCCGTATGGCACGTTCTGCAAGCCCATTCGCCGCAGGATGGTATGGCGCACAGAACTTGATCGATACATTGTGATCTCGAGCCCATCTTACTAGCTTTTCACTCTTGAACGCGGGGCCGTTATCACATACGATTGTCCGCGTAGTTCTAAACATGTCTCTTTCGAGAAGGGTTATGACGCTATTTGCATCTTCTTTTCCTGCTCGTGCCGCGACCATCCTGGTGCATTCATCTATGGCCAGCAGAAAAGCTTGCGTTTTTCTGACTCCTTCCCGTTTCTTGTTAAGTTCGGCGAAATCCAGGTGAACTACTTCAAAAGGCACGTTCGAGTGGCAAGGTAGTATCATGGTGTCCGTAGGCTGTTTATACTTGACTTTGTGTACTTGACACACATGGCATGAACGAACGTACTGACTGACGTCTTTCTTCATGTGAGGCCACGTAAACCTCTTGACCAACTTGTTGTAGGTACGCCAAAAGCCGTCGTGTCCTCCAGATTCTGGGCTATCGTGGTACAAGTAAAGCACTTTGGAAACAAGAGTTGGTGGGACTTGATACCGACCTTCAGTAAAAACCAGTTGTTCTGAGCCTTCCCACAGCTTCACTTCATTGATTTCTTCAGATTTTTCTGTGTTGTTTTGTACCATCAATCTTGATAGAGCATCTGCATCGGTTAAAAGCGGTCCTGGTCGGTGCGAGATGGTGAAGTCAAATTGCTGCAAGTAATTCACCCATCTGGCGATACGCCCTTTAGTTTGGGTCATATTCAAGAGATGAGTGAGTGCCTGGTGATCGGTGAACAAAGTGAACTTCGTACCTTCCAGGTACGTGCGGAAGTAGTCAACGGCCTTCAGAACCGCCAGTGCTTCCTTTTCCGTAGTAGTGTAGTTTGTTTCAGACGGCTTGAAAGTGTAACTGTAGTAACCTACTACGTGTCGCTTTTCTCGGCCAGATGCTTCAATACATTTTTGATACAACACTGCACCAGTCCCATAATGTGAGGCGTCAGTGTTCAATTCAAAGGGTAAAGTGAAGTCTGGTATACGCAGAACTGGGTCAGAAGAAATTCTGTGCACCAAGTCACGGTAGACTCTCTCACATTCGTCACTCCATTCAAAGGGAACTTCTTTCTGCGTTAAGCGCGTGAGGCATCTAGTTTTGACAGCAAAGTCCTTTATGAAAGATCGGAAATGTCCTGCCAATCCCAAAAACACACGCAGTGAATGGACGTCATATGGTTTCTTCAACTGGGAGATCTTCTCGACGGACTCTTGTTTTGTGCTTTTGGTTTTCCCATCGAAGACTCTTCCAAGAAACACAACTTTTTGTTGAAAGAATGCACTCTTCTTAAAATTAACCTTGAGATGTGCCAAGCTCAAGGCGTTTAACACCTGAGACAGATGGTCCTGATGCTCAGCCTCTGTTTTGGAGAAGACTATAATGTCGTCTATGTACACATTACAAAAAACACCAAGGAATGGCTTTAGGACGTCGTTCATGATCTTCTGGAACCACGCTGGCGAGTTTTTCCAACCGAAAGGAAGCCGGTTGTATTCGTAGAGATCGAATGGCGTGATAAAAGCGGTGTACATTTTTGTTTCTTCGGTTAGGGGGATCTGCCAGAAACCTTTGCATAAATCGATGCGGGAAAAATGTCGGCAACCCCCGGTCTCATCTATAATTGTGTCGATCTTCGGCATAGGAATGGTATGAGTTCTGTCTGACGATTGAGAACCCTGTAGTCGGTGCATAATCTGAAGGTTCCGTCTTCTTTCGGTGCGATCGTTATGGGAGAAGCGAAGGGTGATACCGAAGGTCGTATGATATCAGCATCTAGCATCTCCTGCAACTCTTTCTTGAGCCACATCTTTCGCTCTCTTGACATATTGTAAGGTGCTTTTCGGATGACGGTCTTGTCAGCGAGTTCGAAAGGAACCTTGTGGGACTTCATCGCCTGAGGATAGCTTCCTATGCATACAAGTTCAGGGTAGGTCGTTGCGATATCCTCCGCGCACTTGACAACTCGTAGATTATCTTGTCTACCCTGATTTGTCTCGTTCCTTGCTACTCCTTCGACTAGAACCACATCGTCCCAGTACACGTTGATCTTTAGTTTCTTTATATCTGGTCTTGATAGCAAAAAGTCGTACGTTACCCCCCTCTATCACCAACACTTCGCTCTCTATTTGCTGACCCTGGAAACTCGATGTTTACAAAGGCCCACTGATCATGCAACGTTACTTTTCCATCATAGCCTTGTACTCGTAGGATTCTTCCACTATGCAAGCGATTTGCATCCACCAGCTTGGCATTTATAATGGACACAGAAGCACCGCTGTCTACCAGAGCCATCATATGTTTGTTTCCTACTTTGACGGGAATGTGAAGTAGGCTAGAGCAACTTAAATAAACAGTCTCATTTGGAGTCATCGGGTGGGACTGATCACCCTCGTTTATTAGTTTTTTTTCTGTCGAATACTCCTGAGCTTCAGTGTCGATATTATTCACTCGACATCTTGGAACACGCCAGGGCAAGTTATCTGTGCGAGTTGCGAGGTGGCTCGGTTCTCGCTGAGCGCGGCTTGACCAGTCCGCTTTACCCCGACTGAAACAGCTGCTTGACTCGGCGGTTATGCTTGTTTCCGAAGCTGATGGTATGTTCTGAAGACACGCGAGGAGGTCATCTAGAGTCTTTGGTGACAGTATTTGCACTTGCTTCAACACGTTAGTGTGCAATCCATGCATTATTAAGGCAACTACGGCCGTAGATGGAAGCAAAGGCTCCGCCAGCTTTAAAAGACGGCGTTTCTCAAAGAAGTACTCGACAAGGCAACTTTGCTCAGACTTGAAATTAAGCGCCGTGTTCCATCTTTCTACTGGATTGCTTCGGAATGCAGTCAAAAACTTTTTCCTCCACTGGCTCCAAGAGTCGTCACTGTCTTCCAGAATGCATGTTTCATACCACTTTCGCGCAACACCTCTCAAGTAAACGCGCATGTTGGTGATTTTAGCCTCATCAGAGAGCCACTTGTTTTTTCCAGCGGCATATTCGTAGAAATCAAGCCAACTTTCTGGATTTGAAGACACACCGTCGAAAGCATCAGGTTCTACGAATTTAGGTGTCGGTCTCTCAGCATTCAGAGAGCTTATAAGAGATGTCATTATTTGGTTTTGTTGAACCATCTGTTCCTGTTGCAGCTGAAAAGCTTTTAAAACGAGGCTCACCTCTTCCGTCGAAGATCGTGATCCTGAGTGTTGTCGACGCACTGGTTCAAGAACTAGGTCGTTGAAGGTTGCCACACGCAAGTTCACTTTCACAGCACCTTTCCGTCGTAGTTCAGTAGTGTCTACGGCTGCCTTTTCCACAACCAGGTTCACGAGTTCTTCCGAGCTGAGCTCACGAGGTAGGTCTACCGCTGCTTCGTCTTGAACTTGGTACTTCGAAAAGATGATCTCCTCGGAGGTCTCGTCTATGAAGAACGTCACCCACATGATGGCTTCGATCCCGCCGACTGCGCCAAAATAATGTAGTGTTCCTACTTAAAATAACGGAACAGCATTAAAGCTTCCGTATGGAACTGGCGTCCATCTTAATCTGCTTTATTTTTCACTTCATCCTCCTTTTCTTTCCTGCCGCGGCTCTCGTGCTTCTTCATCTTCTGTCCAAAGGCTCATACCGCTTCAATTCTTGCCATTGAAGGACCACAAGGATATTCTTGCATGTTCTTGCCGGCTAACGAGTGGCACGTGGTGCCTGCCACCACAGCGATGCGCAGTGTTGCTTCTGTAAAGCGTTCGTTGCCCGCTGGTTTTAGTGGCCACCCAAATGCGGTGCGTTTCTCCACGGTTGCTTGTTTGGAGGCAAAACAAGCATCGCGTTGGGTTCGTTCGTCGTTTTTTTTCTCAATCGAACACCATGGCATGTATTTGTGCTGACCTGGCTTACGAGGTGACGCGATTTTCACGGTATTTGCCTTTCTGTTCGCCTGTGTGCATGCCTCTAATGGGCTAGGTCGCAGTTATTATGAAAAAAAAACAAGTTCTGGGAACAAATGTGATTCGTATCCTTTTGATGAGCTTGGTAAACAAGAGAAAAAGCTGGGGTCAGGACATTGCCTTCAGCAGAATTCTGTCTCGCGGGGTGCAGCAATATATCGCTGCATGATCATGTTGCGGATAAAAAAAAACCTGTGATAGGGGCACCACTTTTTTATGTGTGTGTAATTTTACGTCGCGTTGTGCTACAAGCGATGCCTTTCTGAGCGAGAAACAGCGCCCTAGACGGGACGAAATGATAGACGAGGCACACGGACACAGCACCGAGTCAATTTTTTTTTACCGAAAAAGACGGAAAATGTCGTCGTGTTATAGAAAAAACAGAAATAGCCTTTGCGGTTACGGAACACTTCGGCGTTGTCGAGACCGGAGCTATTAATACGCACGTGTGTGTAGTCGACACAACCTGTAACGCAAGGGAACTCAGCTACTTAATAACGGTCCGCCGGCTGCGGAAAGCGCACCAGCATCGCGTACAGGTGCTTTGCGATGCGTAGCGTAACTTTTCCGACTGCACGGCACACTGTCGACTACGGAATGCGGACGAAATTTCCGGTGACTGGTTGGTATGTGCCAGCGCTGTAAAACCTGAGAACCATCAGTAGCTGTAACACTGGATGCACGGGCTGTCCTCGGTTGTCCCCACTTTCACGGAACGGCAACATAACGAGCAGCTGCCCCACGGCGTTATTCTTGAATCTGTACCTAGCGTGGAATTGTTGCTCGTCGTACAACTCCATCGGATTTCCTTGGTCACGTAAAGCGGTTCCAAGAATCTTCAGCAGGCAGTGCGCCTCAAAAAAGGCTACGCTTATGGCGAGGCAAGCAAACTCAAAAGCGGCCACCTTTAACGCGACGTCCATTCGAGAGTTGGCCATGTTGGAATAACACGTGAAGTCGCTTTCAAACTAGCCCCGCAGCTGACTTGAAACTTGTCCTGACTTCGACCTAGCCAAGTCGCCTTCAAGTCATCCGCAAGTCCGAGAACGATTTGTGGCAACCGGCAAGACTGTCTTGAGTCAAGAACGAGTCAAGTACGAATCAAGTAACATCTCTGCATTCGGGGGTATGAGAAACCACGGGAGAAAGCATCGTCACTTTACGAAGAGAGCGGCAGAGTCTTTGGCTAATCACAGATATCGCGGCACCGGTATCGATGAGTGCGAGTGTTCGTACACCTTCGACGATTACATCGATAAGATTGACGGGAGACAGGCAAGGACTTAAACGATTAGACAATGACGCAGCTCGTGTCTCTGGAGCTGCGACAGTTAGTTTTCCGTCTCAATGGAGGTGGGTCTTCGACGCATAGGCGATACAGAACGACAACTTGTTGAAGGTGAAGGCGAGCGGGAAGTAGAACGTCTAGAAGCGAATGTTCGGGCGCCGGAAGCAGTTTGCGCCTCGCGTTTGTGAACTTCAGGTGGTACGTGAGGCGCGTGGTATGGGGACCGAAACGAATAGTAAGGATATCTTGGTGCGTTAACTGTGAAGCGCCTACGACATAAACGCGCAACGTGACCTGGAATTCCGCAAAAGTAACATATGGGCCGGTTGTCAGCAGTGCGCCGAGGATTTCCGACGTGCTGCTGTGTAGCTGAAAACGGCGTGGTGGACGGTCGCACAGGTTGTGGCGTATACATTGGCAGACGAGATGGAGGCATTGCCGCGACGGCCGCTAAGTCAGTGGCGCGGCAACAGGCGTTGGTGGAGAGGCAGGCGTAGGTAAAGGCAACGCCTCGGAGACCTGCTCCTGAATAGCATGTCTGATAGTCGGCGTTAGGCGGTTCGTTGGTGCTTCGGTGATCGGCAGATACGAGAGACACGAAAGCTGTCGTGCGACCTCTTCACGTACATATTCTTTTATCTGCTCCAGCAGGGAGCTGTCACCACCAACGGCCAGGGCAGCTAGAGAGTCGTCTGCGGTCGTCGACCTCCGAACTGCTGCACGTTGTTTCCGAATATCTTCCAAGCTCTGGCACAAGGTCACAAGTTCGGATACGGTACTTGGGTCTTTTGCCAGCAACATTTGAAAGGCATCATCGTCTATGCCTTTCAAGATATGCCTGATTTTGTAATGTTCGGTCATCTCAGGGTTAAAGCGCCGGCATAAATTGATTACATCTTCAATATAGCTTGTGAAGTTTTCACCCTGCCTTTGTGCACGTGCGCGTAGGCGCTGCTCAGCACGCAGCTTGCGCACTGCGGGGTGATCGTACACAGCTGCGAGGGTGGTCTTGAAACCGGCCCAAGTGATAAATTCAGTACGGTGGTTTGTGAACCACAGGCTGGCGACCGTCTTTGAGATAAAATGGGACATACTCCAATTTCGAGGGGTCGTCCCACTTGTTGGCGGCGCTCACCTTTTCAAACAGCTGCAACCAGTCCAACGATGACCAGTTGCGATTGGGCCGTGCTTTGCTGGGTGGTGCCTTGCTCGGTCGTCTGATCAGGCATTGCTGATGCAGTGGGCAGCTTCCGGCTTCGAAGTTCCAGGTTTGCGTACCCAGCACATCCACCACTTTGCAAGGGGGTTTAATAGCGACGCCAGGTAATAGGCAGACAGCCGGTACGGAAACAAATGCTCGGGCAGTCCAGCGTTTACAGCTTATGCACCGCTCGCGCTTCGCACTCAGCGATGGTCCCCCTAGTCATTGCTTTGCGAATTCCACCACTATAATAATAATAATAATAATAATAATAATAATAATAATAATAATAATAATAAGAATAATAATAATAATAATAATAAGAATAATAATAATAATAATAATAATAATAATAATAATATAAGAATAATAATAATAATAATAATAAGAATAATAATCACAATAATACCTTTTATTTCTTCAAATAAATAAAGTTAATAACATTCATTCTTTTTCACACACACACACACACACACACACACACACACACACACACACACACACACACACACACACACACACACGTGTGTATACATTGTGTTATGTTGTTATGAGACCGCCACAAAAGTCGCGTGCGGCGCCGTAGTTGTCCGCCGCCGCTGGTGTCCGTAATAACTATCACACGAAATAAGAAAAAAAACTTAGTAAATAAAACCTCCAAGAAATTAGTGGGATTTGAACCGAGGTTCTCTGCGTGCAAGCCCAGTATTCTACCGCAGAGCGACGCCAGTGCTTGAAACTCCGTTACAAACTTGCCTTGAGCAGGCTCGATTTCGGGAAAGGAATCACGTTAGTACGTGTATGGAAGCGTTTTAGAACAGCAAAGAAACAACGAGGCGTAACAAACTGCGAATCGCGTAACGAGTGGGTCGTTAAATGCTCCAACCCATCACAAACAATTTTTCTTGATCACCTATTAACTGTGGCGCATACCGACTTCAGGATTAATTAATCATCGTCATTGCATAAACGATGCAATGCATTGCATTGCATCGTCATTGCAATCATTGTCATTGCATAAAAAAGTTTCACGAAACTCTTGGAAGTGTGTAGCGGATACCACGCTTCTCCGAAGAATGACAAAGGATGGTATAGCGAATGCTGGCCTACTACACAAAATTATGATAGTTTATAGCGTAGTGGGTACCCAGAAAGTGCGCTTGTAGTTGTTACCGAAAGAGTGTTCAGAAAAGGCTCTGAAAGGCTGCTCTTTCAGCTTTCGTTGTGACTGTGCTGTGCGTTCTGCACAGGCTTGGTGGTTTTTTTCTGTAACAGCGGGCATTTTCAGTGGTTGACGACATTACTTGGCACAACAGTTATGAAAGTTACGTGAAAGTAACTTTCCAATTATTGTCAGGTGGTTATGTCGAATGGAAGAATGAAAGGTCTTCATGCGAACAACCCATCGCTGCATTCAAGTGCAGAAAAAGCGTAACTCACCTGAAAATGATAGAACTGTTCTATAGACAAGGTAATCATTTTCTATTGGCTGAAAAGAGTAAAAAATAGAAGGTCTCAAAAATGACTGCTCTTAAGGTGCAGTCAAAATAACAAAATGACGTTTGGCATTCCATGTCATTTTCTTACAACAGATTATCGAAAGCACGATATATAGCTACTAAACATAAACGTATAGAACTGATAGAAACAGGAAGCTTATACAGAAATATTCAACACGTTGTTAAAGGTACACTTAAGTCAAATAAAAATTTACGTCAGAGTGAAAGCTCAATGTATGACTACGTCTAAAACGACAATATTCTGAACAGTAGCGCCATCCTTACCGAGCAATTAAGATAAATGCTCAATACCACGTGGACTCCTCGTAAGACCTTTGCAAAATGATCCTGATGGCGTGAAAGGTACCACCTAAATTATTCACTAGTCATCGAACTATCTGCACTAAATAAAAGACCAAGGGACGCAATAAAGCAAAAGACAAGGGGCGCAATTAAGTACATCTTGTTTGTTTCTGTTTGATTCATGGAAAAAAGAACCGCGGGACGTTACTATGGTGAATGCCGCGAGTGGTTCGAAAATTCAATTTTCACGTGGTTAAACTTACGGGTTCTTGCCATCTAGTGGGGCCCAGTTAAACCAAAACACGTGTACTACCTGGGAGCCAATGACACGAAATCGATTAATGGCCCTTGGCAGCTGCTGTGGCTCCGATGCTTTCATTCTGCTGCTGCTAGTAGGGCGGCTGCGCAGTAAAGCCGAGCAACGCTGTGCACGACAACAGTGACGTAAGACGGTCTCTCTTCTTGAGGCGGGTGATTTGAAATGCGCTAACCCGCTGTGGACCACTAAAATGTGACTTTATTTCATAACAAGCTCTTCCTTGGCAGAAAAGTAACACTAAGACGTTTTGGTATTGCTATTTCAATAATCCACGTCTACTCAATAGTTGCTTAGAAGCGTGGCGAATGGGATTAGTTGGTATGACATGACAATAGTTATAGCGGGAGAACAGAACGACAACCAAGGGTACAAGAAGAAGAGCGCTAACTTTCAACAGAGTTTAGTGTACAGAGCGCGAAAACATATAGAAGAGACAGTAAACAATGTGACGAAAACCGTGTTACACAAAGAGCAATGTAAGGGTGAGGGAAAAAACAAAGGTAAAGAAAAAATTGGCCCTGTATCTGCTTGTTTCACTGCAAATTTCGTCGAAAGACGATAGTCTTGCGCCTTGAGAGAGAGAGAAAAAACGTTTATTTTATGTTCTGCGCGAGCAAACTGGTGAAATGTATTCTGAAAGCGCTGCGTTAGAGTGTCTCAATCCGTGCAGCGAAGGCAAACGTGTGCATCGAGTCACGTTAGACACGAGCGCTATTTGGCAGTTATCTTTGAAAACGAAGGAAGGCGTGCGCGCTTGTCTCGGAGACGATAAGATGTAGAATGCAAAGCGACGGGCAGGTGCCACCACCATGTCGTCTTAGCAAAGTGTTGGAAACACTTGCCCTTTTGAGCATAGCGTTGCATTGTCAGCTCAGCGTGATAAACGCTACGGTATTTAGAATTACTTATATATGCCTTCACTAGCATAAAGAATATTGACGTGTTTTTAGAGTGCCTCAGATATGCGCAACAATGCTTTTAGAGACGATAGTCTTTCTTGGGGACCTCCGACAAAAAAATTTTGGTCTGTCTGGCTGCCTGTCTCTCTGTCTGTTCATTTGTTTGTTAGTCCACCCTTAACGGTACCTTAAACGGCACCAAAGGGACAAAACGATATTCCAAACAGCCGACTGCATCCGCTGCACCCACAAATATTGCTCAAGGTTCAGCGTTCATACTTGTGCGATTGTCAATTAAAAGCAATTATTGCGCATATCTGAGGCACTATAACAACACGTAAATATAACGCATTTGTATTTTTTACTATAAAAGGTATACATAAGTAATTTTGAGGATCGTAGCCTTTATAACAGTGCGCTGGCCATGCAACGCTTGCATGAAACGGCAAGTGTTTCCAGCGCTTTGCTAAGACAACATGGTGGTGGCACCTACCCATCGCTTTGCGTTCTACACTTTATCACCTCAGAGACGGGCGCGCACCGCGCGCGCCCCGTTGTCCAACAGAACTGGCAGCTAGCACTCATGTCCACGTGTGACGTGACTTGATGCGCTCGTTCGCCTCCACTGCATGCTCGAGGCACTCTAACGCAGCGCCTCCTGAATACCATTCACCAATTTTCTTGCGCAGAACGTCAAATAAACGGTTTGTTCACTCTCTCCAGACGCAAAACCATCATTTTTTGATGACATTTGCGGTATGACATGCAGATACGGGGCCAATTTTTTTAATTGACGCCGAAACTTGAACAATATTTGTGGGCGCTGCAGATGGGGTCGGTCGCTTCAGGTATTGTTTGGGACCGTAACTGTCATTTGGGCTATCGTGACGACAGACAAACAGACAAGTCCACCAAGAGGCCGGAATTTCTGTGTATTAATCTTTCTTTTCGTCGCTGGTTTCTGCACCATCAGAACATCAGGCGTCTCGAGCAAGTGCCCTCGTGAGGGCGGCACGTGGGTAGTCTGCATGCCGCCTCCCAAGGAACATTTCTTATATGCGACGCATTTCTTAGCAAACTTCGGCGACTTAAAGCATATCTATCTATCTATCTATCTATCTATCTATCTATCTATCTATCTATCTATCTATCTATCTATCTATCTATCTATCTATCTATCTATCTATCTATCTATCTATCTATCTATCTATCTATCTATCTATCTATCTATCTATCTATCTAGCCGCCTATGACTTTTAGCTCTCCTGGCCGTTTGAATATAGATGTCAATACCAAACTTGGTATGGAATAACATGACTTTATTGCGAGCACATTTGACTAGTCATAACATGAAAATCATGAAATGTTTGTCATAAATATCATAATATACATTTCGAGGTCTTGCTGCTCTTGCGGTGGTCTCCTTCACATGACATGTTGCAAAACTTGTATGGTATGACATGATTGCATGGCGAACACAAGCGACAGAACCTAACGTGGAAATCATGACACGCATGTCATGTAAGTCATAAGTCATGACTACATGCCACGCTTACGATGCGCTCGCAGCCATCTCGCTAGCTTCACATATACCCAATTTGGCGTTACGTGATGCGAATGGATGATGAAAGTATGTGATTGGTGCATACAAGGTAATATTGATATGCGTGTCATGTGACATTATGACTACAAGCCACACTCATGATGCACTCCCAGCCGTTTCGCTAGCTTCACATACACAAAATTTGGTAATTAGGGACGTGAATGGATGACAAAGGGATGTGACTGGTGTAAGCATGACAATCATGTGAATGGACAACAAAGGGATGTGACTGGTGCAACCATGACAATCATGTGATGCGTGTCATGTAACAACATGACTACATGCTACCCTTATGATACGCTCGCGGCCGTTTCGCTACCTTCACATGTACCAAATTCAGTATTACGTGACGTCAACGGACGACATATGTAAATGACATGTCCAAACATGATAATCATGACATGCGATCATGTAAAAACATGACGACATGCCCCACTCATGAAGCGCTCGGGGCCGTTTCGCTAGATTCTTATATGCCAAATTTGGTATTTTGTCACGTGAATGGATGACGAAGATATGTGACTGGTGCAAACGTAATAATTATGAGATGCGTGTCATGTAGGGGCATGACTACATGCCACACTCTAGCGCCAATACACTTAGACGTGACCTGGTGCGCGTGTGCTCCAGCATTCGTTTCGTCGCGTCATGCCGGCAATGCCACGCTAGGCGCCGATCTGCCTGGTTGAGCTTGACTCTAGTCTGACTCTGTGAAGAGACATGAGAGGTGTAGCATAAGTGGGAGGTCACGGGATACGGCCTCGTTTCGGCGGGGTCCTCGTGGCCGCAAGTGAAATACCACTACTCTCATCGTTTCTTTACTTACTCGGTGGAGCGGGAAGCGGACCAATGTGTTGTCCACGCTTCTAGCGCCAAGCGATGGGCCCTCGGTTTCTCTTCGGGGTACCAGTTGGGCCTGCGCGACCTGTTCCGAGGACAGTGTCAGGCGGAGAGTTTGACTGGGGCGGTACATCTGTCAAACGGTAACGCAGGTGTCCTAAGGCGAACTCAGCGAGGACAGAAACCTCGCGTAGAGCAAAAGGGCAAATGCTTGCTTGATCTTGAATTTCAGTACGATTCGCGCCCAGCGTGCGCTCGTCAACCGTATGTCGCAGTATCTCGGGTCCTTCATGATGCTCTCTCCGCCGTTTCGCTGGCTTCAGATATACCAAGTTTGGTAGTATGGAACGTGAATGGATGACGAAGGTATGCGACTGGTGCAAACATGATAATCATGAAGTGTGTGTCATGAAACAACACGACCCCATGTCACGATCATGATGCGCTCACGGTCGTTTCTCTAGCTTCACATATACCAAATTGGCATTGCAGTACGTCAATAGACAGTGAAGTTAAATGACACGTCCAAACATGATGATCATGATATGCGTGTCATGTAAAACATGACTACATGCTACGCTCATAGCATGCTCGTGGCCGTTTCGCTAGCTCCACATATACCAAATTTGGTATCAGGTGGCGAGAACAGGTGAACGTAAATGACACGTCCAAACATAGTAATTATGACATGGAAGTTATGTACGGCATAATTTACCTCCGCCTCGTTACGTTGTTCTGATTTGAAACTGTCATATAAACCTTCCTTTCGCATATCATCGATTCCCACTATACGTGGGATCTGCCGATTTTTTTTTATGTTCGCACCCCATAGGGGACGTCGGTGGACGAGGTAACTGACAGAATGGAAGCGCTGGTCGGCATCCAAGAAATCTACAGTGTTCAGCAGCACGGAGGATTTGACTTGCAGGTCAGCGTGAACTCGACGCGAGCAGTTGAAGTCCATTTGGATACTGGTGGTCTCCGCCTTGGAACCAGAACCGTCCCCCTTGTCCCGGTGGCACGACAGTTAGACAGCGTCACGTGCCTGTACTTGTTTTGTTATGTGTCCGACAACGAGGTCGCAGTCAGCCCGAAGTTCCACGGAATCATGTTAAGAATTGAAGAGGCGCGGTATAAAGAGCGCCCCACTATTCGCACGGAAACCAGGAATCTCAAGATGGACATGCGGCTGGAGAACCCTCTGCCAAGCATTGCGCGAGTGGGAGGCCATAAAGCGAGTTTCGAGTACTGCGGCGCAAAGCTTCTTCGCCACATTTGCAACTAAGAAGGCCTTTCAAGGCCCAATGCGACACCTCGCATTGAACCTCGGGCGGAGTGGCACCGTACAGCCACCTGCACCGAACCGTGCGAACGCTGTGGCGGAACTCATGTCAGCGTTGACTGCACTGCGAGGAAGTCGTACAGTATGGCAGCAGCGATGGATATCAATGAGTTCGCGGCACTTGACACTTCATCCGCCACAGGCCAGATGAAAAGGCGAATGACCACCCTGCGTCCGATGGAAGCGACTGAAGCTGTGTGACGCTGAAGAACGACCGGAAGGCCGAAACCACCTGTTATCCTGAAGAAAACGCTGGCGCCGGCCATTACGGCACTGCAGGCGCAGCAAGCAGGCAGCCAAACAGACGTACAGACAGACGCCAGTGAGCATGAGCTGCGACGAGAAGTTGGAGGGGGAAGGCAGCCATGCTGAACCTAGCGAAGCTACCCCTGTCGAGTTAGGGCGGCAGACAGCGGCGAGAGAGGGAAGCACAGTGAAAACGGCGCACGAAGTGCGAGCGGCGGTGGCGAAGGGGAGGACGGACGCCGCCGCTAGTACAGTGAGTTGGGCGACCGGGGGATACATGGTCGCCGACTCGCCGGGGAGAGGAGCGCAGAGGGAGGGTCAGGCGACGAGAAGAATGCAAGCAGATCGCAAGCCCAGCCTCAAGGACGTCCGCGCTAAGATACCTATATATATATTCGTAGATGGCCTTTAGTCAGATGGATGGATGGATGGATGGATGGATGGATGGATGGATGGATGAATGGATGGATATGGCTGTACCCTTTAGATCGGGCGGTGGCTAGCGCTACCAAGCCGTAATACCTAATGAACCAAAAACTATATTTTTTTTCCTTAAAAAGTGAGTTTGAGGATTCGTACTTTGCGGTAAAGAGTTTAATTTTCACTCGTGCCTTGACTTTAGCCACCAATCAGATAACCTCCTTCTAGTTACGTCTACCCGCTTAAAGTTTATTTTGCCCTCCCGGTCCCTAAACCCCAGTGCTTTGAAAAACTCATCGCCATAATCCTGAACTATAGGGTGAAGCCCTTTACAGAACATTATAAAGTGTTCGGCAGTGTCTTCTTTCTCTCCACACGCACTGCATACTGTGTCTACCCTTTCGTATTTGGCCCGATATGTCTTGGTTTGCAGTACTCCCGTCCTGGCCTCAAACAGTAGAAAACTACCCCGAGTATTATCATAGATCCTTTCCTTGGCAATTTCCTGCTTAAAAGTTCGATAGATCTCTAGTGCGGACTTCTTAATCATGCCCCTTCTCCACATGTCAGTCTCCGTTTCCTTCACTTTCTTCTTAACCGATAGTTCTTTTTGGTTTGGCCACCTGCTGTTTTCTAAGTATTTACTAGTCAACTTCCTGGTTCGCTTCCTCCATTTTGTATCGACATTCTTCATGTACAAGTAGCTGAAAACCTTCCTAGCCCAACGCTCTTCCCCATTTCTCTCAATCGCTTCTCAAGTTTTATCTTGCTGCTAGCTTCCCTGCCCTCAAATGATGTCCATCCCTTATCACCTTGTACTCCCTGATTTGGTGTATTCCCGTGAGCTCCTAAAGCAAGCCTACCTATTCCACGTTGCTTAACTTCTAATCTTGCTTGAACTTCTGAGTCCGCGCCGGGAACCAGCGCCACCACGCGAGGAACGTGGTAAAACAAGAAAGGAGACGACGTGCTGCATGGACGTGACGTCCTGTAGACCGCGTACGACAAGCATCTGAGCAGCTCAGCCAAGCAAAGGAAAGTTCGTGAAGGCGCTAGAAGATGACGCGCCGAAACACGCCGGACTGTTCATTTCCAGCCGACAGCAATCACTGCCTGATTCGGCGCAGCAACATGGCTGCGCCTCGCAGCAGCGTGCCTGGGAGGCAGCTCAACATGGCGACAACATGGCGAAGCTGGAGGTAGGTTGAGCCGAAAAGACAAGATGGTGACAGCTGCTGTGGAAACCATAAAATCAACAACACCGTCGTCATACGACCATGAGCCCTGCGAGCTTGTTATTGACGAGCGTGCACCGACATCATCAGAGTTCCCTGAGCACACTCAGGAGCAAACGTTCTCGATGCCGGCAGGCGTCGGTCGAGGGCGGAACAGCCGGAGCTGCCACCTCGACGCCGACCACGGTGGAACGCTCTCTAAGTCGGCCAAGCCTGCACACAAGGCTGACGCGGGGCACCCTCAACGCAGTGCCAGGAAGGTACGACGTGAAGCCACAGGGCGGTCAAGTGGGTGCACGTCGGGGACCGAACACAAAGAGGCACCTTCGAAACATCCAGGCCGAAAGCCGGTAGCAGATTACATGGACACCGACCATGACTTTTTTTATTACGTGGGTGCATTCCATGCTCTCACCCCGTCATGTGTTTCCACGGCCACTCTCATCACCGAGGCGCCGAGGCCTGAACATTTCCAAAACGACGCTAGCACGTAAGCACTAGTAACTCGGCAATAATTGTCACGCGGTTATTTGCGAGGTTAAAAACTCTCAGTCACGCGAAAATGATGTGTGAATAATTCTAGAGAATAGTCCAATAAAAGAGCCCCAAGAGCTTAGTGCTCTGAAAAAGTCATGCATACGTAGCTGTGTGAACATGTCAGGCCCCCGCCCCCTCCCTTTTTCTTTTCTCCGTTTTTTTTGAAGAATTGTTCCTAGCGGTAAACACGTCCTAGAAATGTACCTTATTCTTCGCGCCGTGAGTGTGTCATTACTTCGTTGGTTTCATATCGGCAAAGAGTTAGCGCGCGTGATGTTTTTTTGCACTAGTCTTAAACTGTGGAACGTATTTATTGTATTTTGGGACATATTGCCATGTCAAATGGTTATATCTAGTCATCTGGGAGCATGAAGAGCTTCATGCGCCCACCGTTCTGAAAAGGGTGTGCTGTGAATGCACAGCTGAGTAATGCCGCCAGAAAGTTATCTGTCAGAATTGGCACGAGAGCGTGTCCGCAATACCGAGTAACATGAAGCCCATGCCGTACGAGTTTTTTTAGTGTGATGATATGTCCCAGACAGGTAATTGCTCAGCCGTACACTAAGAACAATTCAAGGAGCTAATTCCCGTACCGTGCGAAAGCGCAAATGCCATCTGTATTCAATGTCTTATGCGCCGGAGCGGTCACCTGCTGTTTAGGTGCTGACATGAGGCAGTTGGCTGAGTCTTCTGCGCACGCGTCAAGGGTGCATTTCCCAAGCGAAGCTTCATTTTGATTATTCCACGGTCCCATCAGATTAGCGTCATGGCGGCAGGGGTAGAGTGGATGAGTTCACAACACTCACCCTGTGACGCAGGTTCTTTTGTTTCATTTTCCTCTTTTTTTCTTTTTTCTTCTCGTTTCCAGGAAGGCAAGCGATAGTGATGGGTGAGCGCACTTATGTTTTTATGTTCATAGTCCATGTATTGCAGCGGCACACAAGCCTATACACACGAGTGCCCTAAGTGTTATGTCGTTTCCTTTTATTTCTTTGTTTTTTTCCAAATAATAGGATGTTCTCTTCAGTATATTGATATGCTACATGACAGCCCCACAAGGACCGTGTCCAGGCTCGCCCTCAAGTGTTCACGAGGGCCAACTGTAAACTGTGAGCATGACACTTGCTGTTTTCAGCATTTAGTTTCTCTGTTATTCACAGATGTCGGCCGTTTCAATTGTTCTTGTATAGGTTAGTGCAGATTATGCCAATCGGCAACTTGGTTGTGCTTACTTGTTTTCCAGAATAGCATGGTCATATATACTAGGGGCTGCAAAAAGAAAAAAATGCCATGCTTTTTTTTGTTGGCTAGGTAATGTAAATGTCTTAAAACATTTACAAGGAAGGTCTGCAGCCTAAGTGCCCTACAAAAGGAAAAGCTAGTCCCTAGAACAGCCAGAAAACTGGCTTTTATGCCTCCAGAAAACATTTATGCCTCCAGAAAACATTTTATGCCTCCAGAAAACATTTTATGCCTCCAGAAAACAAATATAAATTCATAGCGCAAAGCTTGGGGACTGGTAAAGCAGTTTTCTGTTCGCGCATTTTTTTAATTCCCCACGTACCCAGCATGTGGCGCAGCCATAAATGTGTCTAATTGGTTTCTTCTCAATGGGTGCCACTTCTATTTCAACTCAGATGGTCGAATGATAGTGTCTGACTTTGCGTTTCAAGAGTAGCAATTTAGGCTAATGAGTATATACGTGCCACTAAAAAGTCGAGCAATGGCAAGCTTTTACAAGCAAATAAACGTGATGCTGCTGGAAAGGAGGCACCTAATTTTAACAGGTGATTTTACCTGCGTTTTGAATAGTTTAAACGATAGAATAGGCACAGGCAGGGAGAAAAGAGACATTTACAAATTATAAATAAAGAAAATTGTAGAACAGTTCAACCGATTAGACGCGTACACACTGTGTCATGAGAAGTGGCACTGGTCCCCGTTAATAGGGAAGACAATCGTGGGGCAGATTCCAAGACAACACATCTGGTCGCGTGACAACATGCAGGCTCGCTTAGGCCGTGTGTATGTGACTCCGTCTCTGTGGTCAACAGCTGTAGACTGTCATGCCTTGGGCATTTCCAACCACAGGCCCGTGGTAGTGTGCTTTGAGGTTAACGACAGGTTGTATTACCACCACCATTGGCGAGTAGATAATAGAGTCTTGAACGATGGTACGGCAAGGGCCAGTTTGCGCAACCATTTGACAGCCTCCATAGGCAACCACAGTTGGGACTCTCTCAAGCATGCGTTCCGAGAAAGCTGTACCGACGAGAGTAAAAAGTTGAAACACCCATATTCTGGTCTTGTGAGAGCAACGCTCCAGCGTATCCGGAGAGTCGAACGAGGGGAACCCGCCTCTCTTCTTACAAAGACCTATGCCAGCCCAAGGGGACATGGCCAGTGGCCGACGGTCGATTAAGGGTCCGCAACCAGTGGGTGGCCAGATTAGTCGAGACAACAAAAAAAATTCGTTGGCCTGTGAGCGGCCGTTGACCAGGTCGGCCAGTGTGCTTGGCCCGAAGTCGTAGGTTTACCATCAGCCAACGCCATTTGGTCAGGTCGGCAGTAGGTCAGCCAATAGCTTGACCCGACGTCGTAGATTTACCATCAGCCAATGCCATTTCGTCAGGTCAGCAGTAGGTCAGCCACCGTGCTTGGCCCAGCATCGTAGATTTACCATTTGCCAACGCCATTTGGTCAGGCTGGCAGTAGGTTGGTCAGTGAGCTTGGCCCGAAGTCGTAGATTAACCATCAGCCAGTGCCATTTGGTCAGGTTGGCAGTAGGTCGGCTAATGGGCTTGGCCCAACACCGTAGATTTACAATTTGCCAACGGCACTTGCCCAGGTCGGCAGGAAGTCGACCACCGTGCTTGGCCCGACGTCGTAGATTTACCATCAGCCAACGCCATTTGGTCAGGTCGGCAGTGGGTCGGTGAGTGTGCTTCGCCCAAAGTCGTAGATTTACTATCAACCAACGCCATTTGCTCAGGTCGGCTGTAGGCAAGTTAACGCGCTTGGCCCGATGTCATAGATTTACTATCAGCCAACACCATTTGGTCAGGTCAGCAGTAGGGCGGCCTGATCTAATGATTGGCCTGACGTCGCAGGTTTACCTTGAGCCGACTTTTTTTTAGATCGGTGACAAATGCAAGCGCGGGCAATCACGCTTGTCAAATTGGCTGTCGTTCAAGCAGAAAAAGACGTCTATTCTGCGTTTTCATTTTTTCAAATATGGGCAGTTACATTAATTTTGGCGTAATTGCAGTGTATGTGACTCGTTAAGGCTGTCTATGGTGCAATATTTTATAGCTAAAAATTCACTCTAAGCCATAAATTTTAAGGAAGTATACTAAGAAAATGTAATACAATTGTTCCCCACCAATATTGTATGTTTTCGCAATTTTAAAATACACTACTACGGCCTAGATGAAAATACGCATCTGTGGAATAGTAATGGTGGCTGCAACCACTTGGATAGCTCATTTGACAGGAGACAACCGTTAACGTGTGAACATCGTGGTTCCAAGTTTGTTGAGTATATATGCCCGATTCTTCGTAAAATAAATATTAGGATGCCAGAGAAAGCGTAATGTCGTGTTCTTTGAACGGGGTTTTACATCCGTGACCCCTTGAGAAGCTCTCCCACCTCCCGTGCAGCAATCCTGTGAGGCTTAGATGTGTACGGCTTAAAGAATAGAATATAGCGAAATTCTTGTTAACAAGAAAGGGTACAATATTACGGCCTTGTTTTCGTTCGTTTTGCTGTTAATAAGAGGTGCAAATTTGGCCCTATAACGCTCTGACTGAATACAGGACCACAGTTGATTGAACCGCAGTTCGATTACCGACACCATGACACCCACCTCGTGGGGGGCTCTAAAGAGAAGCACAGTATTTGTGTCATAGTATCTGTGCACGTTGCTACACTATTCTAAATATAGCAATAGCATGCCATAGTTTGCGAAACTTGTACAGCTGCACGCAAAGCTAAATTTGGACACTACCTTTGCATGAGTGATCACTTTGCTTTTTTGCATGCTATAAAGCTGCTTCCATCATTTTAGGTTGAAAATACTGCTGTGCTGCGTCACCAAATTGAGTGTTTTCTTGCTTATAGCTTGCAGAGCATACTGACAGAAAGCGCTCCTTTTTTCAACCAATTTTGGGCATTTCAGTGTAGGTCTCAGTGTTTACACTACTGTTTTTTTAAAAAGTAAATAGTTAACGTTTGTTTTGCTTGGTTGGATTGTCTGTTGGTTTAATTGGTTTCAGGAAAGAAATTCGGCCCTCAAAATACTACACACATTTTGTCGTACGTATAGCTTGGAAGCATGTGAACTTCTTTACTAAGAATGCTTGGAGTGGTGCTTCAAAGCCTTCTTGGCTAATCTCATCAGAAATTTTTTATTATTCACAGATTTTCTTGTATTTGCGGGCTCTGAATTAGTAAACCATGTTGGTGCATCAATAATACAGGAAGTCTGCAATGTCGCCGAAAATGGTTGGTCGAAACCAAGGACAAGGAAGGTGGCCGATTGCACAGGCGTCACAAAGAGAGTATCCGTGATTCGCCATAGGTGTTTGTGCGAATAATTTGTTTAAATAACAAAGCTTTAGGTTCGTGTACACGTGACATAGGCTTCATTGATTCTCCTATAGTACATAGTATTTAAGAACAACAGTATCTGCTACATTCGTCACCTGAAGATTTATTTGTGGGGGTGTGGTGGTGTGCAATGGATGTTCATGCATGATTTTGAAGGTTTGTACGCATATTGTTACGTTTGTAATGTATTTATTACGCTGAGGCGTACTGGTAGACTTCAAGGGGTCATGCACCGGAGGCCTATCTCGCTAGCCGAACATCCTCTTCTCTAATCTGCCTGTTCCCCGCTAACCACCGGCTCATACCCAAATCACATATGCAGTAACATTTCCCTCCGCGCAGACGAAGTCCACCGGGCGAATTAAAGAGTCTCTCTGGGAATATAGCGCTTCAAACGTGCTATGTGGACTAGTTCAGTCTTTGCAGATCGTCCGCCATTTGATTGAAGACATGCTACGCAGTAAGTTACATCGCTTAAGTGGTCTAAAACAACATAAGGTCCCGCATAGTGTGCCAGCAATTTTTCACACAACCCACGTTTCCTATTTGGCGTCCACAGCAACACGTGGTCTCCGCAATTATACGTCACGTGTCGACGTTGACGGTCAAAACGTGTCTTCGAGCGATCTGGCGAAGCAAGGGTGCGCAGGCAAGCAAGACGTCGGGCTTCTTCTGCACGACAGACGATCTCGAATATACCGGAATTATGGTGGTCCATGAACGGAAAGACGGTATCTAGGGTATGACGAGGTGGCCGAGCATACAGAAGAAAAAATGGACTGTAGCTGGTAGTCTCATGCTGTGCGTGGTTAAATGTGTAAGTGATGAAAGGTAGCACATCATCCCAGTTGTGATCTGCTGCGACATACTTAGAAAGCATGTTCGTGAGAGTCCTGTTAGTTCGTTCCGTCAGGCCGTTTGTTTGGGGATGATATGGCGTAGAGTGCCGAAAGCTTGAAGCGCATAGACGAAGCATCTCTTCTACGACGTCTGCAGTGAATTGTCGCCCACGATCACTGATAACAGTTTTAGGAGGTCCTAGTCGTAGAACCACAAAACGCAGCATCAATAAACACACGTCAGCTGCAGTTGCCGATGGTATAGCAGCTGTCTCGCAGTACCGTGTTAAGTGATCGGTACATACGACTATCCAGCGATTGCCATTAGAAGACCTCGGAAAGGAACCTAGAAGGTCAATCCCAACTTGCTCGAATGGAGTTCTAGGGTGTGGAATAGGATGAAGTCGTCCTGAAGGAGCACTGGTAGGGCACTTGCCGCGTTGGAACTCGTTGCAACTAGAGACGTACTGTTCCGTCGTCTGGCGCATTTTCGGCCAGTAAAATCTTTCTTGAAGCCGGCAAAGAGTTTTCGCTGTGCCTAGATGGCCGGACGTTGGGTCATCATGCATAGCCTGCAAGACGGAAACGCGAAGGTTTTTTGGAACCACGAGAAGATATCGTAAGCCGGTCGTAGCATAGTTCTTTTTAAACACAAGTCCGTCGCGCATGAAGAAGCGGGTCGCCGATGGTCTTGACTCGGTAGGAAGAAGCTCCTGTACGGTGTGGTCCCTTTGCTGTTCAATCATAAAGGCATTGGTATCAGAAAATGGCAGGTCCAATGACGCGATGTAGGTGTCGAAATTGCCCGCGTCGCAGTCCGTCGATGGAAGCGGTAGTCGCGAAAGACAATCTGCATCAGCGTGACGACGGCCGCTTTTATAGGAAACCGTAAAGTCGTATTCTTGCAGACGGAGTGCCCAGCGCGCTAGTCGACCAGATGGGTCACGCAGATTGACCAGCCAGCAGAGCGAATGATGATCTGTCATGATGGTAAAGGGGCGTCCGTACAGGTAGGACCGGAAGCGCTGCACCGCGAAGACTACGGCGAGGCATTCTTGCTCTGTGACGGTATATTTACGCTCGGACTTACTTAGAGAGTGACTTGCATACGCAACGACATGTTTTCTTGTGTCCAAGCGTTGAACCAACACGGCGCCTACACCGACACCGCTAGCGTTTGTGTGAAGTTCTGTGGCAGCCAGAGGATCGAAGTGTCGAAGAATCGGATGGGATGTTAAAAGGAACTTCAACTCAGAAAAAGCGGACGTACGTTTTGGAGTCCAGTCAAATGGCATGCCTTTCTGAAGCAGGCACGTGAGTGGGTGCGCGATATTGGCAAATCCAGGAATGAATCGACGGAAGTACGAGCAGAGGCCCAAAAAGCTGCGTAGTTCTTTCGCTGAGTGAGGTTGCTTGAACGCCTCCACTGCAGTCGGTTTCGCAAGATCCTGCCGTATGCCTTCTTTGTTCACCAAGTGTCCAAGGACGAGTGTTTGGCGCCCTCCTAAACGACATTTTTTGAGTTGAGCACCAAGCGTGCTTTGCTTAGGCAGTTCAGCACGAGGTCGAGGCGTGTGTTGTGCTCACAGAAAGTGCGCCCAAAAATCACAACAACGTCTAGATAACACATGCACACTTCCCACTTTAAACCACGCAGAATGTTGTCCATGAAGCGTTCGAAAGTTGCCGGCGCATTGCATAGTCCGAATGGCATCACATTAAATTCAAAAAGTCTATCTGGTGTAACAAATGCCGTTTTCTTTTTATCTTCCTTGTGCATTGGAATCTGCCAATACCCTGACCTCAAATCAACAGAGGAAAAGTAGGTGGCTGATGAAAGACAGTCTATAGCATCGTCAATACGTGGTAGTGGGTACACGTCCTTTTTTGTGATGGCGTTGAGACAGTGGTAGTCAACGCAAAATCGCCATGTTCAATCTTTCTTCTTGACCAATATTATGGGAGCGGCCCACGGACTGCATGCTTTCTGAATCACATTCTTCTTTAGCATCTCGCCAACCTGTTCATTTATCACTGCGCGTTCCGAAGGCGATACCCGGTATGGCTTTTTTCGAAGAGGTCTATGGTATGCCGTATCTATGCGGTGCTTTACACGAGAAGCAGCGCAGGGAATGACAGTGGAGTCTGTAGCTGTGCGAAATTGAAAAGACCAGCATGTTTGCGCAAAATACTCGCGAAGTCATTACGCTCGTTGGTGCTGAGAGACTTGTCAATCATTGCCATTATGAAGGTGTCCCTGGCGTGCAAATGATTGGAATCAGGCTTATCTGGAGAATCACTGCTCTCTGCAAGGATGGCAAGGAAGAACACCTGATGTTGACGGATCTTAGCAAGTTGTAGACCCTCTGGCAGTACCGAAGGTTCATTGGAGCCGTTGATCACCCACAAACCAGTATGCCCTTGCACAACCGACAACGTACAATAGGGTATTAGAACATTTTTCTTTATGCAGCTGAGGTGAATGGGCTCTACGGTGGCATCAAATGTCGTCTCGGTTTCAGGGGAACTGACGACAGGAACACACGTGGCAGACAAGGGTGGTACAGTTGTGTCCATGGACACACAAAGGGTGCTTTCCATACAGGGTGGGCTTTCCATAAACGCTACCGGAATATTTGAATCTTCTGTAATCTCTCCTGTGCGGCAATCAACAGTGGCACCACAAAGATTCAGGAAATCAAGTCCTAGAATTACATCATGCGTTGAACGAAAAAGAACAGCAAAATCAGCGATAAAATTCTGGCCCCCCAAACTAACCGTCACTGAGCAAACACCAACAAGTTGTAAGACATCTCCGCTCACTCCACGAAATGTATCAGCACGGTCCCGACGGAACATGACGTTTCGTCCAAAAAGGCGTTTGAATGCTAGACTCATCACTGATATGGTTGCACCTGTGTCCACTAATGCCATTGTTGAGACACCGTCGATTAGCACACGAACCTTATTTCGAAACATGCAAATTAAAGGAGGCATTTCTGTGGAAATCGAAGACTGTCCAGTGACCTCACCTCCAACGGTCGCACCGATTAGTTTTCCGGTGGCGGCGAAGGGTAGCGGCGCCTAGGAGACGGCGACCGATTGAAGCGAGTGGCTGGCCGGGTTGTCGGACTGCGGTCAGAGGCTGGAGAACGGTGTCGCAGCGGCCTTGGTATCTCGTGGGACGCGCTTCCAGGGGACGTTGGTGTTCGCGCAAAGCCAGACAGGTAGGATCTCGGTGAGCGGTCATACCTTGGCGGCTGCCGGTAGTTGCAGTGCCTGGCAATGTGGCCTTCGACGCCACAGTTGTAGCAGACGGGCAGGGGTCATTCGCCGAACCACTGCTGAGAGCGCTCCGCTGTGTAAGGTCGCCTACCCGAACGGAGTGGAGCAGCTTGCTGAACGGGAACTGCCCGCCTTTGTAGAGCGGGGCTGGTACGAAGGCGTCGGTCATACCACTGGTCAGGCGCGAATGAGTCTCGGCGTGGCCAGGAATTTCCAGCTTCGCTAAAGTCCGTCGCACATACCAATGGTGGCAGAGGAGCGAATGGCGCCGGGTAGTAGGGTGAACAGGTAGGCGGATGATGGATGGTGTCGTCGGCCACTGTGTCTTGTCGCTGTAGCTCCTCGCGCACTATTGCCCTGATAGTAGCGGCAAGGCCGGCAGGCGGGCTTGCGTCGACGCTGGCGACCGTTGTGATATTTGCTAGCCTACCGAATTTCGGGGCAATACGACGGGTCTTCAGCTTCTCGAAAGTACGGCAGTGACGTTGGACGGCGGATACGGAAGTGAGGTCTTCCCTGCCTATCAAAAATTGTAGACGTCCTCTGCTATACGCTTCAGAAGGTGTCCGACCATGTCCTCTTCAGACATATACGGGTCTAAGATCTTGCAGAGCATCAGAATCTCCTCTATGTAGGTGCTACACGTTTCTCCAGGAGTCTGGGCTCTTTGAGCCAACGTGCGTTCTGCGCTTTTCTTTTTCGAATCAGAGTCACCGAAGCATTTCTTGAGTTCTTCGGCGAAACGATCCCACGTTGTTAAGGAATCTTCGGTGGTTTTCGTACCACATCAAGGCGGTTTCCGTGAGAAACAGCGTGACATTTTGCAGTTGGTTGGTGGGATTCCAGCCGTTGTACCGGCGCACCCTTTTGTACTGTGTCAGCCACGCATCCACATCTTCCCCTGCTCTTCCCGCGAACGGGCGGGGTTCCATATAGCGATACCAAGGTGCAGCCGGCACTGACCTTTGCGTGGTTGAGGAGCCGTGACCTTCACTTTCGGTCATAATGGTTGTTGTCGGTGGCAGACCAGCAAGACGATGGCTCCGGCGAAGTTCAAACAGCTGTGGCTCCGTGGTTCATTGATGTGCTGTACCCAGCACCTCCACCACTCTGTTAGGTTTAGTATTGCGTTTATTACGCTGAGGCGTACTGGTAGACTTCAAGGGGTCATGCACTGGAGGCCTATCTCGCTAGCCGAACGTCCTCTTCTCTAATCTGCCTGTTCCCCGCTACCCACCGGCTCATACCCAAATCACATATTCAGTAACAATATGTATGCTATATAGTACATGTGCAAATTTACATGTACATTAGTACATGTGCATATGTATGCTATACAGTAAATGTGCAAAGAAAGGGCTAATGACCCCCCCCCCCGGGCTACGCCCTAGTGGCCGTCAGCTGGCCACGTGCTAATTTTCATCGGGCCGAACAAGGCCATAAGGAGGCTGGCACTCAACCAGGTCGGCCAATGTGGTCGCTCCTACTTCGGTGGCCTCTACCTCGGCCAACGTGAGGCCAGTGTCAATCCCCATACGTAGGCAGACCTCGGCAGCCGACCTATGCTCAGCGTCAGCCAGGTTGGCCAAGAAGCTTGGGCCAGCGTTGCGCCAAGAACTTTTGTACCATTGGGAATGACTTGAAATTAAGGTTAGCACAACTAAGAATGCTATCGTCCACCAAGGCTAGCTCCTACCAGTCCAAATGCCTTCCTGGTTCTCATCCGGAGGTCCTGAATTACATCAAGAGCACCCGACTCGGGCAGATGGAAAACAGTGGAAACTTGAGCCGATAGGACATCGTTATGTTTTGCGCGCATTTTGAAAACAAGGGCACACATGAACGGCAGCTTGATTTAGAATAGCTTGTTAACCATTCATTTCCAAGCAATCTCCCACAACTACCCGACGAGATATATGGCAGTTTAGTCGCTCCTGTAATCTTAGAGGAGCTCACGATGGCAATGCCTCACATCCATAAAGGTTCTGCACCGGGAAACGATGACTTAACTGTTGAATTTCACAGTGCATTCTGGGACGTCATAGGACCCACCTTGTGTGAGGTGCTGAACATATTAAGGAGCACACACACGCTCCCGCCGTCGTTTAAGAACGGCAGGATCATCCTGCTTCCAAAAATGCAAGAGCACCTCGAGGACCCACGTAATTGGCGCCCAATTACGTTATTGGGGACAGACTAGAAAATCCTAGCCACTGTCTTAACCCTGCGTTTACAGGGATCGAATTATACCCTCACTTATCACATCTTGGCAGTCATGTTCAGTGGTGGGCGGCATCGTCCTAACCTTAAATATGCTTAACAGGAATAACATGGAATCCATCCCCTCGTTTGACAGAAACAAGCGAGGGGATGGCTGACTTCACTGGACCAAGCACAAGCATCGACAGAGTAGAGCATAAGTACATTTTTGCTGCTCTGCTCGCGTTTGGTTTCCCTAGACACTCCGTGTAGCTAATAATGGAATTATATAATTAGAGTAACAGCGAACCCACAATAAACAATAAAATTGTAGCTTCTTTTCCAGTAATGAGAGACGTGAGACAAAGATGCCCTGTTTTCCCTTTTTTATTCGCGCTAATCATAGAGCCCTTTTTGATTCAGATTGAAAAACGTCAAGGTGTCCTCGGGTTGCAAACCCCCGGTAGTGGTACACTTAAAGTAGCTGCCTATGGATATGACATAATGATATAACATAGAGATGAGAGCATCGCGGCTGTTCTCAAGGTTTTTTCTGTATACGCTAAGCTCTCCGGAGCTAAACTTAATCACACAAGTGCAAATCTTTGTCTTCACGCGTCGCCGCTAACAAACGGAGTTTCGATCGTAGATAAAGTATGCATTCTAGGAGTGATCTATCAGGCCAGTGGAGTGACCAGGGAGAGCTGAGAGGAGGAGGTGAAGGGGCTGAAACTTGAGATCAACAGGGCGCTAGAGTTTAAATTCCCGCACTATGTACGCCGTAATTTATTCATAAACGTCTTTACTGGCTGCCTATGGTTTTTGTTCGATTCTCTAGTGATGCCCTGTCAGGTTGCACACAAGGTCAAATCACAGCTTATCAGATTCGTTTAGAATGCAGAAGCATCTCTTGTCAAATATGAACAGGCCTAACGCAAAGGGTGGCTGAAACCTTGTTTTGGCCGTCGTTTCGGCAGATACTTTTGCGTTGAGGGCGACCCTCAGGGTGTCACAGCTACCAGAAAACCACCCCACCAGAAAATTGGCGACGCATTCTCTAGGGTTGCAAAGTTGCCTGTTTTTGCAGACGCAGCTCATGGGGCCCAAGGTACTGAATCCGATGCCCTTCTATTGGCATGTAATAGGTATCTATAAAGGAATAGCAGCGCTAAACTTAAATACCTCGCTCCTGGAGATTCGCAACACAGTGTTGGCGCATGAGTTGCTGGTGGATATTGTATACGAGGCTAAAACCCCTAGCTTTCCATGGGTCCTGCTGACCCCTAGCTGGCTACCAGGCAGTATTCAGGATGTGGTGTGGCGCTTTGGCTGGTCCGTCTTGCCTACGGCGGACCGGATATACAGATGGTATATCGTCCGCTCGAAGTGAGTTCACTGCAGGGAGCACGAGGATAATAAACACGCATTGCTAACCTGCTGTATGACCAAGACACTCTGGTCCCTCGTGGGCGAGGCGTACCACCCGTTAGGTACACAGCGGTTCATAAAAATGGGTAGATGCCGGAATGGTGCACTAATACGTCTGGTGCTAGCGGCTGGAATGTTTTCCTTGTGGGAAAACAGATGCATAGAAGTAAGCCACAGAAGGGCCCACAAGAGCTAGTGGCCGATGATAGTGCGAACGTACAACATTGGAACCGACCATTTGGAAACTAAATTGTTCCTCCTAGGTAGAGAAGAAGTCCTCAAGCCTTGCTCCTGCGTCTTTAATAAAATCATCAACAACAGGGTTGTGCTTGCCTGTTCTCTAATACAGAGATTACAACCCACACGAGACCCACCCCAATTATTTGTGGTATGTGTTCTCGAAATACTGCTGGTAAAAATGGGAAATATTTGTGTGACTGCTGTGGAACCTGTGTCATTGTAATTGAAGGTCTTTTGAACACGGAACAATATTGTGTGTGGAACCTGTGTCATGTAATTTTGGTAAACAATAAATCGTTTAGACTAACAGACAAATCTACTGACAGACAGAAACACAGACAGAGTACGGCCGCGCGATGAGTGTTCTTCATCGAGTGGCCGTGGGCAGACAGACCAAAATTTTTGCGTCGAATACCCTAAGAAAGACTGCCGTCTTAAAAACTATAAAGAAAGTAAACAGAAAACTAAAAGTCCCGTAACTAGTTGCGTGCACCCATATTCCGAGGAACCGTACTTCCTTCTCAGACAGAGACACGGAAGGCTTGCTAAAGCTTGAAAAGCTGTTCGCGTGCCATCTGCACTGACTCGATGATAACACGGGTGCGTTGATTTGTGCTCATACAGCGTCACTGTGCCCTTAAAACGGGGTACACAGCTGCACTCAGGGTAGTGCTGTGCAAGAAAACGATCTTTTCCGTTTCTAACATTGTTAGCGTCTTCCCTCAGTCGATCGTTCAGACATCTTCCAGTTGTTCCGACACAACAAGCACCACATGAAAGGGGGGTCCTGAAGACGACACCCCGTGAACATGTCACAGATTTTTTTACCAGCAAAATTTGCTTGGGCCAAGGTTGGTAAATTATCAGTGGCCAAGCTGTCCATGTTTGGAAAGTTATTGGAGGCCAAGGGAAGTAAGTGCTTGGGAAATGTGACAAGCCTACCATTGGTCAAGCAAAGGAAAGGCGTGCTTGGAAAATAATGGGAAACCCCCCTTTACATAGTTGGCACTGTGTTGAATTACCATGCAATAGCCAAGCATGTTTTTGGTATGGGAGCTAAGCCTTTTGGCCAATGCAATTTTTGGATCATTTATTTTAGTTCTTTGTCTCTGCTACGATTTGATGCCCGATTGCTCTTTTCTAAAATTTTGACATGCCTCCCCTTCCCGAGAAGTAACAAAGTAAATAAGTCTTGTGCTTCAGGTTTATTTAGCACAAAATATATAGAAGGCAATATGCAATTTTTTCATTCTTTTCTGAGAACTTTGGTTCTGAAGTGTTGCTTAGGCTTCTCTTGGAGTCAGCTATCACAGTGGCCTGAATTCTTTGCATAGGTGCACTTTCTTGATCTGAAGCAGACATGAGCCATGCTTTTGTTACGTCCGAAACAGCTGCGTCAGTTTTGTTGAATGGGGTGTCTTATCTGCAAAATAAGAGCAAAAACAGCACAAGACCCTCTTCTTTAATAAGCCATCACCTACGCAATAACTTTCTCCAATTTGCAACAAAACACATAGGAGAAACAATTGTTGGGAAGCTAATTGGTTATGCATAGTTACGAGGATGACACCACCTGCACAGAAAAGAAGGTGGGTGACAAACATTCTGTCTGCTCTATTAGAAACGATTCGCTCACTTTAGTAGTGCTGCCGGGCCCACAGAGTCTGCTTTCTTCATTGTTTGATTGTTTGCTTGTTATTAGGCTACTGCTGTTAACATTAGGTGATGTGGAGTTAAACCCTGGACCCCGCTCAGACTCAGAGTCTGGTCAGAAGCCACCTTAAATAGCCAGCTCCTAAAGAAAATTCTAAAGGAACAAACAAAGACCAATAAAGCGCTCACTGCTCTTTCCAAAAACTTAAAACACGTAGAAACTACAGTAGGCAACGTATAGGAAAGATTAACCGCCATAGAAAAAGAGTTAGCTCGCCTACAGCAATTCGAGGATAAACTCGCCGAGCATGAGGTGATGACTGTAGAAACAAATAAACTGGTGCGAGAGCTATCAGTTAAGGTAGAAGACTTGGAAAACAGGAGCCGCCGGAATAACATAATAATCTATGGCGTGGAAGAGGGTGATAACGAACAAAATACAGATTTATAACAGCGGATTGTTAAGGGCACTTTTTAAGGACATCCTCAAGGTGAATGTTACATCTGTAGAACGCATGCACCAAATTGGCAGAAAAACACAAAATTGAGAGCGGCCAGTAATTATTAAGCTGTACGATTTCTCTGAAAAAATGTTAGTCCTTCGTAATTGCGGCAATTTAAAGGGAACAGCGATATCGATATCCGAAGACTTTTCCGCACGAGTTCAGAACCTTCGCAAAAAACTATGGCAATCAGCAAAGGAAGATCGGGACAATGGTGCTAAGGTCACTCTTTTTTTGTATTCTTGTATTCGATAAACTAAAGATAGATGACGACTTGTACGTATGGGATGAAGAAAAAAATGCAAGAGTTTCCCTGAGAAGGGCACGTCACAATGGTCGCGCGAAAAGCAACGTGTGACACCCGCAAGCCGCCACACCGTTTTCATTGGTATGTTTGAATGCCCGTAGGATTGTTAACAAAACTGACAAGCTAGAAGAATTGTTATTTTCGTACACTCCTGATATTGTCGTGATAACTGAAACGTGGCTGTACCCAGACGTTCTTGATTTTGAAATTGTTCCTTCTTCATACTGCCTACTTCGGTCAGATCGTGACGGTCGCGGGGGCGGGGTCACCATTGAAATAAAACGTGGTTTGCAATATCGTAGAGAAAAGGGTATCGCGAATCACGAAAGCGTTTGGTGCACAATATTTGCTCACGATGCTCCAGTACTGATCGGTGGCATCTACAGAAAGCCAAATGCGTCTGATGATTACCTTTTACAAATACATGACTATCTGGTTGAGAAGGTGACCCCCCGTACCAAATTATTACTTACTTGAGATTCCAATCTCGCTATTGACTGGGAAAACTTAACAAGTACTAGAAATACCGCTAACAGGGAGCTATTATACAATTTAATGCTCAATTTTTCATTGTCCCAGTTGGTCCAGGAACCAACCCGAATTCAAGGAAACACTTGCTCTATACTAGACCTAGCTTTTCTTTGCGATAACCTATCCGGTAAAGCCACTGTAGAAGATGGAATATCTGACCACAAAATGTTAATCATAACTTTTAACCTTGAATGCTTAAATACCAAACCCGATGGCACAAATTCACGGATAGCCGTGAAAGACTACACCAGAGCTAATGATGTTTGTGTTATTGATTACCTTGACACAGCACTAGAGACTTTTTCTCTAGAAGAATGTGAGGGTGTTAATGGTATGTGGATTCAACTGAAAAAAATAATTACGTACTGTGAACAAAATTTTATCCCAACGAAGCTAAAACGCACACAAAGAAAAACAACACGGATTAATCGCCGTAATATTCACCTTAAAAGAAGGGTACAGAGAATGCGCAAGAAAAAGAGGAATCCAATCATCTTAAAAGAACTTGCATCTCAGCTTAAGGCGGAAATTAGAAATGCAAGACAAACTTTTTTCACATACGTTCTCTCACTTCATGATGGATCAGCCGCAAAATTTAGGCGTTTCTTGGCACGGCCTAAAAACCCAACAACTGAAGTAGAAATTGAGGGTACTATCGTAAAGGACGCGCTGACCGTTTCCAATGCTTTCAATGGATATTTTCAGTCGGTATTTACACGTGCATGCGTACCAAGCAGCCCTGTTGCTCCGGTGCATCCTTTTTTAATGCCCGATGTCGTTGTCACTACGGAAGGTATTCTGAACCTGCTATTGCAGATCGATGTCAAGAAATAAGTGGGTCCTGACAATATTTCAAATGTATTCCTTCGACGCTACGCAGAGCAACTATGTCCCTTCCTTGAAGCAATTTTTAAAGCATCCCTGCTAACAGCTTCTTTACCTGCAGACTGGTTGTGTGCAAAGGTAATTCCAATTCATAAAGGCGGGAGCAAGCTGTTCATAGAAACATTCAGGCCTATCTCGCTAACTAGCCGCTGCTATAAATTATTGGATTATGTAATCAACAAGGCAACAATTACTTATTCAGAAGATAACAACCTATTGCACCCAAACCAACACGGATTCCGTAAAAACCTGTCTACCGTTACTCAACTCTTGGAAATAACACATGACTTCGTCACTACTATTAACTCACAATTGCAAACCGACTCCATATTTATAGACTTCGCCAAAGCTTTTGATAAGGTGCCTCACAGTAAATTGATTGACAAACTTGTGTCGATTGGTATTAACAGTAACATAATAGCATGGATAAAAATGTATCTATCAAATCGAAACCAGTATGTAACCGTAAACAACACAGCCTCTGATTCATTGGAAGTTTTTTCCGGGTACCACATGGTTCCGTTTTAGGACTCATCTTGTTTCTAATATATGTTAATGATATCTATATGTGCCTTCAGCCTAACGTTAAGATGAAATTATTCGCTGACGACTGCGTGATCTATACCACTATCCGCACAACTGATGACCAGCTTAGACTTAATACCACACTAGCTAATATTGCATGTTGGTGCCTTGAGTGGGGAATGGAAATTAACGTGTCAAAAACAGCTTGCCTCAGCATAACTCGCAGATAAACAATCCAGTATTTTAGTTACAATTTGGTCGGCACAAACATTGCAAGAAACGACGCTGTTAAATACTTGGGCGTTACCTTTACAAGTAAACTGAAGTGGGATGCACATATAAGCAGCACATACACAAAAGCCTATCGCCAGCTAGGGTTCCTGCGTCGAAAACTTGCATTGGCGCCTTCTAATGTAAAACTGACGGCATATAAGTCTCTCATAAGGCTGATCCGCGAGTACGTCAGCATTGTTTGGAACCCCCACCAAAAATATCTTTCCAACAAATTAGAAATAGTCCAACGCAAGGCCCTTCGCTTTATCTATTCTAAGTATTCGAGGCATGACAGTGTCACTGAGCTGCGCAGGCGGGCATGCTTGCCGACGCTTGCAGCCCGTCGCCGTGTCTCTTCCTTAAAGTTTATTTTTCTTTTGTATCACAACGGTTTAAACATAAAAACAACTATATAAAGCCGCCTAACCATCAATCCCTTCGTACCAACCACAATAGGTGCATCAGACCATATGATATCACGCTGTGACACTTTTAAATATTCATTCTTCCCATAAGCAGTGGAAGAGTTGAACAAATTGCCACGTGAATGCGTTAATCTTTCCTCTGCAGATTCATCGATTCATTTGTTCGGAATGTAGAAAGCCTGTTTTATGAAGACTAAAAGCAACTTTTGTTTTTTGATGTTTGTGAGTGCTTCCGAACACACTGATCACTGTAACCCCTGCTGATACCTCGCTGTTTTGTGACCTGTTCATGATTTTGTACAATTGGTTTCATCGTTCAAGTTTTTTTTCACCATCATCTTGTGATTCTGTTTCTTACACTATGTGCGATATTGCCTGGTTTGTACGCGACTGTGTATATTTGCTCGCCCACCCTGTATGAGCCTGAGAAAGGCTTACAGTAATAAATAAATAAATACAAAAAGAAAAGAGTTGTTGGACTGCATGATGTATTTTTATTACTGAAGCAGCGCGCATAGTTGTGCGAGGACACAATCAATGCGAAAGAAATTAAGAAAAACAATTTTTCAAAACTTCATCTATGCTCACACCCTTTTCCAGAGCATATATTCTCTCAAATGAAAACAGGCACGCTTTTTCTGATAGCATTAAAAAGCACTGTTTAATGACTGTATTTTTCCCATATTTACGAATTCTTACACGTTTGTATAAACGTTACTGAGGTAGTCAATGTACCTTTATTGACGAAGATTATTTTTGTGGTGTAGCTTGCTTCTTTTGTTAATGCTTCATTTATTTCAATGCTCATTATTGACAGTACTGTCACTTAGCCTTGCAGCGGAGAACTAAACGATGAAATTGGTTATGTGCTCTGGTTCTCAGCGCTCACAAATCGGCAAGCTGATAGAACAGGAAGTAAGATTGTGCAACATTAAAGGAGTGAACTTATGGTGGTAGTAAAACTGTTGCCATGCTCAATCTTGCTCCAGGTGGCAGGAGTTGGCTTTTTTTCAGGGAGGCAGCGCATATAAAGTAAAAAAAAGTGTATTAGTAGGTCAAGTTTTCAAATGAACATCAGTGTTGCAGTATATGCAATATTCTGGTCTCAGTGAATTATTTTCTTAAAAAGGGAACCAAAATATCGCAGCATGGAGAAGTTTACATAATAAAGTCATGAGAATTTTGCCATAAAAGGTAAAGTTTGAAACCAATTTATTTGTTTTCTGTCGCTGCTCACTAAGCAGGAACAGCAGCACATTTGCAGGCTTTTAATTGGTAAATTGTTCACAGTGGACCAACAGTATTTTGTAACCACATTAAACACAGAATGACGGAGCTTTCTGTGCATGGCGTGTTCAGCACTGCTGATATTTTGTAGGAACAAATAGCTAATCTGTAACATAAAAGCAATAAATAGATCAGAAAGTTGATGAATGTTACACGTGTTTAAAAGCTTTAAAAACGTCTGTACTATATGCAGTGGTTGTGGTTCAAACAGAAATATGATCTGGCTACAACAAAACAGCATCAGTTCAGCAGAATATTCATTGCGCATTCTACGCAGTACCTGTACGGCTGGCTAAAGGTATGCCTTCGTTGTTACCCTGTAAGCATTTAGGCGCGATTCATTTTTTGTATACAGAATTTTTTGGCGTAAACTTTATAAAGTTCGTGGTGGAAGACTGGAAGAATCGTGTGTTTTTGTGTAATTTATAAATAGTCTAAGGAGAGGCAGTCACTCCAGGCAAGAAAATAGAATAGATATACGTTACTAATATTACATTTACCTGATGATAGATCATTTACTACAGATTATACAATAAAAAGTCTGAAGAAATGCATTACATTCAGAAGAACATGAATCGCCAACATTGCGTACTTATTGAACAACCACAACTTTCAAACAGCGCCAACATCTGAAATGACATCTTTCTCAATAACAATAAACATTCCCGAAGTCGCTAAAGCTAAAACTAGATAATATGTTTTTTCAAAAGTGAACTTACACTAACGTAGACCAAATACCGAGGTACCTCAATGCGTCAAAGCTTTACGCGAAAAAAAAACATACAGGCGCGGCTGAATTTGTAAGATAGATGATCCCATGACTTTCTCGCATTCGGTTCCAGCCTTCATATTTATTTTACCTTTTAAGTATGACCACACGCACAAGATTATAATTTCGAAATAATAATAAAGCACTGACCTAGGCCTTAAATTGCATGGCGCATTAGCGAGATGCACTCGTCGTCAGCAACAGGCAGAAGCGAACAGGAAATGGCCGCGCACCACGCATCAGCATACACAACCGATGGCTGGGCGAATGTCCTTCCGACAGGGCCACGACGTTTCAGTTAACTTCAAGTTCTCCCACAAAACAGTGTATCCATCCTTAAAAATACGCCGAATTGAATCGGTGCTCGAACACTCTATCGAAGAAGTTCAGATAATGTCCGGTTTTCGCTTGTAACATGGGAAAACAACGCCATGTGCAATCTTGCCGGGACGATCCAGGACTACACAAGCATGCAGCGCCTGCTTTTAACACATGCATTATTTTCGCGGCCGTAAATCTGACCTCCGATTCGCATATGGCACTGAAGGAACAAGGGAAAATACACGTACTGCTGATATTTACTCACCTTCGATATACACTTGAATGGAAAGCTCGTCACTCCACGGCCACGACGGCCGTCACATCCATCCAACTTGCAAACAAGGCGCGCGCTGGCCCAAAGATGGCGCGCAGTCATACACGCGATGGAAAGTGGAAGCGAGCATAAACGGTGTATGCGTGTATACTGGCTTAAACCTAGATGAATTGCAATATTTTTGATGACTTTTCTACGATTACGTACACGCTTAACAGCCGTTGCAGTTTGTGGGCTTCTGAGAATTGCTTGTCTGGATGCTTTGGTGAACTATTCTTTTTTACCGCAGTGCGGCTGTGCACGGGCAAAGCTGCGCGCGCGCGGTAAAAAGTGCGCAATGTAAACGCCTCGCTGTGGCCTTGCTGGTACTCTTCTAGTTATTTGGATGAAAAGAAAAAAAGAGCTATTCCATAGAGGATCTAGTGTGAACTGAATTATTGACAGGAAAAAAATGATCGTCCGTGGCTATTTAATAGCAGTTTGTTCGACTTCACGACAAACTGCACCAGAAAAAACGGACACATCCGCCCTAATCACTTCACTTTTTTACCACTCGTAAGTGCTTGCGTGTCATGAATTTCCGTCGAATAGTATATGATACACAAAAGTAAGTATACTTGATGACCAGGCAAATTCTGTGAGCACTGACCAGCAGCCATGGTATGTGTCAGGAAAGCCCTTGGCCTCCATGTTAAATATCACAGGTATTTTCCAATACTTTTCTTTCGTTCTAATTAATAAGAAGGGCCAACAACTAAGAGAATTGCACACTTAAAAATTTTGAGCCTTTTGCCACCATATCGCCCATATTTTGCTTGTAGGCCAAGCCCTTTTCTCTCATGCCATCCGGGCATATTCCAATGATAACGGAAGCCGATGGGAATCCAAACTGTTTTCAATGATCGATCATCGGCAACTGCTGGTAGGGCTATTCATTTGCTTAACTTTACGTTCATTTGATGACTGCTTCTTAGGAGATTTGTTGATTTGGCGAGACAGATTAATTTGAAATGTGCAGGGAAGAGAACACGAATGCCCACTCATTTTTGATTTTCTTGAGCCTGTGACATATGTGTGTTTTTACAGAACAACAGCAATACATCCACGCTCTGAGTCCGCGTTGCTCGGATCCTGTCCCTGCCTCTTCTCTGCCATACTGGTCTGCAGGATTGACTCAGCGGAAGATGCGATCAATGCCTCAGGAAAACCGGAAGCCATAAGCCGGGACATCTTGAAGCTCGCAGAAATGTTGTGAAAGCACGACTTGTTCAAGGCCTCTAGACCTGTTGAAGACCTGTTCAAGGTGCTATGCCTCACTTTACTAGCTTGCCGTGAGTAGAAGGAAAAGGAAGCAATGGTTTTTGCGACTTGGTTTGTAACACCAACAATTATGCTGAGCGGTGAAAAAAGTCTTAAATCCAAAAAGGGTAACATGTAATTCGGACGCTTTATCTGTCAGCACAAAAGACTTCAATCAATCTTCAAACGTGCGTATCGTTTTAGCCGATAGAGAGTGAAACATAGAAGGGTTGCACTTCAGAACAACCAAGAAATCATCCAGGTATCTGAATACTCTGACGACATGCGTACCTTCTAAGTTTTCGGCTGTTTATGGCCCATTAGGACGAAAGGACTCACAAGTCTTGTTTAATTGGTAATGCGTGCGCATAGAGACATGAAGCGGCAATCCGAAACTGAAACTGAAGAGTGGAGGGCTGGTGGCGTGGGGTGTTAAGGAAAAAGAAACGAGCTACGACGCAATGCGTGAAAAAAAAACCTCGCGACGTGAAGACAAGGAAACCACGAGGGCTTCTCGGACATGGTTTGAGACGACGAGCGTCAGCCCGGGTTCGTGAGGCAGGCGTGGTACCATGTCGAGTCTGTCCAAGGTCTGGCTCCGGCGGCCTACTTTAAGGTTCAAGGACCTGACCTGAGGTGCAGCTCCTGCCTGGATGCAGCGGCCGGAAGTTCGTTCGTGGACGATTTCTGCCTGGTGCTGCCTTCGTGGACCGTTGGCTGATCACGGTGCTCGTGAGTCCCGGCCCGCCGTGCTGAGTTGGCAGCCGAGTGTTCTACAATAATGCTGCACGTGGTAGAACATCCCGTTGTGGCGACCATGCCTTACCGAGCGACCGTGCACCCTCTGTGCCACTTCTGCCCTGCCGCATGACGACCGACATGCCACAAAGGGAGTACAGTGCTCCGAACCGTGAGGTGGCATTTTTCTCATTTCCGCTTATCAGTCCGGAACCCTACGCGCACGACAGGGTCATGCAGGAACAGAGCCACAATCTGCACAGCTTAGTACTACCTGCGGCGCATGCTTACCACTGCCCTGTACATATAGTTTTTCTGTTTATCGCTCTTGTGCGATTCATAAAGTTTATATTTGCTTCTATTTAACTCTAAAGCGTACCTACAAATCCTTTCTCGGTCGGCAGCAGCAACGCACGTGACGAACGTTCATAAGGATCACACATTTCTGCTGTCCACGACAGAACCAAGCTGCATCTGAGAGCCTCACACTGCATCTCACTGCATCTGAGAGCCTCACATTGTTTGGGTGTGTCAGACAAGAATGGAGGAGAAGAGAAAGCTTGTTGAGCTAGGGAAGGAAATGGGGCTGAGTGGAGAGGCGTTATTGGCGTGGGTTAGCGCGGAAGAAACAGAAATGAGGGCGCAGAGAGTGAAGGATCGAGAGGAGGCATGACTGTCGGAGGATCACAAGCATAGGTTAGCTCGTATGGAGGCTGAGAAGCTCCTTCTCGAAGGGCGACGTCGAGTCGCAGAGGCGCAGTGTCGGAACACGAGTTCTGTGGACGATACTATGGGTGGTGGTCAGTGTCCACATGCAACACAAAATGATTCCTCCGTACACTGAGGGTAAGGACGAACTGGGTGCATACATCCAGAGATTCGTGAGGGTTGCCACAAGCCAAGGCTGGCCAACTGACAAGGACCCCCCGTCACTGAGCTGTCTAACGGGAGAAGCATTGACCGTGGTAGGACGGATGTCTGCAGAAGACTTTACGAACTACGCCAAGCTCAAACAGACGCTTCTCCAGCTGTTCCGCTACACAAAGGAGGGATACCGCATGAAGTTAAAGGATGCCATGCCCCAGATTGCTGAAACCAGTTGACAGTTCGCGGGACGTCTCTGTGAATACTTCGATCACTGGCAAGAGCTGGCGAAGACTCCCGAAAGCTATGACGCACTGCGAGACAAGATGGTGTTCGAGCAGTTCCTCAGACAGTGCAACGAGAGGTTGGCTGTCTTCCTGAAGGAACCTAGATGCAATAACTTGAACACAATGGCAACAACAGCAGATCAATATTTGGAAGCTCAGGAAATTGTCAATCTCGCTTGAGGAAAGGATGAAAAGGGGAAACTGATGGCTGCGGCTGAAGTGGACATTTCAATTTAAAACAAAGAAAAGCTGGTATGTTTTCTGTGCAACAAGCCGGGTTATTGAGCTTCCCATTGCTGGACGACATCTCGAGCGCCAAAGCCGATGTCATGCCCGATTTGCAAGAAGACTGGCACAGTCCCGATAGTTGTCTCTCGAACTCTCAACAGTGACGAGAGTCCTCATGCTCTGTCTTGTGAGCAGAAGAAGCGCTACATGCCAAATCTATGGAAGGTGGGCCAGACAAGCAAGGGCAGAACCCCCTTCACAACATACCCGAGGTCACTCAGAGTAACGCAAGTTGTGACAACGGATAGCCAACAGCAAAGGGCTATCTGGAAGGAAAGCTGGTGACCGTATTACGAGATACGGGATAAAACAACTCCGTGGTGAAGCGGTCATTGGTTCCTGAGTGCCACCTAACGGGTAACACTCGTACCATTCATTTATTTAACTGGCCTGCGCAAGACTTGCCCGAAGCATTGTTGTACCTTGATCCTCTGCTTTTCAAAGGTAAGACACTTGCAGTTTGTATGGAGAGTTCATTATATGACGTTGTGCTGGGCAACATTGAAGGTGTATCATCAGAGACGCACGAAGTACGAAAGCCGGCATGGTGACGAAAACGCGCACGGATTCACGATAATCTAGTTGGCCCTGTTCAACAACTTCAAGACGCAACCTCATTAAATACAGGACAACAACATGATGCGATGGTAGCTGCAGGGATGGAAGGAAAAGAGACAAATATTGCGTGTTCCTTCGATCCAACCACTGGATATCAGCCGAAAAGAGCTGTAAAGTTACAGCAGAGAAATCCTACGATATAAACCTGCTTCACCGCATTGGGGAAGAAAGTCATATTGAAGAAGTCGGCAGTTACTGAGTTTGTGCTGATGAATGACCTTCTTTTCCGGCACCTCCCACACGACATAAAGGCGAGACCTGGAGCAACTTGTATTCCCCAAGGCCCTCAAAAACAGCGTAATGAAGATAGCCCTTGAAGACCATACGGCGGGTCTCCAGGAGCCAAAGGGGACAACAAACCATGTCCCTAAAGAGTTCTATTGGCCGGATGTACAGGCGGATATCATACGGTTTGTGAAGTCATGCGACATATGTCAGTGAACCGTGCCGGAACACCTTGTCGGAAGAGTTTTATTGGGAAATATGCCTACCATCGACACACCATTTCAACGGATTGCTATCAATATTATCAGCGTCCCCAACATCATCCAAAGGAAACAAGTATGTCTTAACCATGGTAGACTTGGCTACGCGTTATCCGGATGCCATGGCCCTACCAAGCATCAAGACAGAGCGCATAGCAGAAGCGCTAGTAGAGATATTTTCCCTATGGGAGTGCCATGAGAGACCGTCAGTGACCGTGGAAAACCTTTCATTTCAAATCTTATGCAAGAAATCGATCGGCTACTTAAGTTTCGTCAACTACTACCAACGCCATATCACCCCATAGCCAACTGACTTCTGGGGAGATTTCACTTTACTCTCAAACAAATGATCAGCCACATGTGTCGAGAACGGTGTCATTACTGGGACCGGTACTTGGCTCCTCTGCTTTTCGCTTACTGGGAAGTTCTGCAAACGAGCATTGGATTTTCGCAATTTCATCTCCTCTACGGCAGATTTGTACGTGGGGTGATGCCAATTAAAAAAAAGCTGTGGACTAAGGTGAACATTGATTAGGATACGAAAACAACCTATGGTTTGTTGTCGATCTTCAGGAGCGATTGCAGAACACATGCAAGGTGGCCCATTAAAAACTCCTCAAGGCCAAGACCAAGCAGAAGATATATTACGATAAGAAAGCAAGAGCTCGTCAGTTATCGCCCGGAGATGATATAATACTACAGCTACCATCAGAGAAAAACATTTTAATATTGACAGAAAAAGGACCCTTCACGGTCATCGAAAAAACGCAATGACTACAACTATGTGCTGGATCTCGGAGTTCAGAGAAGCTTATTTTACATTAACCTTCTCAAGAAATACGAAGACAGAGAGCCCTAGAATGGAGTACAACACGCTGCTGTTACTGTATAGCTAGACACTGCAAACAAACAAGATATTCTCTTTGTTTCTCTGCATAAACGTCACATTGTTGATCCTAACCTCCTTTGACCTCAGACAACGACGTTAAACAACATTGACGCCACGAAGAGAACACAAACGAAAAAGAAAGTTCTGCTGTTTCCAGGCCATCGCATACATAAACTCGGCCAAACAAACAAACAACTGCGTGCTCGGCTCGAGTCTTCCGCTTACAGAGTGCGATTTTCGAGTGGAGTACAGTAAGGGTGCTGACAACATAAATGCCCAATACCTCAGGCGCGCTTGAACTCTCCACTGTGCAGCGGGAGTGGCAGTACTATTTGTTTACCGTGCGAAGCGATATACCTTCTCACGTACTAGGCTTAACGCCACTCACTCCTGATATTTTTCCTTTTATTTTTGTGTGCTTTATGCCTTCTACGCTTGTAAAAAGTTGATCCCCCAAACAACTTTCTTGAGCAGGAGGATATTTTGACGAAAGGACACACAAGTCATGTTTAATTGGTAATGCGTGTGCATAAAGGACGTGAAACAGCAATAAAAAACCGAAACTGAAAAGTGGAGGGCAAGTGGCGCGGGGTGTTAAAGAAGTAGGAACGAGCTACGGCGAAACACGCGAGAAAAAAAGCTCGCGACGTGAAGACGAAGAAACTACGAGGGCTTCTGGTACCTAAACGAAAGTAAAAGAATTAAGCTTTTAATTGCGTGATTATTATTTGTGCAAAAAAAATTCCAACATACAGAAGAGCATTGTTTAACCATGCTGATTCCTATTCAATGTAATGAATAATTGTCTTATTTGAACGAATGACAAACAACTATTGCACTCCTTTCATTATGTCTAGGGTGTCTTTTCTTTTTTTTTTCTTTTTTCTGGTGGGTGGTTTTGATATTGAAAAAAAATCTTACTGAATTAAGTCATCGATTCTTGGCCGATCCCCCTGAGTGGGGACGATCCCCCTGAGTGGGTGATTCCACAGCCACGGCTGTGGAATCACCATCATCATCATCACTTCTAGAGCATGGTTTGAAACGACGAGCGTTAGCCAAGGTTCCTAAGGCGGGGCATGGCACCAGGTCGAGTCTGTTCAAAATCTAGCTCCGGCGGCCTACTACGAGGTTCAAGGACCTGACCTGCGGCGGGGCTCCTGTCTGGGTGCAGCGGCCGGAAGCGGGTTCGTGGACGAGGCCTGCCTGGTGCTGCCTTCGTGGACCGTTGGCTGATCATGGTGCTCGTGGGTCGCGGCGCACCATTGTTGAGTTGGCCGCCGAGTGTTCTACAATGATGCTGCACACGATAGCACATGCCTGTGTGGCGACCATGCCCTAACGAGTGACTGTGCACCTTCCGTACCACTTCTGCCCTGCCGCACGACGACCGACACGCCATAAAGGGAGGACAGTGCTCCGAACCGTGAGGTGGTATTCTTCTCATTTCCGCTTACTAGTCCAGAACTCTACGCGCGTGACAGGGTCATGCAGTAACGAAGCTAAACTATGGACAATTGAGGACTGCCTGCTGCGCATGCTTACAGTTGCCATGTACATATAGTTTGTTCGTTTATCGCTTCTGTGTGCTTCAAAAAGTTTTTCTTTCGTTCTCTTTACCTCTAAAGCATTCCTACAAATGCTTTCTCGCCCGGCAGCAGCAAACCAGGTGACGAACGTCCATAATCATCACACCCATTTTTGCCAACAGCAGATCTATCAGTGGAGGTGCTATGAACGAGCCGATTGAAAAACATTTTCCATACATACAAATGCAATCATGCCATTCAACAAACGCAGAGGTAAGGCAGAGCAAAACAAGGTGAATAAAATCCGGCGCACTGATGCCAGTTTTTATTTGGAAGTTCAATTCCCCAAAGGTATCTATCTTATCCCTTATTCATTCCGATAACTCAGCGTTAGGCAGCGAGTAGTACAAGTCGTGTACCTCAATTGAAAAACTGTACACATCAGCTTGATTTGAATGTTTAAAGAATTCTATCCATGCCTGCGAGTTTTGGATCAGGAATGGGTCATCGATCGTTGGACACTTCAAATGGGTCTGAATAAACAAGCCGAGCTGCTTTTGCCATGTTCTACTTTCTGCTATAATGACTCGAAAGTGCATGTTAACTTTCGGCGTTTTTTCTGAAAAACAAAACATGCTGAGCCCGTTTTCGCGTTTTTATTAATATGCTGTGCTAACTGCTTCAACTCTAGTTTGCGAGACAATTACTTGGCTTGCATTTTTACTCTATGCAGAGGAATTCCAGTGCAATAATTGAAAAGAGAGCGAATAGCTGTGACCACTTTTTCTGGTTGCAAACAAATGGGGAGAACAGTGAAACCGCCTTCCTTATCTGACGGCACGACACAAACTTCCTCGTCTCTCAGAAACTCGGCTGTATTCCGCAACGGAAGGCCGGTGCTGGAAGGCTTACCCTTTAGGATCAAGTCGACGCCTTCCGAGATGCATCTGTACGAATTTTCTGACGAGGCGCGGCCAACAACAGAGTGCACCATTGAAAGAAGCACTGGTTGAAACCGCTCTCGGTTGACTGCAAACTTCGGACCTAAGACGAGGTGGTTGTACACGTAGTTCAGAAGGACCACATCACTGCAAGAGTGAACCACACCTGATCACCGGGACTGAGTTGGGCACCGCGCACGAAGGCTAGCTGGCTCACGTGATCACAAGTTGTTTTCAGTGTGTTCGATTCGGTTGCAGTACTCTCGCCATCGATTTGGTGGCAGTACTGTCGCCAACTTTACATTGAGTCGACAACTGAAGGTAGGGTTAAGCATAGAATCAGGTATGCGGCATGTTTCCGGGGAGTTGTATATAGGAGCCCCCTTTCCTGTGGGGCGTGTTATGTAGGAATGACGGGAAGGTGTCCGAACGATCGACTTAGGGAACACGGTAACAATGTTGGAAACGGGAAAGATGGGTTTCTTAAACACCAATTTATTGAGTGCAACTGAGTGCTCCTTTCAAGGACTGAGTGACGCTGTATAAGCACACGGATGAGCGCACCCAAGTTATCGTAGAGGCAGCGCAGATGGCATGCGAACAGGTTTTCATGCATTAGCAAGCCTCCCGTGTCTCTGTCCAAGAAGGAACCAAGGTTCCTCGAAGGTATCGGTGCGCGCAACTAGGTATAGTACTTTTACTTTTCTGTTTAGTTTTCTTGTAGTTTTTTCTTTTTCTTTGTTTTTCCCGTTACCCTAGCATTGTTCATTATGTAACATGTTTTTTTGTCACGTAGTGTACTGTCTCCTCTATATGTTTTTGCGCTCTGCGCAATAAACTCAGTTGGAAGTTGCCGTTCATCTTCTTTTAGTCCCTTTGTCGTCTGTCGTCTGTTCTCGAACTATAACTATCGTCAATAGTTGCCTTTAGTGCCCATTTCAAAAGCTGCATTTACGGAGCAGTAACAATTGTTAAAAATGAACACCGCAAAGCTTGCGCGAATCTGTGTGCTACCGTAATTTTTATAATGGTAGCTGAACTACCAAGAGTTATTGTGTGGGCTTTATAGAGGGAGTCTTTTAGTATGGCACTTCGAGCGTGACTGCATAGCTTACCCAAAGAGGGCCAAAAAGGTAGACAATGCACGAAAAGTGGCTAAATGCAGCCGTCATTTTCAGAAAAGTATAAATGCTAGCAAACTTCACAAACTTCAAGCGCATTTAAGAGCAACTTCAGAAACGTTTCAACCCGCAAGCGTGAGCATCAGATAATTTTTGTCAAACCGTCATTTCTCTAGCAGCTGACACTTTCATGTGTTATAATTTATCCTGCAAACCCTTCTTAAGAAGAAACTGCTTGGGCACTCAACATGCCGTGTCAAAACTCATCTTTGCCATTTACAGCTCTTTCCCTTAATAAATGGATTAGTTTAATAAGCAAAGCACCTTCCGACTCATGACCTATTGCTCGGAGTGCGTTGCGCCAAGATGACGAGGAACCGACCAACCTAATTCGCCACCGAAAGCACTATAACACTGTTCTGAAAAATCTAGGAAAATGAGATTATCGTTTTCACAAGCGTGGTTATGCGACTACACGGCGAGATCAGAAATGTCGCACCTCTGAACAACGTTACTGCTTGTGTTTACCGTAAATATAGTTTATGTACTTATATCTGACATTTGCATTGGTTGTAGAAGCTTCGAATTTACAGCTAATTACCAAAGTCGACTACGAATTGTTTCCTTTTTATATCACAAATCATTACATATACCCCAGTCAAGCCTACCGGCTGACACAAGTTTCATGAGCTCCACAGTTACCGAAGCCGGTGCCGGAGACCGCCACAGGCCTACGTGCGTACTTGCGATCGCAAAAGAGGTGGGCGGCGCTTTGGAAGCAGAAAACAACATCGCTCGAAGTCATGACGTGCGTGCGATTCTTTGAGGCTTCTCGTGCCATTTCTCAATGCTTAGCTTTAAGCGCGCTTGTCGGTGCGGGATAAGAGAGAAAGCAATAAACTACAGCTTGCGACAAGTGTTTGTGGCGGTCGATTCGCGAGGAAATAAATGCTTTATGGGAGACATTTGATGGTTAATGAAAAAAAAGGGGGGACCGCATTAAATTCACGCCAAGGACACTCGCTCGTCAGTGTCTGCAATATTGCACTTTGCATAACAGCCTATAGTTGGGAGGATGGGTACTTCTCTATCATTCAGTGCGCAGCGCAATGCTAGGTCGACGACGAGACCGACACAACATGTTGGTCTCGTCATCGTGGTGCGAATACTGACACTGAAGTGTCAGTATTCGCATTGTTGTACTGTTCAGCCCGACTCTCAGCCAATGTGTTGTGTTTGGCACTCGTATTCTGCGGGCTGAAGCCGTCAGTCCGCGGAGTACGAGTGACAAATGGCCTGCACTTCTACCGGGAATTCTATAGCCAGGTTCACACATTTATTTTTGGCACTTGAGTTTGGACAGTCTTACAAAGTGTGTGGAAGGCTGTGGCTCGACTCTGCTCTGTCTACTCCAAGGATATACATCCACACTGTTTCCGGTTTCCACATGGAGCTCAAACATATGGCTTTAGTTCCTCAGCGTGCTGCCGCTGCGCCTCTGCTTTACGAATGAAAATCACTCAACTATAAAACGGCAAGACTGGGAAGAAGGAAGCTTGCGCTGAAAAAAAATCCGTTAGCAGGGTTTGCGTGCTTGGGCCGATGTTTTGACAGATGGAGTGGCTTTCTTCAAGCTTGACACTGATTTCCTAAGAACTTGGGTGTATTCACCCCGAGATCGCGCTATAGGTGGAAGCACCGTCACTGCGCTAGTATGAATAGGCTGCCAGTGGGGCGCATACAAGTGTACGCAGCGGTACTTTTTTGCTAGCTGTGTGAACCGACTGTCAGCAATTAAAAGGCTTTGACGACAGCCTGCTCGTCATATATATATCGTCCCTTGCCGAATGGATGAATGAAGCTCGCCACACGTTACTATTACTCGTGAGAGCAACGCAACGTGCCAATGAAAGGAATGTTCACACTTGGTGACTGTCTGTTTTTTCACACTTTGTCACGTTTCTTGTATTTTATTTGTAAGTGTTGAGCTTGTGTTCCACCTACCGTGCCCTGCTGTAGTGGTACTGAATTTATTGTTCGCTTCATTCGTGATGGTCTTGGACACTAAAAAAAGTGCAAGAAAGAAATCGCACATTTCTAGGTGATGAGTGCTGCGAATACGCATCAGCATTTTTTCTTATTAAGTTCTCCATCAAATGAACGTAAGGGAGTCGGTAAGTTTATTCGGGAATGCTACGTGGCTGACAGCGCCTTAGCACGCGTGTTCTCACTCTAATAACGGTATAAAAAGGTAACAGTTCAGCACGCAGTGTTCTCGAATTATCTTCATGACAGTGATGCAACAAAGATTCGGTTTTTTGATGGGACAAATGTGTTTTTTTCAAGCAAATAATGTCCGCTAGTTCTGTTAGTCTATGACAGCGCCAAAAAGTGCTCAAGATAGTTCAAAAAAAAAAAGAAGTTGCGTGTGATATTATACGACTTAAGTGCGAAACACTTTATCTCAATTATTATTTTGCCATCCAAATTCTTTAAAAGTGAACCCACACCTTAGCACACAGCTGTCTGTGCATAAATTTTGCCCAAAATCACGCACAGCAACTCAACCTTTATAACCTCCGTATCGTTAAAATTTCTGGTATGCATATCGACAATTTATGCACAGAAGTGTCAGTATTAACTAGACAGAAATGTTTCGTTGTAGTGGATGGAGGACCATACAATAAAATGTTATCTCAAGCACCATTAAATCTCGTACAATAAGTGACATACAACAATCCAAACATTAATTTGCTACTGAGTAACTAAAACGCTGCATTTGCACTCATGTTTGGGTCGACACCAAGTGTACTTTACGATGTTTTTCAACTAAAGAGCAACCCTACACGGACGTGATCCTGGTGAATGGAGGGTACGACGACGACACAGAGCACTCTCGGCAAGTGTCCTAACTAATTTTATTGCAGTGCATATACAGCCAAGCAAGGCCAAATGTGTCTGTAAGTTCTGCTAGGCAAGCGTACAAGCACTTGAACTTGTGATAACAGAGCTGAAAAAAAAAACACCCTTTGAGAGAGAGCATGGCGTACACACACATGCTAGTTATATGTGGCTAGAAGATGACGCAGGGAGCAATCCAACCTGATGGCTTCCGAGATGGTGGCCATGCGGCGGGTCTCTCTCCAGCTGTCCCTATCGCAACGAGAGAGCGCGGTTCGAGAGCTGCCTGTGGCCTGCTGTTTCCTCCGCACCACGGTGCTCCTTCGTATGATTACCGAGTGATCATGAACTGGCAAGTGACACGAAGAGCGGTGGATAGGGAAATCGCACGCATCTATGCACACACGGCGAAAAGACTTGATGGCATACCCGCCGGTGTTGTAAAACACTTTGGGGATGCTGCCCGAGATCACCTTGTCAACATCTTCTCGAGCATCGCAGCGGGTGACACAGTCCCTACAGCCTGGCGAACAGGAAGGGTGTGCCTGGTAAGAAAGAATGGAGGAGACGCGGGGCTTCTACGAGGCTGCAAGCCTTTCACTGTAACAAGTGTGCTGTACCGTGTCTCTGCACAGGTATTGAAGACCTGGATGAGTGGGTGGGCAGAGAACAACAACGTGCTCACAGACTTGCAGAACGGGTTCTGAGCTGACCGACGCCTGAAAGACAACCTCTTCGTGCTGATACAAACCATAGCAATGGCTCGCAAGGAGTCCAGAAACCTGTATGGTTGCTTTCTTGACGTAGCTAATGCATATGACAGTGTCCAACATGAGTCCCTATTCCAGCGGATGGCGTGCGTCAGAATGTCAGAGGTATGGGTCAGCCTTGTGCGTAGATTGTACAAAGATAATTCAGTTATAGCGTGCTTTGATGAAGCCCAGTCCCGACCAGTAATGGTAACACAGAGAATTGAGCAGGGCTGCCACCTCTCACTCCTGCTATACATGTTTTATGTTTCTGGACTGGAACATATGCTCCTAGCATCCAGTATCGGCTTGTCATTCACCCACCTGTACGATGGAATGCCCGTGACTTGGAAGCTGCCGGGTTTAGTCTATGCTGACGACCTGGTCCTGCTGGCCGAAAGCCCAACGGACCTGCAACAACTTGTCACGCTCGCTGTGACCCATCTGTACCACCTAGACCTGGCCTTCAATGCAAAGAAGTCTGCTGGATTACAGTTGTCAGGCTCCCACCCTAATGCCAACATATACCTGCCAGGAGGAGATCAGGTACAGTGGGTCACTGAATATCTATACCTCGGGGTGGTATTAAGCACCTGCGGTGACTTGTTGGGGGCGCATGAAATAAATATTCGCAAGGCTTTGAAGAGAGCAGCAAACGTGCTGCGCCGAAAAAGCCTATGGGGATGCAACCGCTTCCTCTCCATTCGAGACTTGTGGAAGGCTGTTGATGTCCCAGGCCTCAAATTTGCCAATGCCATACTATGCCTCACTGTGACAACCGGGCAATGGCTGGAGCATGGCCAGCGGGAGGTGGGCCGTATGGCCCTTGGATGCCACGGGCGTGTCGCCATAGAGACCATTCAGGGTGACCTGGGATGGTCCTCATTTGAGGCGCGCGAGGCGAGAAGTAAAGCTACTTACGAATGACGCCTGCGACTCATGAACGACGAACGGTGGCCCAGGCGACTGTTAAGATATGCGAGTTTAACCGGCACAAAAACGCATTTGTGCGGGCGCCTGGGGAGCATGAAAAGAAAGTTCGGCTTCTCTGCAAACCCTCCGATTGAGGACAAGATGTACAGGTGGGCTCATGCAGTGAAGACGCAGGTGTGTGAGGAGGAGGCAGAGCAGTGGCAGCGTGCTATGGAGGATAAATCCACACTGTTCACATGCCACACTCACAAGGCCGACATTGGCATGGAGCCCATTTATGATGACAGTGGTGGCAGCGCACTCCTTTTTGAGGCACGTGCAGTAGCGCTGCGTACGTTGGCATACCGTCGCAGGTTCAACGCATCTGTGGACGTGGCCCGGGCCGTATGCCGAATATGCGGCACTGAAGAGGAGACCACAGAACCTATCATCCTCCGCTACGCTGACTTGTGCCCGGGTCTCCTAGAGAACACCACCTTCCCGCTGGCACTGGGATTCCGAGGAGATACACAGAAGAGTACAGCAGTGGCCACAGCGGTCCACGTCACAAAACAGAGATTGGTGCAGTGGTGGCGCAAAACGCGCAGCCAGTGCCGACGCGCAGAAAATGTAGACGTTTAGACAATGTAGCTGGTCTGCAAAGAGACACTGGCTGGGTGTTGCAAACGTGATAACTCATTTTGTGTGTGTGTGTGTGTGTGTGTACGTGTGCGTGCGTGTGTTTATTTGTGTGTGCCACATTTTGTTTTTTCTCTCTCTTTTTTCTCGAAGTTTCTCTTCTTTTCTTTCTTTCTCTGTTTTTCGGTGGTTAAGGCAGTTGAGAGCTGCCTATCCGTTACAAAGGGCAGGACCACAATCCACCATCATCATCCATTATTAAAAAGCTTCCGTGCTCTTGGCGAAGTTAGCATGTGGCGAGGAAAAAAAATTAGGTTTTGCTCTTTTATATACCTTCATCCTTATTTGGGAATGTCTCTGCAGGACCGCTGTAAGAAGTTGTTGCGCAGCAGTTTTAGTTTTTTTATTTACTTTGTGCGGTAAGATTGGCAAGGCATGCTAGCCGTTTCGCTGCATTCGCTCCGGCTCGCAAAATTGCTTTGACGGAACTGAGCCGAAGTGTACGACCGAATCAGCCCTGACTGCAGACAGTGCGGTGCCCGCACAGCACCGCGCGAAGTGCTGGAGCACTTAAGATTACCGAGTGCTTCTCGACAATTTATGCCAACCCAAGACAAAGAAACCAACCCCCCCATGGGTGGCAAAGGGGCAGGGATCGAAACGTCATTGTGACGACCCCCTGAGTGCTTCATGGCACTTTCAGCTCGTGCATGAATGGGCCTCTTCTGGAACCCAGCGTGGCAATATGACCCTTCGTATCGGTTCGGCTTGCGGCCCGACCGTTTGCTGTTCGCACGTCTACAAGTCGCCGTCGAGACAAGGCGGCATGCGCTGCGACACCGTGGGATCACCGGCAACTTGTGGTAATTGTCCGGCGTGCTTCAGGTAGGTCTCGGAAGCGTGTGGACTTGCGACACGCGAAAGTGCGGTCTTGACGGGTGCCCGTGTGGCATCTTTGAGGAATGATGTCACACTGGCACGCCTTCGGTTCTTTCCGCGCTACTCCTTTCATACTGGTTCAAGGGAACAACCTCAGGGGAAGTTAGCAAAACAAGCTCGTAAGTGGAACTGCTTGCAGAAAGCGAGCGATTTCACACACAGCGCACATAAGACGGGCAGATAGATTACTGTCCCGTCGACAATAAGTTGACGTGTTACCAGGGATGTCTTTGTTATGGCCAGAAATCCCAGAACGTGTAGCTTTAAGTGTAGATAGTTGTACACCCACTGAGCTTGCCATTGCACTATGAACTTGGTTTGATTCTGTTTTATTTGTCTTTTATGATGAATTATTTGGGGTGAGGGTACGAGCCTTAACACGTGCACGAGAGTGGATTCCTCGTGGTAGGTTCTTGATTTTCTAAGTGTACTGTGCTATCATAGGACAAAGGGGTGACGATTCGCGGATAGTTGCGTTAAGGTGGAGCATCGAGTGAATAAAAAGTGGCCCCGGTGTTCTGAACCAGGCTTAAGGTGTTAGGCACCGTCGGCTCTGCCAAATTCCTTATGGTCGTCATGCAGATGGTTCATTTCTGAAGTGCTTTTTCGTAACTTTTATGTCTGTAACTATTTATATTCTGTACAGTCTTCTAATATAAACTTTTCCCCAACCTTATTAAAACGTCTACAATTATTACTCTGTCTTTAAGCGACCAGCAAGTCAATCGCCACTATTTTCATAGCGGTAGTACGTTACTTCCTCCCACATTGTTATACCTCCTCAGGTGGTGTGGGTGGGGCGACGAGTGGGGAGAGTTGGTTTCACAGCATCGAAAAAACCTGAATTTTACTGTCAGGTCAAAATGTACGAGAGGCAAAGTCAATGCTTGGGCGAATATGTTCAGTCGATACGAACATCGAAATGTTTTGCTTCTTAGAGAAGTACGCTACACGCGATCAGAGTTTGATGTACCTGGTATGAAGCACTGCGGGGTTGAATAGCAGCGAAAGTTTACACTTTTTTCATTATTTGGTAGGCTACCTAGTCACATACTTAAAAAGACACTGTTATGCGACATGATCGACCGTTTGATTTCGATGCAGTCGAGAGTACAGTAAATGAACACGGCACTGATATTGGCATTGTGCTACAAAAACATAATCCAAATTCAGATGACGGAAAAGGAAACGAGAACTCAGGCACTTTACCTGTGAAACACATGCGGAGTGAATGTAGGTCGGCTAATCGAAGCCTTTATTCCAGCAAAGTTGCTTCTCACGTACCTTATTTCAATGACATGACCCGGGCACTTAGTTAACTAGACCGTGACTGCACTTCGTAAATATCCGAACACAATATAGTAGTAAAATTAGGAGTGTGGAAAAGAGAGAAATACAATCCAACGACTGTAACTAGCCCAGTTTTGCCACATACAAGTATCCAGAAAGGAAGAATGCTGCAATATCTCTGTTTTCTTAAATCGAGGAATTTAGTATCGAGGAAAAATGGATTGCAGCAAAGAAAAATTCACAGCTTTGCCACAAAGGCGAACGAATGAACGCGATAGCAACAGATTGGAAGGTCACGCGCAGAACGGCAAGCAGGTCGAAACGTGCCCTGCGTTTCTCCTGCACAAATTGCGCACAAAAAGTACGCACGGGTGGAGATGAACGCGAATAAGCGTCTCAATTGTTACCTTCTGTGTCTGAAAAGCAGGCTGTTTTCGCAAACAGAGACTGTTAAATGATTGCAGAGACATTTGTGCGCCCGGTAACTAGAATAGAATTGTTCTGGTGAAATCCCAAAGCTAGCCAAGACGTGTGATCTTCCCCACCGCTAGTTAAGGGTGCGCAAGTGAGCGTCCACTCCCCTACTCTACGTGGCGCAAAGTACACTTCCGAGTTGAGAGTGCGCTCCACCGCGTTGTGACAATGTGGCGACCTGCGCCCAGTGCCCCATCTTGCTGGTAATGCTGAAAACAGAATAGTTTCCCCCGAGGTGCCTGTCAACAGAGGTAATTGGTACGGCCGAAGAGGTAAAAGGCAATTGGTACGGCCGAACTTTGTGATGATATCTAGAGTAACGTTGTGACAGCAGCCCTTTTTTTCCTGTGACAACATGGGTGCCGCGAACAAGAAAACCATGTTCGTAAAGCAAAATCGTTGCATAAACACCTGCGTTGGTCGTAATGTTTTGCAAATACTCGTCAAGACACAAACTGTAACAATGTAAGCAAAAACGGGCGTGATTTCGGAGTATCGCTAGTAGCGGCTGCCCGTGCTGAGACATAATGCACTCTTCCTGATAGCACCAGGCTTATTTTCATTTTATCATGTTGGCTTCTACTTCACAACTTCTTAAGATGAGTGTCCACAACACGCGGCAAGAGCCCGTGGAGGCACACAAGAACAGCCAGCTGGAACGACTCAAGCTCACGCCCACTGGGAGGTCGGTACTCAGGTACCTCAACTCCAGCGAATCATACATTGCGGATGCAGACCGGAAAAAGCGCATCCCGGTGGACGTTCGAGAGTCCCTGTCCATTGCGCGTATCCCACGCAACATGCATGCCACATTCCTCTGAAGTGGGCGTAAGGTTAGAGCAGAAGCTTTTCAACGAAACTTCAGGCAAGACCCGAGCGTCCGCTTTACCGACGTGGCCAAGTACCCCCGTAGAAACACCTATGCTATCAGCATCGTAGACTCTCAAGGCTGAGAGTTAGCGTCAGCCACAGCGAAGGCACGCATCTCAGACGCAGCGGAAGAAGCGGCAAGTGCTCTCGCCACCACCACATATAAAGATGCCGCGGTGTCTTCACTGACTCGCAAGCCACTGGCCGGTATTATGCGAAGAACTGCGTCTCAGTCGACGCAATCAACATCCTTCGACGGCAAAGCTCTCCACCTCCATGTAGCTGCGTAATCTGTGTTCCTGGACACGAGGGTCTACAGGGAAACGAAGCGACCTACGCCGCTGCCCGCGAGCATGTCCGCCGGGCTGCCCTGGGACCAAAGTGTACCCGATCCGTGGCTGCAGTCGCTACTTCAACACTACAAACTGGAGTGACGGGTGTACCCTCCACTAAATCCAAGACTAATTAAAAAAGAGAGTATGATTTTCAGACGCCTGCAAAGGAACACTTACATACATAGAATATTAATGCACTGCTTCTACCGAACGAGAATTGGCTACATGTGTCCGCCCTGCAGTGAACCAGACACGCTGGCACACTTGCGTCTGGAATGCCAGTGTCATGCGAACCACGACGTGCAACTGAAGCGAAACCAAGCCGCAAGAATAAACAACGATCACCTAATGAAAACATGGGACGCCAAGCTCGTCTTCGAGGGCCTGGAAGACCAGACAACTAGTCGCCAGGGCCAAGAGGGCAGCCGAAGCCAAAGAATTCCTGAACTAGGGAACCCTCAAACCTTAGTGTGATACCGGGCCTTGCTCGGAACAAATATTATAAAGCATAGAAATCATCTACCAATTTTCACGCGCTCCTTAAGGACTGCACTGGAATTCTACTCCCCTCTTAGGTCTATTGTTGACCGTTGCGGGAATGTCTAGAGAGCTGCTGTTGCGTGCCCTTTCAGTCATTTGTCAGCTGAAAGCTTAGCGAATACTTGCTATTGCACTTTTACACTCGCGAGACGTTGCGTTGTTCTGTGAACAGCAAAGGAAGGCAATACATCGTTAAGTGAGTGCTTACGCTGCCGCAGAAATTCACACACCGCCATGACCGCGAAACATCACAGACTGTAGACAGTGCTGCTGCGGAGATCGCTTGATATTTGGGGAGAAATTCCTAATCGATTTAGAATCCACAGGCAGTTAGAGGTTATCCTGTTCATTCTTAGTGTATACAAGTACCTAAAATACAAAACAGGCCCTTATACGAAGCCTATATAGACATCACTGGGGCGTATTACAACGTTCTTCAGAAAGTTTCGATGAATATATGGAAGAGGGCATCGGTGACGACGCTATACAGCTTTTAATATATATATATATATATATATATATATATATATATATATATATATATATATATATATATATATATATATCCCGAGATAACACAATTCGCACTGACTGGGAAGGAATAAATAGTAATGACTGCGTTGAAATTAGCTAGCGGCTGAGACGGGGATGTCCTTTGTCCCCACTATTTTTCATTCATGCTGTAGATGGTGAGGATGGAAAAAGCGCAAGAAAGTAGCAACATTGCGTTTAATCTGTCACACAAACATAACGGTACGATGGTTGATCAGAAGCTTCCAGGTCTATTTTATGCTGACGATACTGTCATATCTGCCTAACAGTCAAGACGATATACAGCGGCTGACATATGTATGCGGAAGAAAAGGCGAGGCTCTCGGACTAGGATTTTGTGCAACAAAATGTGAATTGGTGGTATTCAATGATCAAGCAGACGAGGCTGTCTCAATATAGGGCCAAGAAATACCGAGGGTAAGCGAGTACAAGTACCTCCCAGTATGGGTAATGAGGGAGATAGATATATGAAGGGAAAGTAAAAACATCGGCAGCAAAGGGAAAGAGGGGAGCTGCAGTGGTGAGGCACAGACCGTTATGTGGATGCAATAGGGACGAAGTGCTTCTAAGTCTGTGGAAAGGCGTGTGCTGTTTCCGTGACCTACTTTTGGGAACACAGTCGTGTGCATGAAGTCAGAGGTGCAATCAGCAATGGATGTAAATCAAAGGACTTTGTGACGCCTCACGTTGGGCGCTCACGGGAAGACGATAAATAACACTGAAGGGGATATGGGAGGGAGATGCTTTGGAGTAAGGGTTGAAGCGCAGAGTAAATTGATATTTAAAGCGAGGCTTAGGAAGATGAAGGAGAGTAGATGGACCAGGAAGGTGTTCAGGTATTTGTGTAGGAAGAAAGTGGACAGCAACTGGAGAAAAATAACTATACTCTGGGTCAACTTTCTATGACAATGAAGGGAAGGCTACGGCACCAAAGTGGGCGTGTGTCACCGCTGAAGAACATAGTCCAATAAATTCGTTTGTGTTATTGGCGTGAAAATCATAAAAAGCAACATTATTTTCTCGGGAAGTTGTTTTTAAAAGGATGCTGCACGAAAAAAGGATAATGATATTCCTTTTGCTTTATCAAGTGTCCTATCACGTTTTCTTACGTCTGAAAACGTTGCACATTTAGGTGGATCTCACAATCAAAGTGAAGTATTCGCCTTTGGTTGATCGGTTGTTGCCCTCCGGCTATTTAGACGACTCATCGAAGGAGCTTGAAATAAATTCCAGTGACAAATGGCCGTGTAAGCAGACATAGCTAATTCTATGCAGTGGCGTTGTCCGAATACGACCGTCATTCGAAACACAAGCTGAATTGGACTACTTCGCAAAGGAGTGCATGTGCAGTAGCTCAACGCCATACCTTTCCCTTCATTTCCACAGAAAATTGTGACTGAGTATAGGAGGCTCACCATTAAATATACGGCTGGAAGTGTGGACGATATGGCAACAAGAAGCATTAAGTGAAAAGTCAGAGAGGCGGAGAGGATTTATTGGATGACAGCGACGGGACAGGAGCCGGCTCTTAGTAACTACCGTATAGAGAGTGGTAAACTTCATTGATTTCCGGCAGATTGCAGGGCGAAGCAACCGTCTAGGAACTAACGGAGAAACCGTGTCTCCCGGTAGTTTCCTTGACCTGGTGGATCACCCAGAGGTACTTGTCCAGGCCCTAACTGAGCAGCGCAGTCCGCCAACGCGACCGAAGGTCTTATTTGGAGGCCGCCACCCCGTAATTTTTTATGAATGCTGGGCATTCCCATAGAATATGGTCGATAGTGGCTCTGGTGGTACAGTGCTGGCAGTGATTGGAGCTATAGACGTCGGGATATATGCAGTGCATGATGACGGGGTACGTGTAGGAAAAAAGAAATAAGGCGAGAGGGTCCAGAAGAATACTCAATCCTGTATGGAAGGCTTCTGGACGTCCTCTGCAGTCAAAATATTCTCTAAAGAGACAAAACACAGCCAACACTTCATGAAGTCACAGATATCGGTCATTGAATTGCACCTTAACCGTGAATGAAAGGCTTTTGAACGTTGTCTGCAGCCTATATGTTCTGCGATGCCGCAAACTGCAACCGGTTCTTGATGTGACCAATTTAGGTCATAAGATTGGAACTGAGCATTGCGTCCAATGCTTACGGATGTTATCTTTATTTATTCAGCAGTTAGATATGGTTGATTGTGTTAATATTCTCGCAGTATATTTTTAAAAGCACCTTATGTGCAATGTGCAGGATGATAGCCTACACTCTAAGATGTCATCAGCCATTGATGTCTTTGCACGTATGCGATCTATTTTTCCTACTAAGGTGAAAAGTATGACATACAATGCATTGGTGTCATTTTTGTTACAGTACTGATGCATTGTGTGGTGTACTACCGGTATGACAAATTTGCGCAAGTTGCACTTACTACAGAAAAGAGCCATACGACATATTGCTGCCGAACACTACCTGTCCTCTACAAAACTTGTTTTTTCAAACTGTGATATTCTTCCAGTTTTCTTTTTGTACAATTAAAGGCTGATGTTGTGTTGTGAAGAGTTTGTTAGCATGGTACCAATACCACAAAAATCTTGCTAAACTTAAAATACACCCAAGTGTTCGACTCACCAGGCACAAAAATTTTAAAGTGTACCCACCCCAAGAACTGTTTATGACAAACAATCAATGTCCTACAGGCTACCTTCTCTGCTAAACTTTTTACACCGCGAATATTTTAATTCTTTGTTTAAAAAATTGTCACATTAATCACTGCCCAGCTGATTTATTTTTCTCAAGAATACACCACAAAATTTCTGGCCATTCTTATCTATCAATTTTTACTTTCTCATGTCTATGCCACTTCACGACTATACAGTTCAACAATTCCTTTTTTCTCATTTTAACGCTTTATTTTATAAGTATTTATATTACGTTTTGTAATGTTATACGTATAGAATTATTTGATATTTTTTCTGCATGACTGTCTGCCATTCCCGCTGCTTTGCCAATTTGTCAATGGAGTTGGGATTTCGTCTAACTCTTGAGCTTTTAGGCCTGTACTACTCCTGAATAAAATGAAATAAAACGATCGATTAATTGATTGTTTTCAAATACCGCAGCCCAAAGCAGGGCTACTGCAGGAGTGGAGTACATAAGTACAAAACGAAAGCATTTAAATAGTAATATCACAATATTTGCACGAACAAAAACATATACCTCTATCTCTTAGTACAGCCAGGTAATCAATGAGAGAAATAGTGTACTAAAATCATACAAGTGCCTCCAAAAACTCAGACACCGTGGTACCACAAACCGAACTAAGTAGATCATTCCAATGTTTGATAACTTTATTTGAATGCTCTAAGTTAGATTATGATCGCAGATCAGTGCTGTGTCGAAGGCTTTTACACATAGATGGTAGTCTAATTATCCTTTAACATCTACAAAATGCATCTAAAACTTCTTGATGCGACAGATATTTGTTTTGATATTACAGCCAAGCACTGTGTAGAAGGCTTTCATATGTCGACAGCAGTTAAAATATACACTACCGTAATAAAGCGTGCCCAAAATTTTATGATGCAACAGAAATCGGTCCTAGGATTGCAGCAGAGCACTGTATAGAAGTATTTAGCAAGATTTCTGACATAGCTTAACTGAATATCTTGATATTTAGAATATGCCTCTGTGCATGCATAGTGAAAGTTAATGCATATACAAAAATTGAACAAAAATAAAACAGTCCTTGCAAACGCATACAAAAATTTAATGTTTGAAACCATCAAATCATTTCTTCAGCTCAGATCAGTCTGGAGGAATAGATAAGTGCATGGACAGTTCCAAATGGTGTAATAAGTCAGATGAGGCACTGTTTGCATTTCTTCTGAATGAAGTGCAGTACAGAACCAGTGCATTTTCATTCATTCTGGGCATACATTTAGTGACCTCGTGTTCCTACTATCGTGTCATCGTGGAGCCTAATTAAAATCAGGTGCCTCTCACAAGGTTTTCAGCTAAATATCTGTTCAGTTGTAAACAAAACGCGTGTTATAAAATAGTCAACTGTAAAACGACGAAGAAGCACAAATGTTTGCATAGCTACGAATATCAAAATAGACCAGAAAGAATGCCTATGTTAAAATGGTGCCAAACAACGCATGTGCTACCGATCGTGGCAGAAAAGCAGAAAAAGAATTAAGAAGTGAAATAGCAGGTAACACCAGCAGCACTTATTCATACGAATTTCTTTTTAGATCAACACAGCAACGCACGTTCAAGTTTTTATCTGACACATGAATGGAAATGTGAGCGCTGACAGGTGAGCGTGTCAGCATTGTTGGTATCTGGCACGAAATTTCATTACACTGTACGAACCAGCGCACGCTTGTTGTTAGCTGGAAAACAGACGCGAACTATTTGCACCTAAGCCAACAAATGTTTCAGCGTCGCACCATTGGCAAATACACTTATGTAAGTACATTTATGAAGTGTGTCCAAAGCGTCATCTATTCGAGGCGCAGGATATAATCCTTACGCGCGATCCTACTAAGCGCCCAATAATCAACGCAGAAACGAACGGAACCATCTATGTTTTTCACTAAGACGACCGAAGAAGTCCAGGAACTGGAAGATGGCTGTATTATTTTGCGCGATAGCATATTGTTCACGCGTGATAGCATATTGGCTGTATTATTTGGCGTCATAGCATATCGTCCACTTGTTCTTCATTGAGTTTCCTTTCCGATTGCAAGACACGGTAAGGCCGATGGCGTATGACACCAGAACCATCGGTTTCAATGCGGTGTACAGCCACGGGAGTCTGGCTAAATGTCATGGCACAGCTATCGAAGGAGGCCTTATGCTTAGCTAAAAGCGCCAATAACGCTGCGGACTGGGCAGGTGTTAGGTCTGAATCAATGATTGCGCGGAAAGAGAAAGACCTCGCACCTGGCGGGGGCAGTGATGATGAAGAGGGACAAAGTGCTGCGATGGAGGTCAGTGGAGATGCGTCTATCATCTCTACAGTCATCCCTTTGGTTAACATGATTAATTCTGCAGTTGTGTTGCAAACGGGCAGAAGAGCGCGGACATGGGACAACCGGAGCTGAGAGGAGGCGACGCGAATTCCACGAGAAGTGCTGCGAGGAGCAGGGCCAACTAGGGCGTCCCTATCGGCTACTTGGCTAGGTGCAACAGCTACCACGTGTTCATGACCAGGGCGCGAAACACAGGGTTCCGCGACAGCCAAGTTGAAGACCAACGAAGCCGGATCTGACAGAGATGCTTCCGACTTATCCCCGATGTGAACAACGTGTTCTTTACATCATATGACAGCGGAGGCGGAATGTAGGAAGTCCCATCCCATGATCATGATAAGTTCATCAACACACGTGCGTAGCACAATCATTTTGATGTGGTGACATATGCCGTCGATGAAAACACGAGCCGCACATTGTCTATCAGGTTGGTTGAGTACGTTATTTTCGCCGTGCAACACAGGTGTTACATAAGGGGTTCTCACTTTACGGAGCCGCGAGCACAAGTGACTACGTATAACAGAAGTAGAAGCGCCGGTATCAACAAGCGCTTGCACAGGAACACCTTCAATAGTCACTAACAACAGGTTGGAAGGGAAACAGGAGGTAGTTTTTATTATCGACAGGACGCAGTTTTCCCTCCAAAAATTGCAATCCAATGGAGGCCACATTAGCGTATGTAGGCAGCGGGCGTGCTAGCGGAGTGACCAGCGCTGTCGGTGTTGTCATCGCCGCTAACTCCTGCTTCACAAGATTCCGCAAGTAGAATGGTGCGGATGGAGTTGAAACGGCAGTAGACTGCTGCTGTTCCAAGTCTCGAAGTTCTTCACTGATGATCTCGCGGATTAGCCCTTTCAAATCAAACGAAGGCTTAAGGTAGGGATCACTTTCTCGTTGAATGCGGATTGACTGCAACTGATCAAGGCGCTGGCACGTCGAAATGATGTTTTCAACTGTAGTGGGATTGTTAACAGCCAAGCCGTTGAATGCAATCATGCTGATTTCTTTTAAGATGTGGCGAACGCGCTCGGCTTTCGTCATATCGCTGCTCGCATGGTGACAGAGGGCCGAAACATCCTCGATATACGAAGTACATGTCTCGTGTGGATGTTGAACCTGCGTTGCCAGCTTCTGTTTTGCGGTTTCGGAATGACCTGACGAGCATCCGAAGACCTGTCACAGCTTCGTAAGATACACCTCTCAACGAAGCCATTTTCGTGGTTGAAATACCACGTTTGGCAACGCCAGTCAGATGAATGGGGGATAACTCAATTTATCCGCGTTGTACCACCGATTGGCTGAACTCACACGGTTGTAAAGGTCGAGCCAGTCCTTGACGTTGTCGCCGTGGAGGCCCGCTAACATAGATTGTTCGTGCTGAGGGCTGGTGACAGTGGACGAAGGGAGGGTGGCCGTAGGCATCAGTGCGAAAGGGTAAGGGCTAGGTGATGGTTCCATTGTCGGCATAGCGGCGGGGGTGACCGGACGCAATCGGTGACGGGATCGTAGCTCCAGGTGGGACAGGAACGGAGGAAGACGTCAAAATCTCAACCCAGCACTTCCACTCATAAAGACACAGGAAGAGTTCCCCAAGCAGGACCAGGAGGAGCCGTCATCCCGCGGTGATTGCCTCAGCTCAGATCAGCAACAAACGAGCCCGATAGCGATGATGATGGTTATGTACAAGTGAGAATGATGAAGTACGGTAAATGTGCTTACAGTACGTACGTTTTCACAACAATGACATGTGTTGGCTAGTGTTAGGGTCACTTTCAGTAATGATGAATACAGATGCTGGAGACAAGCACAAAGGAATGAAAAGCTCCTCTGTAGTTACTACGTGATGTCACGAGTGTCGTATACAGTGTCTACGTTGCGACGGAAAATATTGTCGCTTTTTTCAACCAATGTTGCTCACATGAGCTTGCTCATATGAACTGGATAGTAGAGGTCTACGCCGAACGTAGGCGACACCGTTATGAATCGACTTTGCGGTAGGCGAGAGCTCCGTCTCAAAGATGCTAACCTGCGAAGTTTGTTTACACTAGCTTTTAGCACAAAAAATCATAGATCAAAGCACAGGAACACCAACATGCTCCAGTAGTCTGTGCGATGTTTTCCCTCGGCCGACCATTACACGCAGGACCAGCGCAAGCGCAGCCGGCTGGCCTACGCTGGATTTGTCGGCGTCGCTCCAACTCGGCATGAAACGCGTCATGTTGGTAGCACTCGCAGACATTCGTCGTGTCGTTCTAGATGATCAAGCGGTTATTCAAGAACGTTTGAAGTAGTTTCCGTGCTGGCGCCCCACACTCGGCCATGTGGCCATGCCCTCGAAGCGGCGGCCATTAGGCACAGCATTCGGAGGCATCGCGGTCTCCGGTTGGTTGGCGCCACCGTACGCGTCGTTACGTAGGCGAAAACATCAAGCCTCGCTTGATCCTTCGCGCCTTGTCGCGTGTGCCCTTCCGGCACTGACGGCGACAGGCACATTTGACGCTTTTGACGCGTAGGAGCGAGCATAGCGTGCCAGTGGTTGGTACTTAACGCTGTCCGTTTGTGTCTTCGCTCTCCTCGAGCTGCGCCCCCCACTCCCCTCTCGTGCTCCCCTCGCCGAAGCTGCTGAGGCTGTGCCAAGTAGATCTACCTTCCCCTGTAGTGCGCGGTGACGTCACTTTTTCCATCGCCTGCCGCGCACTCGCCACGTGTCACTTCTCGCTCGCTTCACTGTCTCCACCGCTCGCAACGTTCGAGCGCACTTGGAGTAAACACTCTTTCTACTCGTTTATCCGCAATGGAGAGGACGCCGGAACGAGAAGCTTCTTCGCCCGCCGAAACATGCGTGGAAGCGATTTGGCCTAGCCCGGCCATCACTGGCGTTGCGAGGCTGGGTTAGGTCGCAACCACAGCCAACTGGAAGCGGCAACCGAAGCGATGCGAGGCTAGTTCGGTGCGGACCCGTTCGACTTCGCGGTCTGCGCCACTACCAAGGAGTCACTGGCATCGGGCAAGGTTCCGAAAATAAGTGTCATGCACGGTTACCGTTGTTCGCCTCGCCCGCTGGAACTTCTCAAGCTCAGTCGTTCTTCCAGCACCCGAGTCGACGGCAGTTTCATCCAGGCCAACACCATGCGCGCTGCTGCTGCTTCGCTTGCTATCAGGGTTCTTTTCGGGGACATGGTCCGCATTTTTTTTGTTTGCACCAATCTGCTTGATACGGTACACCACTACGTCGTCTTCAGAGAATACACCCAGTATTATGTGTGTCTTTTGTGATGGGTGGTAGGCTTTAAAGCACGAAGTGGTTATGATAATCACGTGTTCTGATGCGCGATGGCAATTGACGCTTTTAGCACTCAGTATTGTCACAGGGTGCGAGTAGACAGAAGGTACAAATATATTTACAGATTCCACAGAGAATACACAGTGTCCTTCAGCCAATATGACAGAGCGGCTACAACAACACGAGCTCTTGTTGAATCGTCCTATTCAACGCTTTTATGGTTCATTCCTTGATCTTCATCGTGGCTTGTATCATATAGCCGCCGCCGGTAAAAGCGCCGTCTGGGCGCTTAAGAAAGCGTGCAATGCTGCGCAGAGAAGTATGGCTTAAGGCGGGATACGTGTACAATATCAGTGGACAGCAGAGACGATGAGGATCTAGTGTACAAGAAGGCGATCTCATAGGTGGCCTCGGTCAGTTGGCGCAAGACTTTGTAAGGCCTGTTGAGCGAGCGAGGAACTTCGAGGACAGACCAACGGGATGGGAGAGAGTCCAGAGCAAGACCATTGATTCTGGGGAGTAAGTAAGAGACAGCTCTGGGATGGCTGTCGTAGCGATCCTTTTGAGAGAGCTGCGAGGCGGAAAGGCAATCCCGGTCAATCTGGCGGGCCGCTCGAGCCCGAGTAAAAGCATCGCGAACGTACTCAGTAGGAGTGTTAGTATGTGATGGCAGAAGAGTGTCAAAAGGCAAAGTGGGGTGACGGCCGTAGAAAAGATGGACGGAGGAGAAGCCAGCGTTGTCGTAGCGTGACGAGTTGTAGGCAAACGTCACGTAAGGCAAAGTGGCATCCCGATGAAGATGTGTGGAGACATACATCAATAACATTGTCGTTAAAGTGCAGTTGAGGCGCTCAGTAAGTCCATTTGTTTTCGGGTGGTAGGCAGTGGTGAGTTTATGACATGTGGAACCCAAGCGAAGAATGTCGTCCACGACCTTGGAGAGAAACGAACGACCACAGTCGGTCAGCAGTTAATCCCGGCTGCGGCGGCTGCATTTCCGATGGAGGCGGAAATGTTGTAGGCCCGTGTACTCAGATTTGGGTGCACGTTAAAGAACCCCAGGTGGTCTAAATTTCCGGAGCCCTCCACTACGGCGTCTCTCATAATCATAGAGTGGTTTTGGGACGTTAAACCCCACATATCAATCAAGTCGGTCAGCAGTTGACGCGGAGCTCCATGGCGGAGAGTAACGTCATGATCGAGAAAGTTTGCGACATCAGTAGCGCAGCTTGTTGGTTGCGCTCAGATGATGGCATACCATGTCGCGTAGTCTGTAGCCACAACTACCCACTTATTCTCCCTTTGAGACGCTCGAAATGGTCCAATGAGATTGAGGGCGACGTGGCAGAACGTGTCTGTTGGAATGTCGATAGGTTGAAGTGGGCCTAGTTGCGCCAATGAAGGATACTAAGGGAGGACAACCAGCACAGGGCGTGGTGATTCATAATGACCAAAAAGTGGCGGCCGATGAAGTATGGTCGGGATTTCTCTACTGCCCATACAAGAGCGAGGCACTTCAGCTCACTGATGGAAAACTTACAATCTGATAGGGAGAGGAGGTGACTTACGTAGGCAATTACACGATTTTGGCCTTGTTGCAACTGGGCGAGAACTGCGCCAATACCGTGTCTACTTGCGTCGGTTAGAACTGAAGTGGGCTCTGAAAGATCAAATTGTACCAAGATGGGCGGGAATTAAGCAATGCAGTAAGTCGGCGAAAGGAATTGGCTTGCTGGGGACCCCAAGAAAACGGCGTATTCTTCTTCAGTAGTTGTGTCAAGAGATGGACAATGTGGGTGAAGTTGTGGACTAAACGCCGGTGATAGGAACAAAGGCCGACGAAGCTCCGTAGATCTTTCGTGGAACGTTGTGTGGGAAAATCTTTGACGACGCAAATTTCGTCGTGATCGGGCTGCACGCCTTGAGCACTGGCAGAATGGCATAGCTCAGTCATTGTTCGGTGGCCGAAATGGCATTTGGAGGAGTTGAGCTGTAGGCTTGCCCTTCTGAAAACTTCCAGAGCAGCTGACAGACAACTAAGGTGACTTCGAATGCCGGTGAGAATACAATGACTTCATTGAGATAACAAAAGTACGTTGAACACTTGTAACCCTGTATCAGGGAGTCCATCGTTCTCTCAAATGTAGCGGGAGTATTTCATAAGCCAAAATGCATTACCTTAAACGGGAAAAGTTTATCCAGTGAAACAAATGCAGTCTTTTCACAGTCTAAGTCGTCGACGGAGATCTGCCAGTATCTTGAATGCAGGTCGATAGAGGAGAAGTAGGCAGATATGTGCAGGCAGTTGAGCGCATCGTCAATCTGTGGCAGTGGGTAGACGCCCTAGCACGTGGCCTTGTTTAGGTGACGGTAGTTGATGCAGAACGCCAGCTGCCATCATTCTTTTTACTAGAACGACTGGTGATGCGCATGAACGGCAAGATGGTTCTGAGGTCTTTCGCAAGCATTTTATCAACTTCAGGATGGATGACTTGTTGCTATGCACGTGACACGCGATAAGGACATCGTCGCATTGGGCTGGCGTCTCCAGTGCTAATCCTGTCAGTAACAACTGATGTCTGACTTGAAGGGCTGTCGCCAAAGTCGAAGATGTCCATGAAGAATGCCATGATACGACGGAGATCGGCTACCTGTGCTGGAACGAGGTCTGGCGTGATCATGCTTTCAAAGTCAGCATCGGTGGGGCTTTGTGAAGAGGATGCAGCAGTGGGCAAAGAAGTGTGTGCAATGAATGGAGAAACAGAATGTTCTCTGATAGAAGAGACGTTCGTTTGAGTAATGCTTCTGGAACAATCTGAGAGCGCCAGCTAAAGTTCAGTATCGGTAGTGACGCCAGAATATTCGTAATCGTCAACAGAGTATGAAGAAGGGCTACATTTATGTCCAATAACACGTCCAGAATCGGTGCCAGGACATAATTGCCGTTGGGTACAGGAGAAGAAGACCTCATGGTTAAATAGGTAATGGCTTGGGGTGCTAGGTGAACGTACTCGACAGAACACAAACGCGATTGAGGTGTAGTTGGTGCGTGATAGCAGTAAGGTAGGTCAAGCTGAAGTAAGCCAGTCCCACAGTCAATTAAAACAGAGTGCGTGGCAACTGACCTCCATGCCCAGGATGAGTTCATGAGAGCACTTATTGAGCATGGGAAAAAGCGCAGTTGTGGAGTGGTCAGGAACACTAACACATGCGGAGTACATCCCAAGTCCCAGGAAAAGTTCCACTGTCGGTGACTTGGATGAGCGACACTATGGGCGGTATGAAACATTTTTAGGCGGCGGCGAAGCTCCGAGTTTATCACCGAAATGTGGGCGTCGTGTTTACAAGGGAAACAACCAATGCATCGTCTACTTTGATGTCTATGAGGTTGCGTTGTGTCGGCATGGTGAGAGGATTTGGCTGGCCAATTGTCGATGCAGCATCACCTCTCAGAGTTGCATCGTCTAGCTTTCGCGAGCCAGGTGTGCAGTCGCCGAAGGAGGACGGCGGAATTGGGGTGGGCGCGATGATGGGCGACGAGACAGCGCTGAGCAGGACTGGTGGCTGTGAGGGGATGGTGACCGACAATACACCATCGACGAACCGTCACCACCGGCTGGCCGAGGTGACTCATGGTGAGTTCCAATGAGGCCGTCATCTGCCTCTGTGCGATAATTGTAGCCATAGGAAGGCTGACGCCAGTACCACCTGCTATTGCAGTAGTGGGCCACGTGACCAATACGGCGGCAGTTAAAGGAAATAGGCCTGTCATCAGCAGCCATCCACTCAGTGGGATTGCGAGAGCACACTGGGAACCTCTGGCCTTGGGTGTAAGAAACTGGCTAATGATGAACAGTTGGTCGGGAGGGTACGGTGGCGCACACAGCTTCCAGACCAACGTTCGAAAGCTCTTCGCAAATGGTGGCGCGCACTAAAGGCATCATTTGGAAGCTCGACTCACAGACACGGGAGACAGTTGAAGCGGGAGACATAACTTCGAGTTCTCGGCGGATGATCTTCGTGACGTGCTCTGCAGTCAGCAGTGCTTGCGGTACAGGCATGTCTTCGCACGACCATGTTGCTGCGGTGTTGGGAAGTCCAGCAAACTGATGGGCAATACGTCGGCTTTTGACAGCCTCAACACGCTGGCACTCCCAGATTATGGCATCTACTGTGTCACAGTCCTTGCAAATTAGCAAATTGAATGCGTCATCGGCAATGCATTTTAATATGTGCGCTACCTTTTCGGGCTCTTCCATGCCGTGGTCTGCTTTGCGGCAAAGGGCGAGCATGTCCTGTATCTAAGACAGGTACGGCTCTGATGAAGTTTGAGTGCGAGATGCGTGCTCCTTCTTGGCCGTTGTCTTCCTGCCAGCCGATTTGACGGACAGTGCACGCATCTTTTGTTTGCACACTTCCCAGCTGCCAATTTCCGTTTTGTGGTTCTCAAATCACACTTTAGCTGTCCCCTTCAGGTAGAATAGGATGTCCGCCAGCATGAGTGTTTTGTCTCAGCAATAATTTCTGCTTGTTCGCTCGTACATAGGCCACCATTCTTCGATATGGACGTTGTAGGTCCCGCAAAACGCGCCATTGTCTTTATTCGGGGACAGAGCAACTGTCGTCGTGGTGGTTGGCGCTGCAGGAGCTGGAGCCGGTGCCTTTTGTGCCATTGTGGAACAAACCAAGCATCACCCGCTGCGTAGTTCCATTGTACCGTCCTGTTACCCAGCAACTCTACCAAAATGTCACGGGGTGAGAGTAGACAAAAGGTAGAAATATATTTACAGATTGTACATGGGGTACTCAGTGTCCTTCAGTCAAGATGACAGAGTGGCAAGAACAACACGAGTTTATGTTGAATCGTCCTCTTCTTCGCCTTTATGGTCCATTCTTTCATCTTCATCATGGCTTGTATCAATATTACTTCGACATTACAGGTTATATTGTGAAGCCCGCGTACATAAAAGTCATTTTCACTGTATTTCCAAACTTAGGAAGCTATTTTTACCGTGTTTCGAAGCAGACGCGTGGCTGCATGTAGAATAGCTGCTTGCTGCGCTAAAAGCCGGGATTCAATCCTCACTCGTATCAGGAAATTCTGATTATTTATCTTATTTCTATGTTTCTTTCTTCTGTGGTCACGGATGAGGTAACTTTTTACTCGAAGCCAACGCTGCACACGCTGAAAGCAACGCCTCGATTGCTGCAATATTAGCTCTTTGACGCTCACTAGTTAAAGAAAAAATGGAGCTGCTAATTTCAAACAAATAAAATATAACAATCAACGTAAGAAGCGGCGTGGCAACGTAAGAAGTGTTTGCAGTTGAACTACAATAAAAGCTGAAAAAAATGACGAGTAGCGGACGCTTTGCCAAAAGCTTTAGGGAACCGTATGCATCTGATTTTCGCCACTGTCAGCTGTTGATGGCGCCACCTGTACAGCTCAAAGCAGCAGTGCACGGGAAGAATAGGGAGAGGGCGATACGCCAAGTCTTGTCACACGCGCTGCAACGCGTAATTGTGGTTACTGATAGGCCTGCTTCTCGATGCGCTGGCAAATTTCATAAGTCTGTTCCACTTTTACGCGCTGCGCGTCTCAGGACGTATAAAAAGTTTCACACAGAACTCACGTCGATGGTGTCCTTGTCCTACGTCATCATTATATCTCGTGCGAGTCGCAAAAGAGAAGTAATCGCCGTTAGAATAGTACGTTTCTCCTCTTGGATAGCCTACGTTGCCTCTACTGTCTTTCACAACTCCGGTTGTCTTGTGATCCTTCTCAAATTTCATAAGGACATAGCCATTTCCAGAATCCATTCCAAGTTCAATTCTGAAAAAAATGGAAAAGAAGCATCGCGTAGCGATATAAATCGGAAGTTTCTTTGTGGCTATTTACACGATGCCGCACCAAGACCCCAAACACAGGTACCCACAACCGTTTCAATTGATTACACTCGTGAAATAAAATTGGCTTCAAGCGGATGTCTTACTCCTGAAGAGTAACGGCTAGTTTACGAAAGCATATCCCGGGAAATTCTGAATTTGTCTTGCATGTATAACGCCGGGCTTAGCTACCTGCGAATACGTTTCACCTTTAGGGCCGAAGTACCTTATAGTGTCAATGCTTGTCCGTCCACGTCCGTGTACGTCACGCCGAGGTGATGTGTGACCGCATCGCGATAACTCTGCCCTCGTGAGGCTAGCATTGTCGTCCACCGTATATTTGAATAAAGTATTTTATCTCTCTCTCTAATGGCGAGATTAGTGAACGCGAGACACAAGGAAAGGTTTTACACTACACCGATATCAACTATAATTGTGGAAAAATACTAAGAAGTGGCCGCGGTGGAGCAGTGGTTATGGTGCTTAGCTGCTGACCCGAAGGTTGCGGGTTCGACCCCGGCCGTGGCGGTCACATTTTGAGGGAGGCGAAATGGAGGCGAAAAGGCAGATGTGCCCTGCCTGACGGGAACCCAGCACCCGTATGCACCCACTCAGAGCATGGAGAAAGAGATAATACACATCAGTGATTGCATGTGAAACACAGGCTTTATACACGAAACCAGTGGAACAAACGAGTGCTACATAGAGAACTGATTTATCTAGAAGACGGAATAAAACGTCGGCTCTGACATGTTTTTTGAAAAATCTCGGACAAATATTTCCGTGCGATTTTTATAACTAGTGTATGTTTGTTCAAAAGACTGAGAATTAAATCTGTAAGTGCACTACTGAAACTGAAGAGAGCTAATGTCCGACCAATCACTGAAAGAAAACCAAATCTCTCGTCTAAAATATTTTTATCACTTAATGAACAAACACTTTAAGATAAAGTTTGGACGAGTTATTATCTTTCTCTTCCTGGTATTTGACAATAAGGCAGCGTCACAAACTCTCTATTCACACCCTTTCAGTCTCGAAATAGCTGTTTCAAGTATTCGTTTTTTTTCCGAGGACAGTATGATTTGAACAGCCTAACCAATGATGTTCTACAGCCATCTCTTGAATTGTTTGCGTCGTGTTTAACTGTGTAATATATGTTTTAAGTTGTATGTTGTCTTCATGATTATTATTGTTTTTTAGTAATTTTGTACAAGAGTTTTCCTGTTTATATTCCATCCTCTCGATTATTCTTAGAACTGCACCTTGCGTTCGCATGTATGTTCATCTTTGGATTGATGTTTGCCTTGCTATACTCATGATTATATTTCTCTCTCACGGGAGCGCAGTATTCCTAATAAAATAAAGAAAATAATTATGTTTGCACTCTCGAACCATTGGCGGTTAGGACAAGTGGAATTTTGCAATGGTCATGACTTAATCCATAAGGCGCATTGCAGCTAGATTGCAGTTCAATATATCTAGAAAGAGCAAGTTCAGTTTCGTAAAAAAATGAGAGAGCAAATGCAAATCATACAATTGATTTACTTTTAGAACAGAGTGCTCTTAAAGTGCTGCACGTGGTTGTTGTATGAGATGTTTTAAACGTATTGTGTTGCTTTCTTCCGTGGTCTTATCAGCCTATAAATTAGTTTTGGATGTAGACCTCGAAACTATCATAAAATGAGAAAGTACAATGTTAAAACGATAGCGTTGAAGAGTTCGTATCGCACAAATTCCGGCGTCCATGTCGGCGTCATTTGTTGTGAGCGGAAGATCATCGCGCGTTATAAAAAATTCAGAAAGATGTAAATAAAATGAATAATAATTCGGAGTCGCAGTAATGACCCAACCCGGTTTGTTCGCATGGCAAGCAAGTGGTTTACGACATAGCCACGCATGTGCTTCGAAATAGAGCGAAAATAACTTTCACTGCTTGAAAATGCATTGGAAGTAACTTGCATGCTTTACAAAACACGCGCGTCCTGTGTACATGCTTTGCTATGCAACATTGTAATATCGCAGTAATAATGTGTGCTGCAAGTGTACATTGTGATTAGTCGTCAGAACATGTGATTCTCATGACTTCATGATTCAAAGTGAGCCACCCACTAAAAACGCACACACGTTACTGCGCCTGTTCCTTTAAGGCCACGTAGCGGATGCACAGCAAGCTCGCGCCAACAATCGCTATAAAGTTTAAAGCACGCTACCCATCACACAGAATGCAGCCGTTTGCGAAAACTGCACTGATGCAAGCCACTTTTAACTGAGCACGCTATAGAGAAAGAATATCCGTCTCGTGTTCAACTCTTAAAGGCGAAAGTCATAGGTACCCAATTTTTACTATTTGGAATAATTAGGTAAAATTATGTATTTATTTCTGGTGCACTATTGGTACTGTAGCGAAGCCTCCGAACTTTGTAATGGGTCGAACTCTTGGGTAGCATCCTTGTGGGGCTACCCGACAAGGCCGCCGCTCGCGCTGAGAGCCCGTGATTGGCTGTGACTGTCGCCATTGTATATTCTCGCTCGTTGCCGGCTAATAAACGCCCTAACAATTTGGTGGAGAGTGCTGCGATCCCCGTCTATGCCTTTGGAGCTAAGATCACGTACCCTGCCATCTACTATGTACCACGACGCTTCTCAGCAAACGCCTCCTCCAATGCCACCCCCTTGTCCCGGTGTCCCCAGAATCCGCGATCCACCCATCTTCACTGGCGCTGATGGCACTGACGTGGAGGACTGGCTCGCCAGTTACGAGCGCGTGAGCGTCCCCAACAAATGGGTTGAGGACGGCAAGCTGACCAATTTGGTATTCTACCTTACGGGTGTTGCCAGTTTGTGGTACAAGTACCACGCGTCCACTTTTGCCACCTAGTTCGATTTTAAGACCGCAATAATCAACGTCTTCGGCCTCCCTGCTGTTCGCAAGCTGCAAGCCGAGCAGCACTTACGTGAACGTATTCAGGAGGCTGGTGAGTCATTCACCAGCTATAGTGAAGACATCCTGGACCTATGCGACAAATCTAATTCCACCATGTCTGAGTCTGACAAGATCCGAAACATCACGAAAGGCATCGACGATGATGCCTTCACGATGCTGCTCGCCAAAAACCCCGGCACAGTGGCTGAGGTCATCACACTGTGCCAGAGCTACGAGAAGCTCCGCCGGCAGCGTTCGATGACCCGACGCTCCCCTACCACGAGCTGCAACGCTTGCTGGCTTGGAGGCAAGTTCTGACCAAGTGGCGTTGATGGCAGACCTAAAGTCCTTCATCCGTGAGGAAATCACGCGTCAGTTCTCGCTCCTGTCCTTTGCCCACCAACCGACTGTTCAACAACCGCCTACTACCCTTCTCCCTCTCATCCGTCGAGCGATTGAACAGGAAATAGCGGAGGTAATGCCTGCGTACCACCCCCCACAGCCTCCGGCTCCTGCGCCCCTGAGTTACGCGCAAGTGGTCGCCAGGCTGCCCCAGGTCGTTCCAGCACCCGCCCCTCTGACTTACGCCGAAGCTACCGCTCAACCTCCGTCCTTTGCAGCGGGTGTGCCCACTACGTATGTTGAGGTAACCCCTCAGCCTCAGCTTCAGTACACCATGCAGCCACCGTTCCGTCCATTGGCCTTTGCGACATGGGTGAGACCTACCCCGATGAACAGATGGCGCACACCCGACAACCGGCCCATCTGCTTTGCCTGCGGTTACGCCAGTCACGTGGCCCGTTATTTTCATCGCGTACAGCCGGCTTCAATTTCTTCACCTGTTGCTGGCCAACTCAGCCGTCGTTATCGCGAAGAACCGCCGTCTATGCCACCTCGATCTCGCCCAGGTCCATCTCGAAAATAGCCGTCTCCACGACGTCGTTCCCTGTCCCCCATGCGGCCAAGTGCGGCTGCTCATGAGCGGGAAAACTAGTCGCCGCAGTCCCCGAGGCAAGGACTGTGACGCTATCGCAATGTGAAAGCCCTTAGAGCAGCCCCTCGAATGTCATTGTCCTGCTTGTAGACGGTGTTTGTGCATCGGCTCTTATTGACACTGGAGATGCCGTATCAGTTATGGACGAAAAACTCTGCCGCTTACTTCGAAAAGTGACAACGCCACTTTCTGGGTTATCCCTCCGTACTGCAAGTTTGCACCGTATTCATCCTAGAGCAGGGTGCACAGTTTGCGTTGTCATCCAGGACGTTCTGTATGTCGCCCAGTTCATTATCATTCAGGCATGCTCTCATGACGTCATCCTGGAATGGGACATTCTCTCCCGCCATGACGACGTCATCCATTATTCCGCCGCCAAAATTGAGCTCTCAACCTTCTCGCATTTGACGCCAGAAGACAGTCCCTCGACACTGAGCAAGATTCTAACGAAATACGACACAACAGTGCCTCCAAACTCGACGACGGCTGTGTCTGTCTACTGCGCTGGTCTCTCCGACACCATTACACTTGTTTCGCCATCTGACCGCGCTTGCAGAAGGAAAGGGTTGCGAGTACCTTTCGCGACCGTGCAGGTCAACCAGGGCAACACTGCAATTTTTGTAACAAACCCGTCCCCGTACGCTGTTACCTTGCTTCGAGGGGAATGTCTCGGCAGAGTGGAACTAGTCGACGACGCACAAGTCCTGGACGTACCCGATGACACGTGCGGTCCCAGGTCGTGTACCGTCAATGCTGTTTCCACTTCTGACTCGTCATCTGCTGATGTATTTGGCCCCTCCATCGCTGACAACCTTACGGCCGTACAGTGTTCCCAACTTCTGGACCTGTTGCAAGAATATCGTTCTTCTTTCTATGTCGGGCGAAGTTCTCTCGGTCGCACGTTCGTTGTTACGCATCGCATCGACACTGCTGCCCATCCACCTTTACGGCAACGTCCATATCGCGTGTCGGCCTGCTGAACGTCGAGTAATTAATGATCAGGTTGACGATATGCTCTAACGCGACGTTATTAGGCCCTCGGACAGTCCATGGGCGTCTCCTGTTGTTTTTGTTGCGAAGAAAGATGGTTCTGTGCGGTTCTGTGTGGACTACAGACGGCTCAATAAGATCGCTCGCAAGGATGTTTATCCACTGCCACGCATCGATGACGCGATTGACAGCCTTCATGGAGCCGATTTTTTTTCTTCTCTCGATCTGTGCTCGGGGTACTGGCAAGTACCCATGGCTGACGACGCTCGACCAAAGACCACCTTCGTCACGCCAGACGGCTCGTACGAGTTCAACGTCATGCCGTTTGGTCTATGTAATGCACCTGCGACCTTTGAACGCATGATGGACACCGTTCTGCGCAACTTGAAATGGTAAACGTGCTAGTGTTACCTCGACGATGTCATTGTCTTTGCTCCGGATTTCTCACGCATCTCCAACGTCTGAAAGAAGTTTTCGCACGTGTGAGCAATGCCGGCCTGTAACTAAATCTGAAAAAGTGCCGCTTTGCAGCACGGCAACTCACCATACGGGGATAGGTCGTGTCCAAAGACGGCATTCTTCCTGATCCTGCCAAGCTTCAGGCCGTGGCCGAATTCCCCTAACATGCATCTGTCAAAGAACTGCGTAGTTTTGTGGGCCTGTGCTCATACTTCCGACGGTTCATACGAAACTTTGCCACGATAATATCACCGCTGACGAAGCTCCTTGGGAGTAACGGGCCCCTGAATTCATGGTAATCCGAGTGCGACGACGCCTTCGCGAAGCTCCGCCATTTGTTGACGTCGCCTCCCATTCTACGCCACTACGACCCTACAGCCCCAACGGAGGTGCACACGGACGCCAGCGGTGTAGGCCTCGGCGCGGTCCTGGCGCAGCGAAAACCCTGATTCCCTGAATATGTCGTAGCATATGCAAGCCGTACGCTCACGAGAGCCGAGACAAACTACACCGTCATGGAGAAAGAGTGCCTGGCCATCGTCTGGACTCTTACAAAGTTTCGACCTTATTGTATGGTCGCTCATTCGATGTTGTCACCGACCATCATGCACTAAGCTGGCTTTCATCATTGAAGGATCCCTAAGGCCGTCTCGCCCGTTGGGCTCTTCGCTTACATGACTACGACATCCGTGTGCTGTACCGCAACGGACGCCAGCATGCTGACGCTAATGCCCTCTCACGCTCCCCTCTACCTCAAGACGGCGTGCCCTGCTCAGTAACCTCAATTGCTGTATCTGCCATCGATGTTGACATCCTCGCTACCGAACAGCGAAAGGATAATTGGATCGCCCCTGCTGATCGACTTGCTCTCTGATCCGACCGCAACACCATCCACGCGTGCCTTGCGTCGTCGAGCTCACCAATTCGCCATTCCGTGACGGCCACCTACACCGACGCAAGCAATTACTACTCTGATGGCCGGCAGTGGTACTCGTCATACCCCGCAGTCTGTGGTTGAAGATATGTTAATCTTTCCATTCTGATCCGCTATGTGCGCACTCTGGGGTATTGAAATCTTACCACCGCATTCGACAAAGCTACTTCTGGCGTGGGATGTACCGCTATGTGCAGCAGTTTGTCCGCTCTTTCTTCACTTGCCAACGCCGTAAACCGTCAGCTCACATGTCGCACGCTGGTCTGCAACCGTTACCTTGCCCTGACCGTCCCTTTGGGCGCGTAGGTATCGATTTGTATGGACCACTTCCTCTGACGTCGGCTGGTAACCACTGGGCCATCGTTGCCGTTGACCATTTAACGCGATACGCCGAAACCGCCGCTCTCCCTGCGGCTACCACGCGCGATGTGTCGTCCTTCCTGCTGCATCGATTCATACTGCGCCACGGACCACCCCAAGAGCTTCTCAGCGATTGAGGCCGTGTCTTCTTGTCGGAAGTCGTCGAAGCCATTCTGACGGAGTGCCATTCTGTCCACCGCAAAACTACTGCTTACCACCCACAGAGGAATGGCCTCACCGAACGCTTTAACCACACCCTCGGCGACATGCTGTCTATGTACGTCGCTGCCAACCACACTAATTGGGATAATATACTGCCTTTCGTCACCTGCGCCTACAACACCGCCCCTCAGAGCACGACTGGTTTTTCACCTTTCTACTTGCTGTACAGAGGCACCCGTCACACACCATGGACACAATACTCCCGTACATGCCGGATCCATCTGAGTGTACACATTTTTCCGAGACAGCCATGGAGGCTTGCTGAAGAGTGTCGCGAGCTTGCCAAGACTTTTACGACGCAAGAGCAAGAGCGGCAGAAGAGTATTCATGATGGCTCCACCACTTCTGAGCCCACGTTTCTTCCTGGTGCGCTTGTATGGCTTTCGATCCCGACCTCTGTAGCTGGCCTCTCTTCCAAACTACGTCCCAAATATGAAGGCCCCTACCGTGTCATCGAGCACACCTCACCCGTCAACTATCTGATCGAACCCAGTTGAACAATCTTCGGACATGCGCCGCCGTGGGTGAGACATCGTCAACGTGGAGCGCCTGAAGGTTTCTTATGACCCGCTCATAGTAACAAGCTGTTAGGTCGCCAGGCAGGCTCCTTCTTCGACCACGGGGTAATTGTAGGGAAGCCTCCGAACTCTGAAATGGGTCGAACTCTAGCGTACCTCCTAGTGGGGCTACCCAACAAGGACGCCGCTCGCGCTGAGAGCCCGTGCTTGGCTGTGACTGTCGCCGATTGTATATTCTCGCTCGTTGCCGGCTAATAAACGCCTTAACATTACAAATGATTATGAGAGTGCACTACTCAACGCAGTGCTGAATTACTTTTGCCATAGAATATTGCGTTCCCTGCAATAAAATTACGTAAGATTGATAAATTCACTGTCCGTAATTATTTGTGCCTAAAAGAAATTTTGGCGAAACATCACGCTTCGTAACGTCGCACAATGCTGTTGTAGCACTCTCCTTTGTGGGATGAACAATGAAACCCGGAGAGCGTGTGACCTCAATAAAATAAAATGAATACAGTGCATGGCAGTATCACGTGAAGTGATGGCTCCTGTTCCCTGCTCCTTTTATGCATCGACCGAGAAGATTATTAAGGTCTCGACTTTCGAGTCGTCTTAGGTAAGCGCATGAGGGACCCTGTCAGTTTCTTTCTAAAGCTACGCTGGCTTATAAATTCTTATCGCCAGGCAGATAGTTCAGCACGTGACATCACTCAGAGGCACGCGTGACGATGGCCACACGTGCGTGAAAGAATCTCGAGAGAGGTAATAACATGTACCACTGTTTACGCAGGAAATCCAACTCTTCAAGAGGCAGTGCTGACGATGGCTTGCTAATGCGCAAATCACCAAGTTTGTTTGAGCGTACGGCTTCCCCAATCAGATGAATGTAGACGGGTGGTTTCATCTTTATATCAACCAGTAATGATTGTGTCGCAGAGCAAAGACCGGCAACCAACTGCACGGACGTGAAAAGCGAGAAACTGCTTCAAGCGGCAGCTAGTTTGATTTGTGATTGTGTTATCGCAGTGGCTCATTACGCAGCTGCTGGTTTGGCCAACACATGACTTACCCCACGAGAACTGTACACAATAAATCACGAACGTCATGCGATCAACAAATTTGTTTGTATGCGTTTTGTGCACACAGCTTTTACAGCTCGAGGTGGATTTGTCACGACGCACAGCAGTTTCGCGATCTTATCAGCAGACCCTGAGCCACGAGTTTTTTACAGGGGAATGGGAGGCCTTTGTTGAAGAACTTGAAAAACTCGTGCTTTCGTTGTGTCACTTTGGTAAAACATCCACCTCCCTACGAATTTGGGGGATGGGGGTGGCAATCAGGCCGGCTTGTTAGACACAAGAACGACTAACCAAACATTATTGCTAATGGCCAAGTTCTTGGGCTTCACAGAGGCTGTGCAAAGAAATAAAACACAAACGCCGGAGCAGTCCGAGGCTGCGCTGTCCTACTCGAGGCCTGAAGAACCACTTCAAGCTGATCGACAGAGCTTGCAAGATGGCAAAGAAAGGCCACAGGGGCTCCTGACGCAGGGCTCCACCTTCGCCGGAAGAATTTCTTTGAAATAAATTTTTCCATTCGATTTAGATTGTGTGAAAGTTGGCGAGCGTATGATATTACAATGGAGGATTTGATTTCCGCCATTGTGCCAGTTATGCGGCCCTGAGCGTTCCACTGCCTTGAACTACGACGAATTCTTTTCAACTGCTTTTCTTCTACAGAAACGAGAACGTGGCCTAGATGGCCACATTCCTTCAAACAAGAATAGTTATTACGGAAGCTATGCATCCTTATGTAGACAAATGAGTTGTTCAGTGCGTTGAAAATAAGCTTGTTGCTAGTAGCGATGTGTGGTATGTATATGCACCTTCTTGTATCCGTGTGTCGTTTTGCAGTAGAACCAGGCCTGTAGCCAAAAAGGGAGCCCTGACACTCCACCCCACCCAAATTTAGATGGGCCTTGTTTTACTGAAGTAGTAAAAACAGGTCTATTATAAGAAAAATGCACCATTTCCCACTAAAGCGAACCACGTGGGAATGCGAAGCAGAGCTGGTGTTTGCTTTAATTTCCATTTGTGTATTTGATTTTATGTACAGTTGTGCATATGTTGTGTACGGCTCATGGACCTCCCTGCCGTTTGTGTGTATTACCTTGGGTATTCGGAAAACATTAAGCGCTGCTAGGAGTGCAACTGTGAGAGTGCGCACTGCATTAGACAGTTATAATATACCGGGCTTACCGGGATACTGGGTGTACCACGATTGCGGCATTGAAGTGCGCACGCGCAGATACGTGCTTTACCCGTACCGCTTACCCTACGTGCGCCATTTTTCAGATTTAACGTTACCGTATTAACGCAGGTGTACGTAGCGTACGTAAAACATGGCGGCACTCTCGGATGCACGCTTCGAAGTGATTTTGGCGTAGTTATTGAAAGATACACTTAGTTCGAAGCAGATGACTGTTTAAAGTGGCTTTGCTTGCCTTCAGTAAGCTTATATGACCGAGTATTACTGGTAAGCTCCCCTAGTTTTTGAGATGAGTTTCCATTTCAAACTTGTTTAGGCCTAACTGCAAGATCGTTTTAAACAAACTGGCTACACAAATGTTCTCGCGTTTGGTGCGTGATTGAATTTCATTTACTCTTATTATTACTAAAATAAACTTTAAAGAGTGCTTCGCGCGGGGACACGGGCAGATAGGATGTTCCTCATCCTCCTGCTGCGTAGTTGTTGTGGAAGGTGGCGTTCTGGTGTAATCACTGTGCGTGCAATTAGGTTCTCAGCGGAAAAAGCCCAATTTGGGTACGTATTATCGTTATACAAGCCGTGCTAGGTAGGATGCAAACAGCTTCTAATAATAATAGTGTAACACCTGAGTTTTTACGTCGTGAAACCACGATAAATAATTATGAAGGATGTCATAGCTGAAAGCTACAAACATTTTGACCCGTTTGAGTTTTTTAACCTTCTCGACATCGAACAGTACAGGGGCCTCTGGCATTGCTCTTTCAGCGAAACGCGACCGCCGCGGTTGATCCCAAGACCTTGCGAACAGCAGCCGATTACCGTGACCGCTACACCACGGTGACGGACGGCAAACAGCTTCAGCTTGTTGGTGTTCTGTTCGGTGCCTTAATTGCAGATGTACGAGACAGATTTTGATATATAATAAGTGCTTATACTTTCTCCGGATGCAAAGAACTGCGCGATACTTGGTTGCTAAACATGAAAATGGGGAAAGACGCCAACGCTCACTCACGGGTCTGCAGAAAACAGTACTTTCGTGGCGAGATTTCAGTGTACGCCGCGTAGGTGCAGTGTTCGGTAACCGCTGACGCGTGCTTACGAGTGCTCCCAGCAGCCCCTCTGTAAAACGTTTTTAAACGTTATCTCGGTAGCTCATCGTGTTCGTTTGTCGATGAAATTGCTGTTGCTCGAGAACGGCAGGCGCGCTGTAAGGTACCAAAGCAAGTAAAAAATTACGCACGTCTCAAATAAATCTGACTTCGTGGTATGCATCGTACGTGATAGAGTTGTTCAAGGTGGTCTGATACTCTGAAAGCAGTGCGCTTTTCACCAGCTATTAAATATACCATAGGACTTGAAGGTAAATATTTCATAAATGAATATCATGAATCTCATAACAACGCTGGTAGATTCAGGACGCATTTTTCTCGGTGACATGGGAGCTTGAATTGAAAATTTCGTCGTCCGATGAAGAGTGAAACTCCATAGTCCCGCGAAAGCTTGATTTGCACGTTTCTTGATAATGCCCTAATTAAAACAATAACAACCATCCTCTGCTCTTTTAGCGCCTATATTTTTTGGGGTTGTCCCGTTGGTGCTGAACATTCGAAGAACATTAAAAATATACGGTAATCCAGATATGTTCTGTTGCATTCACCTGTCGAATTGAATAAAAGTAGTGAAGAATATCGCGTAATCCAGTCATGCGCTATTCCATTTGAGTATCAAATTGAAAACAACGCTATCAAATCGATTACTAGAAATTTTCGAATATTCACACATGCCTATGAGCTACGCTCGCTATAGGCGATATCGTCTCGAGGTAAATGTTAGCACCCGTGAATGGCACACGAAATGCATTGCGTCAGATCCCAGTACAGAAAACAAACAAACAAACAAGCAACAAAGAGCTTAGCAGGGTCAACTAAACTCACAATGAGGATATATCCACGATGTAGCCAAACCAACGAACCATGAAGTCTTGGTATGCGGGAAAGTAGGCAGGGTAGTCAATAGGAAAGTCGCGTCCAAGCTGAAACGACGCAAAAAGACAAGGGACAATACTATTTTGTGTGTGTGCTGTTAGCTGTAGCCGTAACAACATCTATGTCGGAACAATTCATGGGCACTCTAGTTCGTGGACGTAAATGAATTTCTTTGTGCTACCTAGACGATGTGGTGATTTTTCGCAGCACACTTAACAAAAAAGCAGTCGTCTGGAATGTTCTAGATTGTGAAAAAGGGCCGGCTCGATGCTGCACTCAATGCCCTGTCGCTTCGAGAAAATGAAGGCATTATATATATTACTTGGGCATCTCGTTGAAAAAACGACGTGAGGTGAGACCCAGGAAAGGTTGAGGCCATCAGCTTTTTCGAACCACCCAAGTCAGTGCCGAGGAGGCTGTTGGACTTATCCTCTTGTATTTGTCGCTTCGTGCCAAGGTTTGCGGACGTGGTGCATCCCCTAAGACGTAAACTTAAAAAAAGAGCGAAAACCAATAATGAAATACACGTGTCTGGAACTTAGACTCCCGCTACCGGTATACGTTTGTGAAAGGCGTAACGGTATATTTCAAATGCACGTTTTCCAAAATACCAAATAAATACAAATACATCAATACATATACAAAAACATACAATAAATCGTTTTCAAGTTTCGTGAATGCTGATCTTCAGCGAGTGCATTTATTAGTGCAGCTTAACATTCTAACTAACGTTGCATAGCATTATAAATTCAACTCGACACTATCGCTCAAGCTTTAATGCAGAGAAAGTATATATTTGTTTACTACGCAAAGCCTGTTTTGCTGAGACACTGTGGTGTTAGTTGTGCTTCAGTAGCAGTAGCGTCTGGAGTAACTGTCTTCTAGACAGCACCAGTTGGCTTCAACACAAGACTTGCGAAAAAGAAAAGACTGTCTGCCTTTTCAGACAAGCACAAGTTTATTTCGTAAGTATTAAATAGCACAATGTCACCCGAAAAAAAAATCTCCACCAGACGAGAGAAATCTACGCTCGCCTTCACGGCCTACTCGATTCTACAGTTAGCGTAGTGGGGCACTGAAACGTACAGATCAATGTGTGCGTGTGGGGAAATGTTTGCCAGTTTTCACGTGTTGCCAACTGGCGATGCATCTTTGCTTGGTTTAGTGCATAAAAGTAGTTTTTTGCTCGAAGTGTAACAGTTCAATTTCAATCAAAAATAACTAGATACCCGTGTATTGCACAGTTTGGGGATAGAATCGATACATCGTAAAAATAGGCTGATATACAAATACATTTTCAATTGTATATCGACACAGAAATGGAGGTCATAAAAGTATATCCAAACTACTACCACGATACTATTTAATCGGGATAGTGTCCAGCGCTGCTTTCGATTGGACGTCGGCTTGTGACAATGCGTTCCGTCAGCTAAAGTTTCTGGTGACGTCGGGGCCCATACTGAAAACCTTCAATGCTTCCTCGCCGACAAAAGTACACGCTGATGCAAGTAGTGTGGGCATTCGTCTTGCGCTTATTTTCATATATGCATTATCATAATCATCATCATCCACCTGGGTCTCTGTCCTCATCTTCACTGGGTGTCACGTACCACAATCATCATCGTGTGTGTGCACGCTCGGTCTGAGACTGCCCGTTCGTTGCTGAGCCCTTGGGCTGAATAAACGCTGTCTCAACCCAGACGTCATACGTGGTGGAGGTGGATTTTCGGTCCTCGGTCCTCTCCCACTTCGCTCGACTCCCTGGAGCTGCGTTAAAGCCGCCGATTGCCCCCACTGTCCGGCAGCATGTCACAGAACGAGCCTGCCGGCGCTTCTACCATCACTGATGCCATCTCTCTCCCACCGCCTTCAGCCGTGCCTCCTGTTTACGTACACAGCCACCAGCGTGAGCCCCATCTCTTCGCCGGTCTTCGCGGGGAAGACGTGGAAGACTGGCTCGACGAGTACAGCCGCGTGAGTGTTGCTAATCACTGGGACGATGGCGCCAAGCTCCGTTACGTCTCTTTCTACTTGACCGGTGTGGCCAAGACATGGTATTTCACACACGTCATTGACTTACCCGACTGGGCGACCTTCCTGCAGCAGCTGTGACACGTCTTTGGGACACCAGACATTCGATCCGCCGTCGCGAAGAGGACACTAGATACTCGCTGACAACATCCCGGTGAATCGTACACTTCATATATCGAGGATGTCCTCGCACTGGGCCGGCGTGTCAATCAATTCATGCCAGAATCGGACTAAGTACGCCACATCTTGAAAGGCATTGGACCAGTTGCTTTGAATGCCCTCGCTGCGCTAAAACCGGCTGCCATCACTGACGTCGTCGCGACATGCCAGCGCCCTAATTCGCACGACTCCGTTCGTCTCCAAACGGACATTGGCGACCACCACTCCACGTCCCAAGGCCATCTGCGTAACCTCATCTGAGACATTATACGAGAAGAATCGCGGTCTATGGGCTTCACACCTTCTTCATCGCGTTCAACACAGTCTTCGGGAGTTCCTTTGCGTGACCTCATCAGGAATGAACTTGCATTCATGACCGGCCCTAATCTCGTACAACGACGTGTTTCTCGCACCATATCAACCTATACGCTCAAGTCGCTGCCACGCCTCCGAGCAACGTACACGAGACGTTGCCGCAACCATCCTACGCATCAGTTGCTGGCACTCCCCCGGACAACTACTGTTCGATGCCACCTGACCCTTCTTCGGCCCACCTGAGCACGCTTCTCCAAGTTCCCCTAACGCCTTCTACACCCCACCCTGGCACTCGTCCCACCCCGTCTTCTATTACTGTGGGTATCGCGGCCACATTTCTCGTTTCTGCCGCAAGCGCAAGCAAGACGAACGCCGTGGTTACGATATGCGTGAACGAGGTGTGTACTATCAAGCTCAACGCCATTCATCACCTCCACACCAGTCTCCCTCTCCGCCCGCATCGAGTGCACCTCGGAACAGCCGGAACTCCAGACGCCGTTCACCACTACCCTTTCGCCGCTCCTCCTCCCCACTTCGGCCTGCCTCATTCGTCACTAACAGTCATTCGGAAAACTAAGCGATGCAGTTTCTGGGGGGGGAAAATGCTGTGATGAGTGCAGAAAACGACAACGACGGAAGTGCGGGGCAAGGCGCGTGTAATGTGCGCGTGAGTGTCAGCGAATCAGCTGATGACCTGTGGTGGCCCATAGAGGTGGCGTGCCACGATTAGGCCACGGGCGACCATCACGTGGCAGTGGGCTTTGTGGCTGGGGACGAGCCGAAGCAGCGGCAGACGGGAGACAGTGGGCCGAAGCGTCGGACGCAGGCGGGCCAGGTTCCGGCCAGGGAACGCGGCTGTCCACGCTACTGCCGTCCAACCACCAGCTGGGGCGGCATTGCCGGCACGAGTACTGCATCTCGGGGCGCGGCCTGGCCTGCTGTTCTCTTCCTTGCCGAGGGCATCGCGGATCTCGGCGAGGCGTCTCCACGGTCAGCCGTTCGACACAGCGATGAACGTGGCCTGGCTAATGGTCACGGTTGCGTCGAGCATCGCGTCTCGGCGCACGCTCTTCGCTGGACGGGCTGGCCATTCCCTGCATGGAGCTTCGCGTCTCCTATGCGGGTTGACTGCTCAGTAGTCGCACCCATGCCATCAAGCGCCGGTGTCACCAGAGCATCGCACTTCGGCAAGGGACGAGTGAGATGTTCGGCCGGGCGAGACGCGGGAGTGTGTACGGAGGACCATGGAGCCGGGTGAGGATTCCGGATGACCAAGGATTCAGATGCCAGGGGAGTTGCTGGCTGAATCGAGGACCACCGAGCGGTGCGGAGCCGTACCGAGCGACGCGCCAGACTCGGACGTGGGCGACGAGCTCATGAGCTGCAGTGTGCACCCGAGGGTACTTGGCGGTGCCCTGGCCAAGAAGAAGGAACGTGCGGAAAAGAGAGCTCGAGGGTTGAGGTCACGAAGGCAGAGGAAGCAGTGCGCCGCTCGAGAGGACGAGTTCCTGGCAGCGTTCCTGAGCCGGACGTGGGACCCGTACGTGTCGGCCAGGTCGAGCTGCGGTGTGTCTGTTCGAGGTCCAAGGCCGAGGCCTGCTGAACGGCTCCTGCCTGGGTGCAGTGGACGCGAGCAGGTTCATGGGCGAGGCCTACCGGGCGTGGTCCTCGTGAGCCGTGGCCTGATCCTGGACCTCCGGAGTTGCGACCCTGACTGCTGGGTTGGCCGCGACGTCCGACTCAAGGGCGCTGCACACGGTAGCGTATTCGTGCGCCGTCAGCCGTTCCACCCATGCCATGAAATAAAAAGTTCATGTTAATCCTTTCTCTTCCGCTATTAGCAAACATCGTGACGAACGTCCTTTAACCATCACAGATGCATTCCGGATTAGGACTGATATTCCTCCATCAGGCCCGTGCAACATGATTTCGGTGGTACTGGAAAAAGTGTATGTGGATGCTCTGGTGGACACGGGTGCGGCATTTTCTGTTAAGCGCGTCAATTTAGACCAACGCCTGAAAAAAGTGATGACCCCTTACGATGGACCCACGTTGGTTGCTGCGCAGGGGTATACCAATCGCCCTTCCTCTTTCTGTACAGCGTGCGTTTTTATTGATGGTATCCGACACCACATTCAGTTTGCCGTCCTGACATACTGCTCTCACCAATTATTTCAGGATGGGATTTTCTTTCTTCTGCCTCCGCAGCTATTTGCTGAGGCCAACGCGTCGTCCATCTCACCGGCATGGACTGCACGCTCAACGACGACCCCTAGAGGCCACTTCGTTTGACAGCTGCGGAAGATACTGAATTTCCACCAGGTCAAGAGCGGATTGTAGCCATTACCTCCAAGGACATCGACCATGGCGATGTATTGGTCTCACCATCACTTAGTTGCGTCGGTAAAGACATCAGTCTCGCTTCCGGTGTAGTTAGGTTTCTTAATGATTCCGCACTTGTTACCGCTGTGAATACAACATCCGAAAAAATTCTACTTCCCCAGAACACCACGGTGGCCTGCGTGACGGATCCCGAGCCTGCGTGCGTCGTGCCACTTCATGCCGTCTCCTCCGACGACAGCCCTAGGAGTGAGCCTGCTTCTTCTTCCGCCTTTACTGCAGCCATTAGCGATGACTTGACGCCTTCACAGACGCAACAGCTACTTGCTTTGTTAAAGAAACACGCAAGTTTCTTCGACGTTTACTCCTAGACGTTGGGCCGCGCTACTACTATAACGCATTGAATCCACACAATCGGTGCATCTGTTGTACGCCGCCGGCCCTACCACGTGTCTCCTACTGAGAGAAAAAATCATCGAAGAAAACGTGGCTGACATGCTCAAACGAGAGGTAACTCGCCCTTAATCTAGCCTTTGGTCGTCGCCTGTGGTTCTGGTTCACAAGAAGGATGGCTCCGTGCGCTTTTGCGTCGATTACAGGGTGCTCAACAACATCACTCGCAAGGATATGTACCCAATGCCTCGCATCGACGACACCCTTGATTCTCTACAAGGCGCGAAATGTTTTTCCTGCCTCAACCTGTGTTCCGGATGCTGGCAGATTCCTATGCATGAAGAGGATAAAGAGAAAACTGCATTCGCAACCCCCGACGGGCTATACGAATTCAACGTTATGCCTTTCGGGCTGTGCAACGCGCCCGCTACATTTGAGCGCATGATCGATACCGGGCTGCGCGGCCTTAAACGGGAAACCTGTCTCTGCTACTTGGACGACCTCGTCATTTTTTTGTCAACGTTTTCTTAGCACCTGCAACGTTTGGATGATGTTCTGACGTGCGGTGCCGCCACTGGTCTCCAACTCAACACGAAAAAATGCCGTTTCGCCACAAAAGCTATCAAGGTTTTAGGCCACGTCGTGAGCAAAGTCGAAATTTGACCGGATCCGGACAAAATTGCTGCGGTGCTTTGCTTTCCGCGCCCCGAAAGGCCGAAGGAGTTGCGAAGTTTTCATGGTCTCGCCTCCTATTTTCGCCGTTTCATACGAAACTTCGCATCAATAGCGGCTCCACTGCACCAGCTTATTGCTTCTGACGTGCCCTTTCTGGGGTCCGAAGAATGTCAAACGGCATTCGACCTGTTAAAGTGTGCCCTCACGTCCAAACCTGTACTCCATGACTTTGATGAGGCCACATCGACCATCTTACATACAGACGCTAGCGGCCACAGTATAAGTGCCGTTCTGCTCCAACGCGACACCTCTTCCCAAAATAGAGTAGTTGCGTATGCCAGTGGAGTATTAACCGTGACCGAGAAGTCCCTTCTACTGGCCTGGTATTTCTACTAGCATTGCGCGCTACGTCGGGACCTGTGTCCCGTGCCAGTGTCGTAAAATCCGACAACTCCACCCGCCGCACCTCTGCAGCCTATTCCGTGCCCCACAACGCCATTCCCACAACGCCCCGTCACATCTACTGGAAAACGATGAATAGTGACTGCAGTAGACCACTTGACACGCTACGCGGACACAACGTCTGTATCAACTGCCTCTGCTTCGGAAGTTGCTGACTTCGTTCTGCACGCCATCATTCTGCGCCATGGCGCCCCTCGTATATTGTTGAGTGACCGTGGAAGGGTGTTCTTGTCAGAAGTGCTAAATGAAGTATTGCGCGCCTCTGCAGAATAACACACAAGACAGCTTCCAGCTACCACCCTCTAACCAACGGTCTCACCGAGAGGTTTCACCGTATTGTTGCTGATATGATAGCCGTCTACATCAGTCCAGATCACAAAAACTGGAATACTCTTCTGCCATTCCTCACCTTTGCCTACAACAAGGCCATTTAGTGCACCACCGGATATTCGCCGTTCGACCTCGTTTATGGACTTTCCCCTACTTTCCTCCTCGGTGTTTTCTTTTTCGACACTGACGTCAGTTTGTCTCCGTCTACCAGCGAGGAATACATTTCAAGATTAGCCCGGTGCCGCATCGTGCTCGCATTAACACGGAAGTGCGACAGCAAGATCGAAAAGTCATTTATGACGCATCCCATCGCCTTGTATTCTTCCGACCTGGTGACAAGGTGCTCCTATTCACACCTATTCATACACCTGGTCTCTGTGACAAGTTTCAGCCACCCTTCATTAGGCCTTACATAGTTAGCGAGCACACTTCGCCCGTTAATTATCGTGTGACCCCACTTGTCGTCCCAACAGACCGCCGTCACTGCAACACAGAAATCGTGCACGTGTCTCGCATGAAGCCTTTTAGGCGAGGTTCTCTGTCACATTGACTTTCTACGGCCAGGTTGGCCGCTTCGATGTGGGGAGGAATTAGTGTGGGCATTCGTCATGCGCTTCTTTTCATATATGCATTATCATTATCATCATCATCCGCCTGGGTCTCTGTCCTCATCTTCACTGGGTGTCACCACAATCATGATCGTGTGTGTGCACGCTTGGTCTGAGACTGCCCAATCGTTGCTGAGCCCTTGGGCTGAATAAACGCTGTCTCAACCCAGACGTCATAGTAGCATCAACATCGATGCGGCAGTAGGAAATCGTCATCAAGGAGCTGAACAAGTGGCGACGAACAAGTGACGACTTGGCAGTGGCGACGAACACGCTTCGATATCGCCTAATCCTTGCTGCCTTTTTGCTGCAGATCGCTGCTTCTGCACAGCTGCACTTCGCACTGGGATCGGCGCAGATCATCGCACGTGCACACGTGATCAGCTGGCCCAAGAAAACTGCGACCAGGAGGTGCTACCGTCAGCTGTTTCCGGCGGCACTGCAGCATCACGGGACAGCGGAGACATCGATAAAAGGTCACGTCGGCTGCGGACGGCTTTCACTTGGCAGTGGCGACGAACACGCTTCGATATCGCCTAATCCTTGCTGCCTTTTTGCTGCAGGTTAGTGGTTGAACATTGTAGCTTTTTTTTCTTTTTTTTCTTTCTCGTCGTCACTGCCAAGCTTGTGAAATTGGTGACTTTTTCTTTTGTAACGAACGCGTAAGCGCATACTGTTGTTGTTGAACTATGGCAAAGGAACTGTTAAAGCTTAAGGAAGAACTACGGGCGGAATTCAAACAAGAGCTTGTAAAGTATAAAGACATGATAGAACGGGATCTTCGAACGGAAATTCGAGAATTAAGAACTGAGCAGCGGAATATGGCTAACAGAATTGAATTTTCTCACCAAACGATTCAGGAACTGAAGCAAAAGCTCAGCACTGCGGTCTCGGTAAATGTTGAACAAGAAAAAACAAAATGAGCTTCTTCGGGCTAAGTGCACAGCTTTGGAGTCTAGAGGTGCTGACATGGAAAGGCGACTTCTGCTTGCCGAGCAGTACTCTCGCAATGTCAATCTAGAAATTCAGGGCGTTGCTAGAAAAGAAAATGAAAGCGTGCCGCATATCTTGTCAATGATCGGAAGTGCCATTAATGAGCAAATCACAGAAGCTGACATAGAATCTTGTCACAGGGTGCCTACGCGAAACCCTGAGCGATCCAACATCGTTGTACAATTCAAATCAAGAGCGAAGCGTGATGCAACTCTGAGAAAAGCAAAGAAGGCTCGACTAACAAACAAAGACGTCGGACTAGATATCTCGACACCGATATACATCAATGAGCACCTTTGCCCGACATTGAAACGGCTACTTGGAATGGCAATAAGAAAAAAACATGAATGCAACTGGAAATCTGTGTGGACAGCGAATGGCAAGATTTTCGCGAGGCAGAGCGAGCTTTCAGCTGTAATTCAGATTCATGATGAAAGTTCTTTATCTAAGATAACTACTAGTTCGTAAGGGCTCACTGTTTGGTCCAAGAAAGATGGAATACCACGAGTTCGTATTGCCTCATTTGCTTAGTGCTCAAAACAGATTCCATTCGACTGTGTTACATTTCAATGCTCGATCTGCAGAGTCTAAGAGTGACGTCATACACTACCTTCTCAATGATTTCCACTTCAAGTTTCAAGTCATCATGATGACTGAAACATGGTATGACGGCGCAAGCTGCCGGCAGAAGTTTAATGGATATGAAGCATTTTTCCTTGACCGTCGTAACAGGCGTGGTGGAGGCGTTGCTATTCACGTAGACGGTCGCTGGAAGTATAATTTAGTATCAGATTTTTGTGTCACGTGTGAGGACTACGAAGTATTGGCACTCAGACACAATTCAGACATGATAGCTGCTGTGTATCGTCCTCCAGGGGGCAATATTTTGAGCTTTCAAAGCTTTTTTGATAAATTTCTGCATTACGTATCATCCAATAATTTTACACTAGTATGTGGTGGTGATTTCAATATCAATATCTTGAATGATAACCCTATTACTATGAATTTTTTGAACATGCTTCAATGTGCCGGTTTTAGGAATGTGATTTCCACAGCTACACGTGTTACACCATTATCTGTCTCGTGCCTTGACTTATTAATAACAAATATCGAAGCCAGTGTATTTCAGTGCGGAACAGTTTCATCAGATATAAGTGATCATTGCCCGGTATTTATGTGTTATTCCCACAAGCCGAATATTAAGGAGATGTATCGTGAACCATATACAATACAAACTGTAGCAAACCACAGTTTGGAATCTTTTAAGAAGGATATTAGTGAATATGATTGGTCTTTTCTTTTCAACTTAACTTCTGCAGACGAAGCCTATCGAAAATTTCTTGCTGCCTTTATGCGTATATACGTAAAACACTTCCCATTCAAGCAAGTTAAACTATCGAAAAAAATACGTAAACCCTGGGTGACCCCCTCTCTTGCTAGTATGATACGACTTAAGAATAAACTTTACAACTTATTCTTGAAATCAAGAGTACTGACAGATCTGGCAGAGTTTAAAAAAACACGTAACAAGCTGAATCGGGAGCTCAAGCGAGCTAAGGTAACTTACTACGAGAAAATGTTTGCTGAAAGCGCCCAGCAATCACCTGATGTTGTTTGGCGCTTAATTAATGATGTGCTTGGTCGCGGTAAGCGGGACTCCGCACCAGCTAAGATTACCGTTGACAATGTCGAGCTCGCTGGTAAAGAACTTGCGGATCACTTGAATAATCATTTTGTCAATGTGGGTGTATCAGCAAACGTGCCTTTGCAGGCAAACTCTTTCAGGGCTACACCAGGAAATAAACGCCCCGACAGTATTTTTCTAGCACCAACAGATGAACGAGAAATTTACACGACATTCATGAACCTAAAGAACAGTAAGGCACTAGACATTGACAACATTCAAATAAAACCTATAAAATATGTCTTAGATTGCATTACTCCAGCGCTCAGCCACATTTTCAATTTGATACATGAGTCGGGTGTTTTTTCAGAAGATATGAAAAGAAGCAGAGTGACTGTGTTGTTCAAGGGTGGTGACAGAAACCTGGTGACCAATTATAGACCTATATCTATTATTCCTGTGTTTTCTAAAGGATTGGAAAAGTTAATCTATACGCGTATATCTGCCTTCTTCTGCTCCAGAAATATAATCACTGACTTTCAGTTTGGTTTTAGGAAAGGAAGGTCAACGGAGACGGCCCTATTAACACTTAAGGAAATGATACTGCAAAATTTTGAACGAAATCTTTTCACGTTAGCTGTTTTTCTTGATTTCAGCAAGGCCTTCGATTGCATTAATCATACCATTTTACTGCTTAAGCTTGAATCATACGGAATCCGTGGCACGTCACTTCAGTTGATAAAGTCATACTTGCAAAATAGACAGCAATGCGTGCAGTTAAGCACTCATACGTCATCATATTTACCTGTTCTAAATGGTGTGCCCCAGGGAAGCGTACTGGGGCCGCTATTATTCAATGCTTACATTAATGACATCGTGGATATTGATCCCAGTGTGAGCTTTGTTATATATGCTGATGACACGAACTTACTTTTTTCAGGCCCTGACGCAAATGAGCTAATTATCCGGTGTAATAAGCTATTGAACAAGCTTTCTTGTGGTCTAGCAAAAATTTATTGAAAATTAATCCTCTGAAAACAAAAGCCATTGTATTCCGAGCTAAAAACAAAATATTTTCATCAACACAAGCGTTAGTTTACGCAGGTGAACACATTCGTTTTGTGGATGAACATAAAATTCTTGGCGTCACGTTTTCATCAAACCTCAGCTGGAACCAACACGTCGTTGACATCTGCAAAAAAGCCTCTAGTGTAGTTGGTGTGCTAGCTCGTTGTAGATATATCTTACCCGCAAAGGTGAAACTGCAAATATACCATGCTCTTTTTCTTTCGCACATAAATTACTGCAGTTTGGTGTGGGCAACCACGACTAAAACGAACATAATGAAACTTCAGACCATGCAGAAAAAAATTATTAGACATGTCGCTAATTTAGATTATTTGTCATCAACACAACTTGCGTGTCGGGACTATGGTATTATTAAAGTGGAATATATGTATATCTTTCGCATTCTGCGATCCTACTATTTCTCTTCCATTTCGTTTAAACAATTCATTAAAAATACCGCATGTCTAACTGCAAAAAATGTTTTGTTAGGAACAAGAAGCAGTGCTGTTTGGTTTGTTCCGAGGTTTCGCAATAATTATAAATCTCAAACATTGCAATACCAATGATTCTCAATAAATACAGTCATGTAAACAGTTTCTCATTAAAAGAACTACGATCCTTTTTTGTAAATATAGGCTAACTTTTTTCACGTTGTAAAAATGTGCTGTCTGTACGATAATACCAATTCATTTTTCTTTCAGTGTGTGCATCCATGCTGTACCGAATAGGTTATATGTTATAATTCAGTCTGTATAATTTGTTTGTCTGATATATGTACATTGTATGATGCAGCACATACACAAGGATCAAATCTTGTATGCATCTTCCCTGATATTTTCATCATTTATTTATTTTATTATTTTATTTTTTGGCAATATTGGTGTTATGGTTGCTGGATTTTTCTTGTTTTCTTTCTTGTTTTTTTTTTCTTCTTTTTGCTCGCGTCCATGTAATCTTCTGTGCTATGCTGGTATCAGGATGTTTCGTAGGAATGTATATATATGTTTTTATTACACCGTATTTGGTATTTTTATGTTAGCTTATGGTCTTTATTGTTACACACATCTTTTGTCATTGTCCCACCTGCCTTGTATAGGGTTCACTGGCCTCGTCAAGCTGTCCATAAACAGCTTTTAGCCAGTGAACCTCTCCAGAAGCTGTTTCTTTCTGGGAAAATAAAATGATTTGATTTGATTTGAAAAAAAAAGTAGTGGCTTAAGCATGTCGTTCTTTGAACAAGGCCTTGCGCAACTATACCGTGACAAAACAAGAACGTTTGGCAGCTTTTCTCACGGCACACAAATTTAGACCTAATATATGCGGACACGTTATAATTCATTCTCGTCACTGATCAATACGTTTTATACTGGCTGATAACAATCGTGACCCTAGTGGACAGCTTGCGTGTTGGGGTTCTTGGACAAGAGGAGCCGGACTTCGTCATATCATACAGGTGTAGACGTCGCCATGACGATGGGGACTGTATCTTCCACCTTCTTCTGACTACGACCAAGTGTAACGAAGACCATTTCAATGACGGCCATTTGGCTTCAATTTCTTCCACATTCCCAAAGTGAATGACTGTCAAGGCCTAACGAAATTTATTTCAGTTTGATTGTTTGATGTGTGACGTCAAACGTCCTGAAAACCGGTAATGATTATGAGAGGCGCCATTTCAGTTTGTAACGACTGCTGCGTAGTGTGGTGGAGCCACTAGCGTTTTCGCGTCTATCACACACGGATTTCTTTGTAAGACAAAGTTTTCGACTAAAGGTGCATGCTTCTTTTTGGTCATTCCACAGACCTCAATTGAACGTACTTAAGCCATGCACGACAATGCCCGCTGGTCATTTGGTGCTCATTAGAACCTTGAACTGGATAAAAGAACTGTTTAAGCTGGCGCCGGATGTGAGGGCACTGTCAAGCACTATGTCGCATGTTGCGAGCCAGTGTCGACATACCAGCACCCTTCGACTTCTCACGCGGTTCTTCTCCTCCTTCTTCTTGCTCGGCTCAAGGCCCGTTGCAACATATGTATGAATATAAACGACTGATGATAAAACTAAAACAGCGTCAAATGATATGTTTTGTTTTGAAAGTGGCTTGTTTACAAATTGACACATTATTAGCTTGAAAATGTCGAAAGCATAATAATAAAAACCACAGTGATGCGTGTCCACGCTAGAGCAAAACGCATACACTTGAGCGTTATATGGGTACTGAAAAGAGTTCTTAAGGCCGTGGAGGCGAGAGAACGCGGCAACAGAGGCTGGCTCTTGGACGTTCCACGCGTATTGATATATTGTATATGCTCGGATAATTCACAATGTAATCTACGGGCGCTCTTCCTTTTAGTTACCAATTCATCATCATCATGATCAATCGTCGTCGTCGTCGTCGTTGTCGTCAACATCATCATCATCATCATCATCATCGTCATCATCATCATCAATCTCCCATGTTCCGCCAGTTAACTCAGTCCTGTGCTTGCTGCGGCCACATTATACTCGCAAGCTTCCTAATCTCATCTGTCCATCTAACTTTCTGTCTTCCGCTAGACCGCTGTCCTTCTCTGGGAATCCAGTTAGTTACCCTTAATGGCCAACGGTATTCTGTTTACGAACTGCTTGTCCCGGCCCATGTTCATTTCTTCTTCTTCATTTCAGCTTACGATGTTCTTAATCCCGGGGTGTTCCCTGATCCACTTTGCTATCTTCTTGTCTTCTAAAGTTACACCTATCAGTCTTTCCTACCATCGCTCAATGCGTCGTCTTCAATTCAAGCTGAACCCTCTTTGTAAGTGTTCAGGTTCCTGCTCCATAGCTAAGGACCAGCAAGATGCAGCTGTTATATATCTTCTTTTTGAGGGATAGTGCCAATCTACCAGTGATGATTTGAGAGCGTCTGCTAAATCCTCCACCCCCTTCTCACTCTTCTAGTTGCTTGTTACCTCAACTAGAAGAATAAGAATGGGGTGGAGCACATTCTTATACATTAGTCTCCATTTCAAACATGAGAATCGCTCATTAGATGGCACGCCTTCGGTCATGGTGGACGCACAGGACTCTGGCACGCCCGTTTTCCCTCTTCGCCGGGAATCACGCAGTGAGTCGCTTGGTCACTGCTCGAGCGCATGTACACCTCGGTTCACGCTAGCGGTAAGCATACCTCACTGTTTGACATTTGAAGTATGCAGGCAGCTGTGCGTGGCTGTTTCCTTCGCGCAACGTCTGCTGTTCTTCGCCATTCGAAAAATGGGTCTGAGACCCACTTTTGCGCGCTTACGGTTTGTCGAAGAGTGACGTATCCAATCAAGCGACGGAGGAGTGACATGGCTGAGCCGCGTCTACTGCTTTCGCATCTCCGCATCGTCTGCGTCTGCCGCTGAACACTTCGAGATGCTTGATTCTTGCTCCGCGGTTTTCTCGCTATGTCGTACTCGTTGTTCCCAGACTACGTTCCAGCAGTGAACAGAACATTTCAGCCAGTTTGGTATTTAAAAAAGCGCACAGCAAATCAAAATGACCCTCTCTCAAAGCAGGCGTTAGGACAAGTGGCGCCCCCTATCTAGTATCAGCAACAACTAACAAACGCGTTTAGTACGTCCACCGAGATTAGGAAAGGCTTGCGTAAGCCTATACCATCAGTTATTAGAGGTTGGCTCTCAAAAACGGTGCCGAATTAATTCGACTACTGTGTTGTCCAAGATAAAGGACATGAGTCTAAAGCGAAAGGATGCATCAGTTCGGAGCTGACGAAATACGGAGCGCATGGTGGCCGCTTGATAGATTCGAGGCAGTCGACACTGGATTCTGAAAGATAGCCAAGTTTGTCATAGGCTAAATGCCCCGCCGGTGAAGCGTGCCATGCCATAGGAACAGCTCTCCTGCGGACGGCGCTGACCGCTAGTATACGGCACCGCGCCGCCAGGGCCTGGTTGCCGCTAGCGTGAACCGGCCCTAACAAGCAAAGGAAGCAGCGCGGCGGGCTCGCAATGCAGCTGCAGCCTGGGCTCACTGCCAAGACCCTGCGGTGACAGCCCGGGAGGCCGAAGCGAAAAGGGCTCGCTGGCAAGCAAGAACGGAGCTGCAGGTTGTGCATTTAAAATGTATGTAGTTCATCAAAATGTATATAGTGCATCCACCTGTATAATATTAGGCATTGTGTATGCAACGTACATATAACAACGTTGTCGACGTGTGGATTCGCGGTTTACTCGATCATATCCGAGCAAGCTCCTTTAACATTGTATTGCGTTTGCAAATGACTAAGACAAGAGCAGCGTGCAGAGCATGCGTCGTATTTATATCATTGCATTAGGACACTGCACATATGCGAGCCGAATTGGCTGCAGGTGAGTAGCATGCGCCCGATACATCCTTCCACGGGTAAAAGGTTGACACAAAATAACTTTTCAGTCATGGTGTGTACAAATGGAGACGCCAACTTCGATGGCACGTCACGCACTGCGTGTTCCATCAAATGGCTTGAAACTTAGTGTGCACATTGTGTGGGCCTCCGGAGTAGACAGCTGGTGATTATTTACCTTAATTATGCTGCGTATTGCTGCAGAGGATCGCTTTGCTGGTTGCGCTACCTTGTTCGACGATTGTTCAGTGGGATGCATTCCAAAAACCAACGTGAAATGCATTTTTTTCTTTGCTTGAAACAAATGCAGCTGAAAAACAAGCCGTGCAAGCACTCCGAGCCTAATAGCGTATTTTTATTGCAAGTATTGAAGCTAGTAGGTGAAAGCATAATTAGATAATTCATTACACACTCATTAACTTTAATTACCAGAACTCACCCGGAAAAGACGTTTTTCATTTTCTTACTTAGAATGTAATACTGAATGCCTTGGAATTATACCACCTGAATTTGACGCCTTTCTGAGAGTGCATCATAATTCGTGATTGAATGGGGTATCTGATCTAAGTCTGCATCGTACGCCAGGCACTGAGGTGGCTTGACGGAGCGTGTTGACCTTATAGGAGCTGTGTACAATGCGCAAGCATGTGTTGCATTTGGAGTACTGGAACTTCAGCCGGAATGACTTTAGTATGCTTCTGGCGAGGTAGCATGAAGGGCTGTTGTGCTGAATCTGAAGAACCGCTGGAACCTGTCTCATTACAGCGGTCTGACGTATCGGTAGCTCCTCTGCCGGCAGTCGCATCTGGTCGAGGGGGCGTAGAAGGCGTGCTATATTAGGGGCGAAGCTCCTTAGGGCGTGGGCTGTACGTCCTCTGTAGCCTGTATGTAGCCACCTCTAGTTTAGTTCTTGCAGTGTTCACTCGATGGCGGTACCGTCCCCTGTATCTAGCCACCTCTAGTTTAGTTCTTGCAGTGTTCACTAGATGGCGGTACCGTCTCCTGTATGTAGCCACCTCTCGTTTAGTTCTTGTAGTGTTTACTAGATGGTGGTACTTGTAGCTGATGATGAAAAGATGCAAGATGTTATAAACTAGAAAGCGGTACTTGTAGTTGATGAAAGACGTGAGATCTTATAAAATAGGAATGATGTCACAGATGGCGCGTGTCATTGGTTGAAGGCAATCGTTCGATTTAGTGCGGCGACGTACGCTAGGGGGCGATGTAATAAAATCGAGTGGGCAAAATGTACAGAGGATTCATGGTTTACCAGGTTTACCTCCGGAGCTTCGCCCACTCATCATCATTCACTTCGTGGATATGGCGGAATTTTTTTTCGTCGTCACTTGACATGGTGCACTTCTTTGACGTAAGTGACGTTGGTTTCGTCTGAGTACGTGGTGGGCCCCAATATGTAAGACCTCTGGCCAGCTGTGTTAATGACCATGCCCTTTCACTACCACGCATTGTGCCGTATTCAAAATATGGTCCCACGCATTAAATGTGAGATCAGTTGTGCTTTATTCGGTTGCGGGTGCTTTCTCATCGTTGTTGCAACTTCATTAAAATCTGGAATGTTGCTTCTGAGACACCTTCCTTGCAGTAACTCAGCCATTGACCACCTGTCTTCCAAGGGCAATGAGCGAAAGACCAACAGACCTAACCAGAAGTTCCCCCTTGAGTCAGCACATTGTTTTCAGCATACGCTTCACTACTTGGTGGCCTTTCTCGACCAGTTCGTCGGACGGGGGGTAGCGAGGGCTTGAGTGAGATGTACAAAATTGTACAGCTTCTCGAAGAGCGTGAACTCGTACCTTGGTAATTGTGGCACGTCGTCCGTGCACACTTCAAACCGGAACTGCTTGGCGGGCGAAGATAGCACTGAGAGGTTTCACTATGGTTCTTGCCGTCGTGTTACGCAGTTGCTCGACCTGTGGGAAATTAGACAGGGCATCAAACACGACATAAGATTGACCTGCGCACTGAAATAAGTCTGCACCCACCCGGTACCATGGGAATTCTGCAGTTCGGCGCAAAAGAAGAGGCTCTTGTGGTTGCTTGTAGGCATATTTTTTTGCAAGTTGGGCACTTTTAAATAAGCCATGTTATGCCGCTGTTAAGTCTTCGCCAAAAAATTGGGCTTCTGGATATTTCTTTACACTTGCGTAGCTCGAGATGTCTGGCGTGAACTCTACTGAGGATTTCACGCTGCATGCCTCGTGGAACTACAACTCTGCTGTCCTTCAATAGAACTTCATTCACGACTTTAGACTCCGTAGAAAATGGTTTTACCTCGCCTTGTACTTCTTCGCCAGCGGATATCTTGCCAACGCTCACCTTTAGGTAGCCGTCATTTGTAGCTACCTAGGCTAATTTACGACATGCTTTCTCGATGACCAACGCGCCCACAATTTGTACCACATGAACGTGGACGTCTTATGTCACCAAGGTGTGGTCCCTTTCCCTCGTCAGGAATGCTCGCGACAGCGTATCGGCTAGGACAAGCTGGTTTCCTGGGACAAACTTCAAACAATAGCCGTATGTCATAAGCCGCCGAAGAAACTTCTGCAAGTGCGGTGACATATCTGAAATTCCTTTGGGCGCTATTGAAGTTGGTGCCTTGTGATCAGCTTGGATGACAAATTTAGGCCCTACACAAATTGATAGAATTTTTCACACCCGAAAACAATCTTTCTCAGTTTGTGCACAGCGTTACTCGGCTTCCGTCAGTACGCGAACCGGAAGATATTGAACGCGTCAAGGGCGTCGTCTCCAGCAACACTCAGCAAGAGGTCGGCTTTCGACGATTCGGTCTGGCATGTTCTTTCGACGCGGTCACCTGAAAGAGCAGGTCAAACTTTCCTTAAAAGACGGCGCACACATGAAGGCTTCAAGCGCTTCTAGTTCGAGGTTAGGTTACCAGTCAGGTGGAGATGTTTCGAGGGTCTTAGCTCCGTGGCTGCTTCTTCTCAGGTGGCGCGGGCAACCGCTTCTGACGCAATTTATTGAGCTTTCATGTAGGCAACAGCAGGGTGCGTAACAAGAATGAACCGATGTTTTAATGCATGCGTCTTATTTATACCAGTGCATCAGTACACTGTGCATGTGCGAGCCATATCGGCTGTACGTGAATAGCACGTACCTGATAAAAGCATCATCGGTTTGTGAGTATGGCCGTGATTTTTTTAAACTGAACAATGGCGGACATTAGGTTTTATTGTTGTGAGAGTTTTTTCGTGGACTTTTCAGATGGTACAGTTCTCTGCAGCCGTTGATGAGTGCTGCTTGCACCACGAATAGTTGAACGCAAAAAGACCACAACAGCATAAACAGCAGCATAAAAACATTATGTAAATAATGTCAACCAACTCGGGGAAGACGTCGAGAACTACGCGCAACCATTTTTAGAACAAGCCTGAAGGGGGCAACTAAAGATTGCAAGAGCGTAAAGTAAATGAAAGGAGTAGGGAACGCTTATTCGTCTGGATGTGTGAGGAGTATTTCTTTTGTTACATTGAGTTCTGAAAATTATTTCCAACGAATAGCCGCATCTACATTGCCTTTCAGTTTACATATTCAATGCATGATACGTTCCCAATACTCTTACTATATATTATGAGATATTCACTATCACAAAATGCGAAGCAGGTCTTGACTAGCCAGTGTAACAAGTCCCCTCCGTAAACTCCAACGGCACATACTCTCTCATCTTGTGCATGCCAGGAAGACACCCACAAAACTACTGCTCCCCTCCCCCTCTCTCTCTCTTTGTAAAACCAATGAAGTCCGCGTCTGCTAGTAAAAAAAATTGGCCCCGTATATGCATGTAATCTGCAAATGTCGTCGAAAGACAATAGTCTTGCGTGTGGAGAGAGTAAACAAAACATTTATTTTTTGTTCTCCACAAGAAAATCAGTGAATGGTATTCCGAAGGCACTGCGTTACAGTGCCTCGACCGTGCAGTGGAGGCGAATGAGCGCATCAAGTCTCGTCACACGTGAGACATCAGCGCCATCTGGCAGTTCTTTTAGAAAAAAACGCGCGTGGCCCGCCCGTCTCAGAGGTGATAAGGTGATGTACGCAAGGCGACGGGTAGGTGCCATCACCATGTCGTCTTAGGAAAGCGTTGGAAACACTCGCTTCTTCATGCAAGCGTTGCATGGTCAGCGCAGCGTGATAAGTGCTACGGTCCTTAGAATTACTTATGTATGTTTTTTTCTAGTAAAAGACGAAGATGCAGAATATACATGTGTTGTTATGGTGCCTCAGATATGCGCAATAATTGCTTTTTATTGACACGCACACGTATGGACGCTGGTCCTTGAGCAACATTGGCGGCGCTGCGGATAGGGTCGGCCGTTCGGAATATCGGCTGCTGCTGTTTAGAGTACCCGGTTCGGGTAACGATGGACAAACAGGCAAATGTTCAAACAGATGGACAGACAGACAGACAGACAGACAGACAGACAGACAGACAGACAGACAGACAGACAGACAGACAGACAGACAGACAGACAGACAGACAGACAGACCAAAGTTTTTGCTTGCAAGCTTCCCGAGAAAGCCTATCGTTCACTGGCCACCCTGCATATGTAGGCACTAGATAGTGCGCTTGTAATTCAATCAAGGGCACCCCTATTTGGATTTCGCTTGACTTGACGTTTTTCTTGGCTCGAGTAGATGCGGTGGAAGCAACAGTAACTTCAACCATTAGTGGGGCACAACCAAACATCAGCATCCGACCACTCGTTGAAGGCAACGCATCTCCTTCATTCAATAACATAGGAATAATAAAGACAAAACACCAATTAGGCATTCCTGAACCATACCAAATTACGCCACACACATGCGCTACCCTTCACTCTGCGACGCATTTACTCTAGTTCCCCTCGTGAGACGATGCGGGTGGCTTTTCTCTCCGGCGCAACGCCGCCATGACCACCAGCGTCAACGTCGCCGCCAGCGTAGGCCTTAGCGCCCGCTGGTTCGCATCTACACATGGTTCCCTTCAGCGAGAGAGAGCGAAAGTTTTCTCTTGGAAGCAGAAACACCGCCACCGGGTCTGACATGGCATGCCAACATCCACACGGGGACTGCTGCAAAAGCAACTCTTCAATGCTGTCGCGTTACAAGCGAAGTGATGGGGAATGCCATGTACTCACAGGGTAAATAATGTGAATCCCATTCTGGTTCAGGAAGTGGTCCCGCAATTCTTCGAAATATGCTGGCAATCGCACAACGGGTGATTTGCCGGCCATGGTTGTTTAGCTTAGAAATACTTTGTTCGCAGTAAGCTGTATGGTTGTTCTCTCAGAAAAGGAAAGCCCTTGGACCGGAGACAAACTCCAAGGTGCGTGTCGTTACGGCTGCGAGGCGTGAAATGTCTGGGGTTGGGATTTTTCCGCTGCTAGAACAATACGATGACGGAAAACAACAATACAGAATACGCCGTACATTCCGAACGTACACTTGAATGCCTGCTGGGTTCCACCCATTCAGCTGCATCGGCGATTGATGGCACCCGAAGCTATGGAGTGACGCCTCTCTGTCGGCAGCATTAGCTCATCGGAAATTTCGTGCCGCGCTCAAGAGCGGCATGACGGACGGAAGAAGCACACTGAACAGGCGCTGACGCTCGATTGAAAAGGACGCATGGACGATTGACGTCCATGCGTCCGTCTGTGTGACCGTCCATGCGTCTGTTCGTGCGCCCGTCCCTGCGTTGGTTTATGCATTCGCCCCTGCGTCCGTTCATGCGTCCATCCTGCATCTGTCTGTGTGTCCGTTCGTCCATCTATTCAACACTCCAAGTCCCACCATCTCGCATCTTTTTATCATATATTCCCCATATAGAAGCACCGCCATTCAGTGGACATTCCAAGGACTAAACGAGAAGTGGCACACGCACACTTTCTTACGGCTTGCGCTTTGGGTCTACTTCCCACCTTCAACCACCTTGAGTTCATGGTATATACTAGTTCACTGTATTCATGGCACTGCGGCCCAATGCTCGCTAAACCTTTCTAAAACCAAGCAGGTTACGCCCTGCGAGTATAATGTAGCAACCTTTCCTGTCAGATAGTGCTCAATGTACATGCCAGTGGCTGCTAATGTGAAATGAGAGACAGGAGGATTCAGCATTTAACTTCTTACGGCTTGCGCTTCGTATCTGCTTCCCCCCTTTAACCACCTCGAATTCATTCATGGTATATACTAGTTCATTGTATTCATGATCCTGTGGCTCAACGCTCGCTAATCTTTCTAAAACTAAGGAGGTTACACCCAGCGAGTATAATGTAACAACCCTTTCTTGTCCGATAGTGCTCAACGTACATGCCAATGGCTGCTAATGGGGATCCCAGCGTGCGTGTTGACTAAAAGCCGAATGCTCCTGTCTCTCATTTCCCATTAGCAGCATTGGCATGTACATTGAGCACTGTTTTTATTGTTAAATAATGCACAGAAGAAATCTCTCACCGGCACCACCTTGGAGGTCAATCGCTATACCTATTTCGCGTACGTTCCACTGGTGGTTACGTACTACGAGGGACGCACAAGCCACGCCATAAAGAGCTTCGCCCCTAAAACTGATCACAATTGATAAAAATAGCTAATTAGAGTCACCATCTAAGGCGTCATCCTATGCCTCGGAATCTGTTCTGCAGGTATATTTTTTGTCCTTTGGGCCTTCACCGAACTGATGGTTGCTGATGCCTGCAGAGGTGCAAGGCGATGTGTTGCTTTGCGAAATAAACTTCAATTGACAGGCAGCCCCTGTCTAGTGGGCTTCTTTCATCAATCCTCTTATTTTCTGATGAGCGCTGCACGAAATCAGTCATGAAAACCAACTCGCCCAGTTCACTTTCTTAGGGCATTAGAAACTGCGGGAAATGTGGCTGTGGCCCAAGCTCAGAATATTGAAAGACTGCGAAACAATGAGCATGATTCTTGAAAGCTGCAAAACCGATAGCACTGTTCCTTAAAATTAAATCGGAAAGCAGTAATAAATATTGACTTTATTAGCAAACTCTGTATGATTGAGCCAGGATGTTCATAATGACGTGAGCCGCCAAATGAATGAAATGACCTATGATTACTATAAACAATGGGTTAAGTTTCTTACCTTTAGAAAAATGACCTTCATTTGGAATTTTAATTCCTAAGGCTGTGACATGGAAAGGGAATTTCGACGTGAAAAAGTGCGCGCCTTACAAGGCCTATATGCAGCAAGCGTGTCGAGATATATTGAGACTAATCAAATGAAAAAATTCTAAGAAAAGGGGCAGTCGAATAATAAAGTAACTTCTAATACATCCACAGATGTAGCTCCGCGGTTTCGGTTATGGCACAAGTGGCGGAACTAGCGCATTTTATCCGTGGTTTTGTGAAAAACTGAGCTTGTGCAAACACTCGAGCTCAGATCGGAATTCTATAATACTTGACCGCGGCAAGCTCGGTCATAGACATCATCGAGTCAGCTCTATATATTCACGCATACTTAAATGAGAAGGCCCTGTTTAAACATCGCCTCCTCTATGTTTGCAGTGCCCGGGTGAAAGAGCGGATTACAATACACTCTAAGCCAAAGGGAATAACGGGGTATAGGGGTTGCTCCTTTCAGACAGCAAGTGCCTTAGCACTCTCATTACTTCCCTAAAAGGAATAACTGCAGAGGGACCAATGATTGCTCTCAATTCAGTTCCTCCTTCTGAGAATGAAAGTTACTTTTTCGGAGGATGAAAAGTTACTCCCTCCAGTTGCTCCCAGAGGACCACCCATTATTCCCACTAGTTGCTCCACTAACACCAACGATTAGTCTTGAGAGTTAGTCCCACGTATTCGCAGTTACTCTCCGAGGACCACCTGTACATCTTTCCAGTTACCCCTTGTGTAAATGAACAGTTATCTCGAGTATGCTTGTCAGACAACTAACACATGGCGAGAGTTCCTTGGCAAAGCATTGCTTGAGTGCGTGTAACACAAAATGTGGACAAGGTTGAAAGGAAAAGAAATGCTTGTTTTTTTTTTTCTTTTTGAGACAACGTTTGAGCACACGTGGAAGTAGACTTCGTCACACCACAGCCAACACTAACCAAGCGGAATAATACATCAACGGTTTTCTGCGTCTTCCGTTCTTTCGAGGAAAAATATTCTTGAGTTCACAGCATAGGGCAGTCTGTGTCATCATTGCAGACAGAAGGGCAACTTCTCCAATTGTGAAGGACTCTAGTTGCGCAAGACTGGTTGCGCAATTGTGGACTCTAGTTGCGCAAGACCATCAACCTAGCGCAGCGGAATGTCACCGCAGGCACATGTAAAGCATCGCAATGCTGCAAGAAGAAATAGAAGTGTGAGGTTTAACGTACCAGAATCAATAGATAACAATAAGTCACACACACCACAGCAGCGTTTACATTCTAGGAAGTCTATACTGCAAAATGAAATGTGAAAAAAAATTGATAGGTTTCGCCAAACTTGGCAAGCCATATAAACGTGGATGTGGCGGACGCTCTTCACATGATGTCTGTTGCCAAGATAGCAAGATTTTGGCAGAAAATGTGCAGCACCTCCAGAATGCATTATATTTGTAGCAGGTAAAGCTGTGTAGCAGTTCACTTCTTTTCTATACGCAGCTGGGTGAAATTTTCATGAGTCTATTCACCAATGGGCATTATAAGCGAAATCATGTGTGTGGCAAATGACACATACTGTACGCTCATGTTAAAATAGATATTTAGCTCGTGAACATAGTTACTTCCTCGAGTCTACTGTTCTGTCATACCCGGCTGCCTCATGAAATGTGAATGTCCTCCCCCTGAGAGACAGTTACAGGGCTCACCCCCCCCCCCCCCCACCCCCCGGATGCCGTGGTTGAAATTACGATGGAGCTGAAAATTCTGTAGGCCCGTGTGATCAGATCTGGGTGCACGTTAAAGAACCCCAGGGGGTCGAAATTTCCGGAGCTGTTAACTCCACTCTCATAATCATATGGTGGTTTTGGGACGTTAAATCCCACGTATCAATCAATCAGCGCAAAGCTTTGGGTACGCTATTCGAAAACTCCCTCCTCTTTGCACTCACGTACGTTGTACAACGCACATGCATCTACATTCTATTTTATATTGATTCTCAACATAAAATAAACTGAGGGAGTAAACATTTTTCTGTTCCTTCGCCGAATTGAGCCACGACTAATAAGATATTGCGATTCGGATGCCCAATTCACAGTGCCCACTCATACTATGGTCCCTAGATTATATTATATTCTAGGGACCATACTGATACACAGAGCGTGACAAGGACGATTTGGGGAGTTCCGCAATGATTGAAAAAAGAAAAAAAAAAAACTCATGGAGGAAGGGTTTCCTCCTCCGTAAAAAAAAAAAAAAAAAAAAAACTCTTGGCGACCCGTACTGAGCCCAAGCGGCTTGTTGGCGTATTAGCAAAATATGGAGAACCGCGAGAGGGCGCCATATGAAAATGTAATTTTTTTGTCTGTTACCTGCTCTGCTCAGCTCTCACAGTGTCTGCAAATGATTCCGTTCTCATTCAACATGTGATTTTTGTTTGTATGCGTGGAGTCACTATCATGACAGCATTTGATGCAGATGGGCTGCCCGACGTGGTGCTTCTGCAGATATTCAGGCTTTTGAAGTTCTCTGATCTATGCAAAGTTGGGAGGTGAGCACCAAGCGGTCAGATCAATCACTTTGCCAGCATGTCTTAAGGGCGCATCGCCAAGCTGTCTTGAACGGGGAAAACAAAACCCGTTACACCCGGCTCAATTTCACACGCAGCACTGTTTTCCCCGAGTATAGGCAATATTTGATTTCCAGGGTGCTGAACGTGCAATCGTATGTGTAGTGCCTTTGTTACAGTGTCTAGGCGTAGTCCATGTTCACCTTGCGCAGACTTTATTGAATTACAATAACGCTAAGCAGGAGTTCGTGTAAGAAATACCATCTCAGTGTTGCATAGTCTAGTAATTGAATTAAAAGGAGTTCCGCCAACTAAATTTAAATGTCAGCGAAACGTTCGCGCCTTGAGGCATCATTTCGTATTAGCAACAGAAGTTGCCCAGTTACGGTGTCCGATTAACAGCATCAAAATGCTCGCCCATGTGCTTCTAATGCATGAACTATCTGGCTCAGAATGATGCTACGCAATTCGCAATCGTGCTCTGTTCGCTTCGTGTTTGATACGTGGGCGCAGCCTCCTCCTGTACAAACCCAGGTCATTGCTATTTCAGGGCGTTGATAGAGAGCCACTTTGTACCTTGTTTGATTTCAAACTGCTTTCAGCCGTTTTGAAGTTCAACGTTCGTTTCACACCTACCATAACTTGGCTCTCAACAGAACTGTGGTGATTTCTGGCTAATGCATTTGACTTGCGTCACTTCCATCTATGATGCGTCGCGTAACCACTGAACATGCAGCTTTCGAATTCGGAACGTTGAATTATTGAAGGTGCATTTTGGAAAGTATGAGCATTGTGGAATTGATCGGCATAAGTTATCCGGGAAGTTGACTGCGCAGTGCGCGGCGTCCTGTCAGACCTACTACGAATACAGAAAAAAGCGCGGAACCCGGGTATTCATTACGAGCCACTTATTTTCTTTGGTTCCTTTCCCCCTACATTTGCATTTAGGTGTGCCATTGTGCGCATGTGACCAATGGGAAGAGAGGGAAACGTAACTGTTAAGTGGTCAGTACGGCATCGAGTGCTTTCTCAAAGTTGGAAGCACTGTCACCTCTAAGTAAAATAAATAGCGGAAAATAAAATACGAAGCTTTGTTAGTGCCCCGGAGGCTATACAGTACGTGGGCTACGAGAAATGTCGCTGTAGAGGGCAGCACGCTAATTTCGTCCACTCGGTGACAGTTTCACGTGCGCAAGAATAAAGAGCATGTCTGCATCTCGCCCCAATCGGCATGCGCGCGGCCGCCAAAGTTTAGAACCCGCGACTGCGCGCTCAGCGGCCGATTGGCCCGTTATGCCAATTTGCCTCTACATGGCATACTGAGCACTCTGAGGTGTATTTTATGTGAGCCGTACGTATGGAAAACTTTGTAAATCCTCAGTGCAACGGCATAACTGGCACTCAGAGAAGCACCATTTTGATCAAAGCACAGGAATCTCAAGGCAGCTGCAGTTATAATATTTCTGCCGACAAGAAAGGCGTGGAAGTGAATGGAGACAATTTTGTCAAATTGAAAAAGAGGTGTGCAGATGCATAATGCTCATAGAAAAACTTGTACTTCTGCCAGCCCATTTCATATGTTATATTATACACCAGTGGAGCAATCCTTTCCCAGTTTCCATCAGGTCGCGGGTTGGAATCTCGGCTGCGGCGGCTGCATTTCCGATGGAGGCGGAAATGTTGTAGGCCCGTGTGCTCAGATTTCGGTGCACGTTAAGAACCCCAGGTGGTCGAAATTTCCCGAGCGCACCACTACGTCGTCTCATAATCATATTGTGGTTTTGGGTCGTTAAACCCCACATATCAATCAATCCCAGTTTTCATCTAGAAAGTTATCCACTTACTTGGGGTGTGCATGCGCACACGCACGCACACACACACACACATGCGCACACACACATATATGTGCACGCACACACACACACACAAATGACAAATGAGAACATGTTTGTTTCTTCCAATGTCTTGGCTAGAGTTTGGCTTTTGTCGAGGGTATTCCCTCATAGAGGCCAGAGCCTGGCCAACTATTATTGTCAGGGAATACTCTAACAAAGACTAGACCTCAGCCAATACGTTATAAAAAATGTTCTTGATTGTTCTCTTTTGAATGTTAACAAAGCAGTGAATATGCAGAAATATTCATTTGATTTTGTGTGTGTGAGAGAAAGGTAGAGAGAGAAAGAACTGATTTTGCTATCTTAAATTACTTCTTGCACTTAATGGCACACCACTGACAATGAAGCATCAGGCTTGTCTTCTTGCAGCTGCTATTAGTGTCGACTTGCAAGCACTGGTGTACTGATATTGTTGTGCAAATAATACAATCCAGTGTGGTCTATCTGTGTCTTGCCAACATGACACCTTTCTTTACTGGCTGTAGAGCATGAAACCTCCCAAGTTCATTTCATTATCCTTCGTCACATGCCGCTATGCATTTGAAGCAATTTAATGTGAAAGGTGCACTGATTGGAAACCAGTGCATGATAAGTGAAGCTACACAGTAGCCATTCCTGCTCATATCTTTTTTTAATCAATTTTATGTATGGTGGAAAACTTCACAACACTCATTAGGCATAGAAAAAAGTTTCAGGCTCTGGTACTGTGTGGCCTAGTGACTTCTTTTGATTGGATGTTTCCTGAACACTTCCATATGAACTGCACAATACTTATGCATGTTCATTGGTAGTTCAGAAATAGAAAGATGGTTTATTCATTGCTTACTAGTCATGTACTTATTGCTTCTAGTTATTGAAGAGCAATTTAAGAATACTCGTAGTCACTGTGAATATGTGCATTTAATTATGAAGAACAGTGATGAACTAAGTAAAACATTTCTTTGTTTCTGGCAGGGTTTGCCGCCGTTGGTATGGTCTCTCACGGAGCCAGGCCCTGTGGACATGTGTGGATGCTAGTGCACCTGAAATCAGCTCAGTGCAGATGGACAGGCTGGCCTCGGTGTTAACAGACTCTGTTCGGTGGCTGTATGTGTCGAGCTTCTTGCACTGCGGCCTTTTTCTGTCTCCGGGAGCTCTGCGGGACCTTCGAGCCCACTGCCCTTACTTGTCCACCCTTGTGATCAAGAGTGCCCTTCTGACAACTCTTGACGACTTTGCCCCTGTCACTGTTGGGGACCTCCCACCCACTCTCAAGACCCTTTCACTTCGCCACTCATTTTTCCAAGTGGACCAGTTCTTCTCACTTTTGGCCATTCGCAACCTGAGCATCCTCGACTTGAGCTTTTGTTGGTGTGTCTCGGACCAAGATATTCCTTTCGTCACACAACTCCCAAATCTTCGTGAGCTCTACCTGGAATATTGCGAGGACATCCGGGACACGGGTGTTGCATTGGTTGTAAGCCGTGGCCATAACTTGAAAACCTTGGCCCTTGATGGTACTAAAATCACAGATGAGGCCATCCGCACTATTGCTGAGAATGCACATGCACTGGAAAGACTGTATGTTGGCAGCACAGCTGTTACTGATATTGGTGTTTTGCACCTCTCTAAAGGAAAGTGCTTCTCATTACAGGAACTTTGTCTCTTTAGCACAAGGGTTACCATACAGACAATGAAAGTGCTGGTTGATGTTTTCCCTCAGCTGCAATGGCTGAACTTGGAGAACACACTCATTGATATTGAAGATAGTCCCCTGATTGTCAAGCATGTGCCACCCGGTTGCACGGTTCTTGTGGATGGGGTACGCTTTCATCTAGGGGTTGGCTGCAACCATTCTGTGGACCGGTTGCGACTACAGGATTGAAGCAGCAGCATGTCTGCCATGCGAACTTTTATGTGTGCCTCGTGTGCTAGGGTGTCATTGAGGAGACAATGAAAAGGGCCAGAGTGGTAGTCGTGATCATGATAAGTGGCTTGAAACGCTTTGCATATGGTTCATGCAGGCACTGTATAGCCGTCTCATTTAGTCTTATTTAGAGTAGTGGTACATACCATTGGTTTTGACTGGTTTCAACTGTACAAGTCATCCAAAAGATTCTCACTACAGAAATTGGTTGAAGCATTGTCGTGCTAGAGCAAAAGGTCCCTGAAATTATATTTTTTAATATCATGCATTAAAAACGAACGATTATCAACACAGAGCCCATATGTGCAACAATCTCGTTGACCGAAAGTGGCCCCTTGTGTAGAGCACAAGACTTGAAAACCCTATGTAAAAAATAAAAAGAATGCTTGTACCTCTAGTATAATCAGATGGAGTGGAGTGTTATTGTAGTGCATTTTCTAATCGTAATAGAAGTCTTGCTGCTGTCTTCAAGGACAAAAACACTGCTGTCACTTCGAAGCAATCACTCTACTGAAATAGCATGGACATGTACTTGAGTTACTTGAGCTGTGTAGTGTGAACCTTCAATTTTGTTGCAACACAAGGTAAAGGCACTTGGTTTTCAGTGATTTGAATATTTTATCTGTCATATACATGTGAAAGCAACATGGTGACATTGTTGCAAGGTCCCATAATAAATACATCAAATCCAGGTGTTTTTTTTATAATTATTGCACTCTTTTTCATTTATGCTTGTATATCCTTACAGATATGTGCATCTTCGCCAAAAAGTGTGATTACATCTAAGTGCACCATATTGCTCACTTTTATTGTTTTGGAAGGCTTTGAACCCGTGTCTGGGAAATTGTGTTTCAGTCCAATGAAGCTGTACTTAGTAGCTTAAAGGAGCACTGACATCAAATTTACTCATGTCAAGATTTTTGCGTCAAGTAGCTATCGACCTCCTAGTAGCGATTCACGACCTTAAACGCATCTGAGGGATGAATGAGTATCTGTAATATTGATTATTATATTCGCTATCGAACGCGGTTCAAAATGGGTGGAAAGCCCGCCAAATTTTAGTCCTGGCAGGCAGCGCTACCTCGCAGCCACGTCGAGGCCGCTGCACAGCTGATGCCGCTTTCACAAAAAATGGCGACGTCACACTGGCGTTTCGTCTGCGAGGCGCGCAAATACAGTCAGTTCAGCTGTGTCTCTGAAGGCGTAGACATGCCTCTGTAGCCAACATCGTCGTCCTCGCCGTCGTCGCGGTGATGGCAACATCGGCAAGTGATGATGGCAGCGACCTGTAATTGAGTATCGCCGCGATTCGCGACGATCCTTGCTTGACAAGCTGCGCTTTTAATGCAATGTATTCATCAGTTCCGGCTGTGCTGTCATAGCTCAGGAACACCAACTACTCACCTCATGTCGCGGGCGTTTGGCCAGTGAATAGCTGCTTTCAGCTGCAGCAGGGCACACGGTAGGAGTAGCCCCGGCCTCGAGAAGAGGCCTCGTACTGCGAGTGAAACCTAACTGGTTTGCCAACACAGGATTTACCCTGTAGCGGCTCGCCGCAAAGTCAAGGGAGCAAATGCAGCTGTTCTTCACAGGTGTCCAGTCGTTCTGTCCAACGGCGCGTATGAAATCAACCCACTGGCTGCATTGAGGTTCGTGGCTTGGAAAGGCATGAAATGCCACGCACTTTCCGTTTTTTTTCGCGCCTCGACGTGCAGGTTCTCACTACGCAGCGGTTCCAGGACATTCTGGCTTGTATTGTCGCTCTGAATGATCGTACTCACACGCAGTGGAGCACAACACAAATCAGTTGATGCCACACGATGTATTGCATGCACGCTTAAACATAGCAAGGAGAGCCACTAGTGATAGCATGGCTGTGAGTCGGCTCCAAACACACTCGGAGATCGTCGACGTCATCGTTACTAGGGTATCGTCACTCAGGATGGTATTTGTGGAATGTATCACAACGAAAACGTAGCACTAGTGTCGATGTCGCAGGGCAGTTTATTTTTCGTTTTTTCTCCTTAGCTTTTCTACGCTGTTTGACGTCAAATTAAAATATCTTCGACGCTATGGATGCCATTCAAATTTGGCCAAGAAGACCTATGCATACCAAGTGATTGAATGACGAGCACATGTCGATCTTGAAATTTGATGTCAGTGCTCCTTTAACACCACATACATGGTTTTTGAGCACCAACTTGAAACATTTAGTGTGTGATTGCTCGGAGTATGAAGGAAGAGCCACTGTGTTTATTACATCGAAATGTCTACTTAAGATAGCAGTGTCGCTGAGGTGACATTCTTACTGGTTACATGAGTGTGTGCAGGCCACAGCCACTGACATACAGAGAATGTAAATTGTTCTTTTCGGAGTATTTTATGGATTTTCCTACCTCTGCATGTTGTTGCCTTGCTTTTATTTATTCTTAATTGTGTTCACATATTAGTTGGCGAATCCATGGCTTTTTCTTTTCATATGCTTGAAATGCATTTAATTTTTAGTATCAAGTCACCAGTGCACAAGACCGGCATAAGCTAATAGCAAGGATTAGCAAAAAATGCAGGCTTTTATCCACCTTTATTTTATTTTTATATTATTTTTGTCATTACATTTTTGTAAGCAACTTTTTGTGGTTGTAGCATGTGCAAGCTTGACCTGCAAAAACTGTGCATGTCCTGCCTCTTCTGTCTTTTTAACTATCATGCTGAATTAGATTTTACTGAGATTGGAGAGGGAGTGGTGTCAATGCTACAGCATCGTTTATACAAGTACCATTGCACTGTTATGTGTATATTTATGCGTTTTGTGCTCTGTATGTGCAGTTCAGTATTGCATCTTATTACATCTGGAAGGAACTTCACAAGTACCTGGCTGGCCAGCACTTTGAGTGTCCTTCTGGAGCCCGTCTTTGCAATTGGCCTTCTGCATGTCAAGCCACTGGTAAAAATTTGTGTTGATGAAAATTTGTAGTAATTTATTTTAGTTTTTATTTATTTTATATACAACAGCTCTGTAGCCATTTTTTTTCTGCCACCTATAGTACAGTTGGTAGCTTCAATGTTAAGCCATTTATATGTTCCGATTATATTGTAGCTTCTCTTTGCAGTGTTGAGAATGGCATTGTTATGTTGTTTTGAGTAAAAAAAATGGACATTTAGATTTTGCTTATTTATACTGCTCATTACACAAGGCCCGATTGGAGTAGGCTATCTTCTCGTGTGGGAAGAATAGTCTCACAGGTTTTTCTTAGGACAAAGATTTGTAGTAAATGCTGTGTACAACACATCCTAATTGCTTTTTTATGCAGCTATTGTTATAGCAGCGTTTGCTGCCAAAGTCATGTTTTGAACCTGTGTGTTTGTGTCCATGTGGGAAGCTGACCTGTTCACATCCAAGAATTTATGTGTTCATCCATTTGAGAAGCTATGTCTATTTATTAATTATTCACTACTTCCCAATTTGTGGCGTGAAATGGTTGAATGATCAGAGTTCAAGGAATCGAAAGGGACGATGCAGTATGAAATATTGTAGTGAGAAGAAAGTGAAGTTAGACACAGGGTGGAAGTAGATGAAAAGCTAACATGATTGTCTTTTCATTTCTGCTTTTTCTGGCATTGGAGGCCACCTTGTCGCCATTTATTTTCATAGTCAAGTGGTTCATTTTGCTGTATTCTCAGCAAATGTCCCTTGAAGAAGTCATTTAAATGTATCCCTTGAGCAAAACCAGAGCCTTGTGTCCTGTATGGTCTTCCACTGTTCAGCCAAGGACTTCTCAATGACTGCACCGTGTTTGGAGGGTGCTGTTTTTTGGCTGCGTTTATGCTTTGTTCAAGGTGTCTGCTGCTAAATGCCGAGGGGCGATGTCTTTACCAAAGTCTAGGCAGACTGCCTGCCTTAATGTAGTTGTTAGCCTCAGCCAGGGTGCACTGCACACCTCAAGCAGTAGTTTTTTTTAAAACAATTAGAAATATGCAGTTTTTCATGACACCATTGGCCATAAATGCATCAGCCACTCTTTTTGCAAGCATATTGTGCAAGGTACTATAGTACTTTTGAAAGTGCATAGTACAATATACAGTCTGTCGTCACTTACTGCTTACTGCAGGTCAATATATGCACATATGTTGACATCCCTTCTTGTGTGGTTCCTGGATTCTGTGTTGTACAGGGTAAATCTAGCTCATGCAGTTTAGTGTTGAGTGTGTTACTTTTATGTTTTTGAGCACTGTATATAACGCTAGGCAAGAGGTTTTTCATCGTTGTGGGTTTTAAACTATGATTTTGGTGAGGAGGACAAGCTTTATTGGCACAGTCTGGAAATTGAAGCTTGCGGCCGTTGCAGAATATCTTTGTAGTGATGTCCTAAATGTCACAGCTAAGTATGCTTAAAATCAAACTGTTCAGACTGCTTCCTCTTTGTATATCCATGATTGCTAGCTGCATTTTAGTATTGTCTGCAGGCTAACTTTTTTTAGGACGTACTGCGGAAAAATATTGAAAAATGTTGGTGCCATTATGATTTTGTTTTTTTTTTCTTAGTGCTTCTGCAGTGGCGTTCACAACTTGTAGAATTTATAGCAGAAGTGTGTGGTTGCCACTGAAGAAACCTTCATGGCTAATGCCATGGTAATTTAATATTGGCATGGAAACATTCAAACATAGAAAGCTAGTCTTTTATTAAAGCTGTCCAAGTATTGTTTTACCGTGGCAGCCCGGTGGCTATGGCGTTATGACTGCTTAGCTCAAGGTCACGGGGGTGAACCCGGCCACAGTAGCCACATTCTGATCGGGGCATAATGCAAAAAATGTTTGATTAGTTAGATTTAAGTGCATTTTAAAGAACTCCAAGTGTTAAAAGCTAACCTAAGGTCTCCTGCTGTGGCACAGCTCATAGTCGGGTCGTAGTAGACCCGGTCAGAACTACAGAATTAATTCTTAAACCATTGCACTTGGTAAGAGTAAGGTACATAGGAAGCATATTTTGCTACAGCAAATCACAATTAAAGTTGCAAATTTAAGTGTTCTACTTCTTTTCTTGTGGCATACAAGCAGTTGCCTTGGGACTTCATTCTGTGTTTACACACTTTTCATGAAAAAAGGTCTCATACAGTTTTTTTCTGGGAGATGAGAGCACAGTTTTTTTTTTTTTTCATGAGGTTCTCTGAATTGTAAATTGCACATTGGGCAATCAATACCGATATTTCTTTTTTTTGTTAACATTATGATAGATTTGTGTAATATAACCTGCTTTTCTATCAAGCTAAAATTATACTCTTGGAATAATCTTGACTATCGCACTACAGAAGACTAATTTATAGTGCATGTATGTTGGTTGACATAGTTAGATGCCATTTCGATTATTTGTTCAAGAGCAACAAGAGACGACCATATGTAGTGTGATATATTAGTTATTACAATTAGCACTCATTTAAGCTTCTTTAATACAGCCTCACTGAAAAGAAAAGTTTAGCTTTGAGTGTACTTGTGAAGCCGACAGGTGAAAAAATTGATCTTGGGTAATCACCTTGACAGGCATCCAGGATCTGTGATACATACGGAAGTTCTAGTGAGAGGGTAAGCTTATTGCTATAGGGGTAAAAATTAACCTGTCCTTATGTTTATTACTGGTCAGTGTTACGTGTGTAGTCCATAGTTATAATAAAAAAATAAATGGATAAAGCTTTCCTCAAGAAAGATTGGTATGGTGGTCTGTATGCTTGGTCTATGCATTTCCAACCATTCAAAAGCCAATTATGCAATCGTGTGCCTTTCAACAATCTGCCGAAGGCATGGGGAGTGTTGACAAAGGAAATAATGCTGCTGGAAGTGCCCTAGCAAAGAGTGTTTGTAAAGATGCATTTGTAATGGCATAGTACGGTAAAATTTTAAAAGTTTGAATGTGTAGCTTATGTGGCAAGAATGAGAGTGTGCTAAAACTAGTGTTTCTGCCATTTCCGTTAACCTTTGCATCAACTGCTCTGCATGTTTTTTTTTTGTGTGTGTGCATTGTTTACAATGATCTGCCGAGTTTTTGTTTCATTGTGCGGGATGTGTGCATAAACTGTGTATGTGCATGTTGATCCATGCATCTTGAAGATACATATCGTGCTATTAGTGTTAACATTTTAAAGTGGTTACAGTGTTTGGATATATTGACAGTCTGATATTTGTTGTGAACATGGTTCTCACTTGGTGCAAGCTCCATACTGCAGAGTACAGCAATGAGTGTGTCAGCAGTGTTTGGTAAAGAAAGAATGTTCACTCTGGCTAATTGTCTTGCTTTGATGAAGTCTACAAGACCTAGAGGTGTTTTCTGTAAGAGCCCATTAAGTGGACAGCCTGTTTCGGCAAACACTTATTGGATAGAGCTTGACAGGTGGCATAGTGATGTCACTCACAACCAATGCTCTAGAGCCCCATCTAATTAACGTGTGGTGAAACGGGCTGTTCTATTGATGGAATCTTGCAGAATACCAGCTCTGGATTAGCTAGAGCAGGGATCGGCAACCCACGGGCTGAATGCGGCCCCCAGAACGGAATCATACCCCTTGCCTTTCCCTTGCAACTTCCCATCTGAAGGCCGACGTGGCAGTTTTGACCTAAGATGGCATTTTGGCTGAAACTAAACACGATTTTTAATGTAATTTAAAATTTATATCAATATGCCAAATTTTTCGATTTGCCTGCAAATGCCCTGCCTGCTTATCCCTGTGCTGGAATATTGATGAACAGAACAGTGCTAGCTGTAGTTTTTTTTCTTGTGCTGTTTGTGTTGGCCCTGCTTCATTTAAACTTATTAAAAAAGTTTTCAGTGGGGTTTTAGTGACCTGCACCATCTTTATATTGCATTACAATGGCATATCGATGATAGGCAGCCGTACACAAAGACTAAGCCTTCTAATGCCACTTCTGTTGTTAAGTTCCTATGAAAACGTTTGTGGTACTGTGAATTAACTCTTGTAGGCACACAGATTTTTTAAGTTTGGTGTCTATGAAGTGGTTCAAGTTGCAATAATTGATGTCTGTTGTGGAACCACTCAGCCCTGTACAAGTTATTTCTGTCTTTGTTGAATCAAATTCTTTTTGAATTTCTGTGCTTAGCTGACATTGCTACAGTGCCATCAGTTTAGTGCTTCTTCACTGTACAACTTAGCTGTGATACATGTATATATGACACCTACAATAAATGTGGATGCAGATCATAGTATAGCACTTGAATGGTTTTATTGACTTCAAAATGATTGTTTGGCTTTAATAACTATAACAAGCTAAATACAGAAGATGCTCTAATGTTCTATTCATCATTGTATTCAAATAATGCTAATTCAACCATTTTATTGTATTCAAGTTTATCATACCTACTTGCATAACTATGTGACGATGTGATGACCATTACGACCGGGGAATACAACTATGGGGCAATATTGCCGTAAAATCCCAAGCAAGTGCTTCTCCCCCTGCAGTGAAAGAGAATCAGATAAGGTTTGGAGGGGGCCCTTGCTTAATCACTGACCAAAGTTCAAGAGGGCAATAGAAGAGTCTCCAAGAATAATGCATGTCTCTGCCTCTTATGGAATACTTTATTAAACATGCATGTCCGCTGTCCACCTGTGGAATTGAACATGCAATCCTCCTGTGGAATATAATGGGTTATGACAAAGGGGAAGGACATTAGTCAAATGTAACGATTTCTGAGAGTGCAACCCCGAAGCACTACACTATAGAAGCGCTAAGATGCACATAGACTCTCAGAACTTGGGTTCTTAGGAACTGCTGCAGCTCAATTCTGGAACGAAGAACATGTTGAAGAAAAAACCGGGGAGGGGTGCCACTTGCTCGGTCATTGATGTACATATCAAATTTCTGGTAATACTAGTTGTTTAGAATTTTACAGTAGTTAAACTTAAGTAGTACATACCACTGAAGTAGTCTTGGCAATGCTGCAGGTATGGTAATTGTATGGTTTTCATGTTATTACCATTTAAAGAGCACATAGCTGACAAGTGCATCTTGTGGTTGTTGCAATGATACAGATGCAAGGCCAGGTTAGTGGATCTCACCTTAGCTCTGCAGCCATACTGAGAAACCATGTGCTTGAAGTTGTGCTAAATTTCTGGCAAACAGTAGAGGTGGCATTTCTTTTTTTTTTTCCACTTTTAGTACTAAAAATGTTTAATATTGAAAGGGTTTCATTTTGTAACCTCTTGTATTTCTAGTGTCAAAATGTGGGTTGAAAATGTTTGGCACCTGCACTATCTTAAACGAGGCTTTTATGTTGTCTAATCTTTTGTTAGATTTTCTTTAGAGATATCTGTTGCCATAAACACATTGGGCCATTTAATCCTCAAAGTAGTTGTATTGCATGTTGGCAAATGACCCACAAATCTGCAACAAAGGGTTGCATGCCCTGCCTGAAAATAGGCATGCCCTTTCAGGGCATATATCAAACTATATAGGCCTTTGTTAACATCAGTGCTTTCAATAAAAATTTGCATCATTTATCAACCTTGAAGTACTGCTCTACTGATCTCGCATAAAATTTTCTTTCTCTGCACAATTACTTGTTTACTTCCATTCAATTATTATATACGTTACGGCATATCGTGGGCCGAGTAGTGTCAATCCAGACCAGAAAATTGCAGGGGGTACACAGATCTCTCCATCGTGGCTATTTTGTAAGTAATAGGTATAGCTTTTATTTTTTATTTTATGAAAATTAGAATCATGTTTAAAAAAAAGCACGGGATACACTCAGCATATCTCTGTATTGAACTACTCATACAGAGTCTTCTCGGAAAAGCGGAAAAGGTATAGAGCACAGGTAGCACTATAAAATAAACAGCTGTTAAAAAGTTGAATGCAAAACATTCTGTACAATAAAAGTATAACCACCTAGGAGGCCAAAGTTATTCATTTGACTAGTGTGGTCCTCCAAGGGGGGACATTTACAAGGGATGTCCCCACTAGTCTGTTTACAAGTAGGTCAGCCCACCTCTTCCATTATTCATTCCACTGGTTGAGCTTAATTTTTTCTTGAAACATTATAAAACAAAAGTGCCACAAATGCAACATTTTCAGGAGTAGGGGGAATTAAAAATTTGGACAGATATCACATATTGTGGGAAACTCGTGCGAGTAGCTGCCTGCCACACTTTGAGCCAAGTGTTACGAGGTGGATAGACTTTTTTGCTGTGTTGCGTTCATTCTGACTGAATCCTGTGGTGCATACCCATATAACATGGGCTGTGGTCTGTAGGTATATAATACACGCAACTGTGAGAAAGTGTTTCCTGACGTTTTCCAGCAGGCATGTCACTCTATTCATGCTGGTGGGCCACGTTCATCATACATGCATAACCTCCTGTACCACTCTTGGTATACACCGAGTCAAGGAAACGACCATGACAGTGCCCTGACATAGGGCGGCATATAAACATTTGAAGTGCTTTGGTTTACTAAAAAATGCCGTTAATTTAATATTGGCTGAATGGCTCCCTGTGGTTAACTAAAGTAAAAAATACTGCCTCGTCATATTACTGCACGCCTATATTACGCCTTTAACGTGAACGACTAACAACTGCTACACCGAGTAGCCCTAATGCAGCCAACTACAAGCTTACATAATATATACTCACTTTTAGTACTCGTGTGGCTCATGTAGATTGTAGAGAAACTGTACCTTTACATCTTGCACCATGTCCATCATGTCACAGTTATAACAAGAAAATACCAAGTGTGTTAAACAATACTCAACAAGACAGGCTGATATGACAGAACAATGAACTCTTTATTAACATATATTTTACATTTCCATTTTACAACTCATACCTGTAACTGTGGGGAGTACTACAAATGGCAAATTGGCCAAGACACTTCACATGGTGTTATGTCCATGTCAACTGGCCAAAAATTAATCATTTAGACGAGCCACAAATTTCCCATAGTCCTTGTATGCTGAAAAAAAAAAGATAACCAAATAAACTCTAATTTAAAAAGATAATATTTCAATTTAAAACAAGGACATAAAATTCCAATTCCTAGTGGTTTTCAGCTGAGTGATCCTGGTAGAATCGAAGACCACAGTAGCCACAGGTGTGGTTGCCAGGTGCATCCTGCACAGGAAATAAAAAAGTTTCAAGGTACAGCAAAAAACTTACACAAAGCAACACAATTTTTAAAAACGTACTTATATCATGGCCATGCATCAGAATGAGTATGCACACTTGGTACTATGAACCAAGGATGGTGCCAGATTTTTGTTCAAAAGGGGGTGGAGGTGACCTTGTTTTTCCATAAGTTTGCTGCTCTTACAGGGGCAGCTTCCTCAACCTCCCTGACCTACCCATGGTGCTGCCCCTGTTATGAACTGCGCTCAATGAACACATATGAACAAGCATGCCACATCTGACAGATTTGCATCTTTACATCACATCGTATACAATTACCTACTATTTGATGTAAAGCATTTCTGTTATTTAGTGCGTTTCATGTATGCTCACCCTGCTTGGACATTTTGTCTGCAGTATTCTATAAATAAATAAATAAATACTGTGAAGACAGATTTGTGACTTGTAAGCTTTTTATTCGTGCTAGTTCTGTGATGCACTGAGCACTACTACAGCACACAGAGTGCCAATCAATGCTATGTTGCCCCAACTGTATTTTTCGTGGCAGAAGAAAACCACAAGCCTACATTGTTAATTGCACTTGCTACGTCTTTGTTCAATACATGCAGCTTTAAAATTACATGGGTAACCCATACCCGCATTTTGAAGTGGATAAAATTCAAGCATGCTCACGTACTTTGGCTGGTTGGTTGGTTTACGGGATTTAACTACCCAAAGCGACTCAGGCTACGAGAGACATAGTAGTGAACAGCTCCGGATAATTTCGATCGCCTGGTGTTCGTTCATGTGCATTGAAAACGCAAAGTAAATGAGTGCCCTCATTTCACTTAAATCGAAATCCGACCATAGCGATTCGCTTTTGAAGGAATCAAACTGCTGTGCAAGGATGCGACTTCAGAGATCAAACCAACCTTTTTTTGGGTCAGTAACCAAGCACCATAACCAAAAAGCCACCACGATGGCATCGTGACTTAGGTGCATTTTAAGAAATCCAGATGGCCGAGAAGTAACCCTGAGACACCTACTAGTGTATTACACTGCCTTAGTGTAGTTTTCAGATGTTAAACCCAATAATTCAATCAATAATGCCGCTGACAAAACTAAATTCAGTCATGTTTCACTTCAGTTTAACAAAAATCAAACTTCTGCCAATGTTGCCATAAATTACCATATTTACTCACATAATAGGCACACCCCCAGTTTGCTCGCGAGAAATCAGAATTTTTTCATTTCTCGCATAACAGGCGCACCCCACACTTGGCCGGCATCAGTAGATCTGTACCGTGTTTACACAGTTGCAATTCATTGCCCTACTGAAGAGACGAAAAAGTAAAGCCGCCCGCATCTTCCCACGGGGGGAACTCGAGTAAATGCGTTGCAGATTGGTGGAGGTATAGCGTGAATGTTGCATTATTGGGTATGATTTTGGAATGCCTAATTGTTATTTCGTCTTTATTATTATTATATATTGAATGAGGGAGAAGCGTTGCCTTCAACGAGTGGAGGGATGCTGATGTTGGGTTGTGCCCCACTGCTGGTTGAAGGTACTGTTGCTTTCATCGCATCTACTCGAATCAAGTAAAGCGTCAAGTCAAGCGAAAGCCATGTAAAGATGCCCTTGACTGAATTCCAAATGAGCGATCCAGAGCCTAAATATACCTAGCAAAATTAAGCCTAGTGAAATGAAACCCTTTACAGATCTATAAAATATGCGTAACATGTTTTCTCAGAACTTTTACAGGTAGGCATGTGGAGGTTACCCATTTGTAGACAACCAGGAAATTGATTGGTATGTGGAGTTTAACGTCGCAAAACCACATGATTATGAGAGACAATATAGTGGAGGGTTCTGAAAATTTGAACCACCTGGGATTCTTTGATTCTTTAACGTGCACCCAAATATGAGCACACGGTCCTACAGCATTTTAACCTCCATTGAAAATGCACCCGCCACAGCCGGGATTCGATCCCGTGACCTGCGGCTCAGCAGCTGAGTACCTTAGCCACTAGACCACCACGACGGAGAAACAGGAAATTACTTTTGATCGGTAAGCAAGTATGCGAAAGCATTCAGTGAATGACAAAGCATCTGGGATGCTTGTATTGTATTATATGACAAAGGTCGTACAGGTTTCCAAAGCGAAAATTCAAGGATATTCAAGGACTTTCCAGGACCTGTTGCAAGTTTTTTAAGGTCTCAAAGCGACATGCAAACTTGGAATTTTTTCATCTAAAATCTCCAAATATGGCTAGTTTTATTGTACTTATGTAAATAGACATTATTATTTAAATGGACATCACAATTATGAAAAAACATCTAGTAGCCTTTGATATGTTCTTAAACACAACACGCACTGAATGCTTACAAGAGTGGTTGAGTTTATAAATGATAGAGACAGCAATCATTGCTACACACCGACAGACAAACTGAATTTTTTTTTGCTCAACACAACCATGTGCGCTCATGGTAAATAACTGTTTATGAACTGGGGAGTTTGTCAGATCGACAGCAATCTACTATATTGAGGAGGTTGAAATGCCAATCTGGGAGTGCACTGCTCGGGAAATTCAAGGATTTTCAAGGGCCTTGAAAACCAGTTTTTCTAACTCAAGGGTTTTCAAGGATTTCACCCTGTATGAGAAACATTTTTAATTTCTGAAAATAAGTCACAATAAGGTCCAAAACTTCTTTTGGCAAATAATCATAATATCCGGGGTATAACGCCCCAAAACCACCATATGATTATGAGAGACACAGTAGAGGAGGGCTCGGAAAATTTTGACCACTTCATGTTCTTCAACACGCACATAGATCTAAGCACACAAGCCCAAACATTTTCGCCTTCAACGAAAATGCAGCCGCCTCCGGGATTAGATACAGTGATCTTCGGGTTAGCAGTCAAGCGCCATAACCACTAGACCACCACGGTGGGGCCTTCTTTTAGCAAGTATAGCCGGTAAGGCACTGGACAAAGGGCTCTACCCACTTTTGTTTTAAGGGTTAAGGAATCACTAATATATGTTTACTCTCTCTTCCTTTAACTTGTCCTAGTTTCAAGGGATACTAAAGCGAAACAATAAATCGGTTTAGATTGCTAAAATGTCCTCTGAGAACACTCATGTTAATTTCACCATCATGGGATTATAATAATAAGACCAAGAATGTTTTATTTTAAAATCTTGCACTAAAATCACCGCTTGTGACGTCAAGGATTTTAATGCACACTTTTTGTATTTTGGTGACATTGGTTACAAGACATTTCCTAAAACTTGATAGGTTCAGTTTATTGAAAATGGCTGTATTGTCCTCGGAGGGTCCACTAGGAGGACAATATGGGTGCGAGAACATACCGGGGTGCCGCCATGCTGAAGCGTCCCTGCGACATGCGTAGTGGTATCGCTCCGCCGCCCTCCTGTGCGCAGCCCGCAGGCACTATCGCGTCTGCTTTTTTATCATTTGTTGAGGTACTTCACTCAACGAAATCAGTAAAGTACTGCTGGACCTTCTTCCCTGACTTTAAGAAGTACTAAACAACTGCCCCGGAGAAGCGTTGCGCTTCTCATAACGTCTGACTGCTGGTGCTGTCTGCTATGGCCACCGAAATGAAAACCACAGGGGGCGAGCGCGCTGCTTCTGTAAAAGGTAACGAGTCATGCCGTGTCGAAATGAAACATCAAATTAGTATTAACGATAAAGAAACTTATCTTTGCTGCCAGAAATGCGCACGACCACTTTACTTCATTCATTGTAGGTTTGCCCCCTAAGATGGACCACGGTTGACATGACAAGCATGGGAAAATTTTTGTTTAGCGTACATAGCCCTACAAAGCACAGCGCAAGCGAATTCCTCGCTTTGTGGGAAGCAGCACAGCATTCTTACAGCCACAACATTTCTGTTATGATTGTGGGCAAACATTAGAACCATGCACGCACGCGCCTCATTCAGAGATGTCTCTTTTCTCTGTGGCATAATCCTAATACTTACTGCGCTAACTTTCTACGGCGGTCACACGTACATTTGATCGCCATCGATCCACACATGGGTGAAAATGAATTATGTATGACTGGTTCAGTTAAATTTCATGTTTCAGTGAAATTGCCAGTGTCCTGTTTTTTTTTTAACGGCTTAATTTATAAGGTGTGTGATATTTTGCCTCAGCTCTTAGAAAATGAATCAGTTCTCGAAGCTGACCACATTTTCGACTGTAGATCAAAACAACATTCAGAGGAGGCAACGGTGTCTATGGGCCCGTTCAGACGTAATCTATAAGCGAGGAACCCTGTGGGCTGAAGTTGAAGATAGCAGGAACGTTGGCAGAATCTTTTTTTTTTTTTTTTGATGGGGGGTGCCATCTTGATTGGAATTGGGACCGAGCTGGCAGATGTGGTAGACCGTTATTTTGTGCGCTATACGCAATAGGCAAAATGGGGGGGGGGGGGGGGAAACTTGGTGTGTCACCCCTTGGCTATGCTACTGGCGGATGGAAACTCATGTGATCGGGTACACAGATAGGGACGGACAGCCGGGGAGGAGGGTGGGAGTGGCACAGATTGTGGTTAGGTTACCTTGGCGAGAGAAGTAAGCTTTAGAAATGCAGCGGCACATGTATGATGTAAGAAAGATGGTTTCCTTGAACGCACTGGCCCAAAACGCAGAAGCAACTGGCCAGGAAATCGACCAGAATGGGGTAAAATTACCGAAACTAAAGGGGAAAGAACTGGACTTTCGTGCTATATCTTCACTCTCTGACAAGTCCGACAACGGCGCACATTCTTGAATGTAATGACGTCAATTTTCCGCACATGTAGACACACCTATGTCTTAATTTATACATAATCAGACTGTTTGCACAACAAATGTGTTTGCACACATCTGCTGTGAATGAGGCTTCCGTGAGAAAACTGAAACGTTCTGCTTTCATGTGATCATTCATGGTCGGTGCTCATTTTAACCCCATTGGCTTGAAATAAAAAGCTCAAGTAAAGAGAAAGAGAGAGGTGACAGTGGCACAGCTAGTAACTGTGACAGTGCCCTCACATAGGTGGTGCACTGTGACATGCCGCCGGTAACTTTTACTGCAACTTTCCGGATTGTGTATTCTGCAGAAGTCTGCACACATGAAGCCAGAGCAAAACAACGCTGTTCAAGAATGAAAACACCGCGAAGTCGCGGTAAAAGCAACGCATCCAACCGCTAGCTTTCCTTTGTAAGAGCGAGGCGAGATCACGTGATCCAACTATGCACGTCACAACGATTGCAGCGCTCGCGCCTCCAGTGGTGGGACTCGTGCCCAATATTTATTATCATGATTAGGAATTATGTAGGACCTAGCAGAAATTGTCAAAGTCCATGACTTCATGGCGATTGGTGCCAGAATTACAAGGTGGCGTCGCTATCCGATTTCCTTTTTGCACATTTTCTTGCTTACCAAGTATCTTCTCGCCATAAGCGTGGCGTTTTTGGTACAGTCTTAGAGTAGTTAGCTAGTACGAGAAATATAGCTTTTAATTTTAATGCCTTGTTCATCAACACAACATATTCTTTAAACTTTTCACTGGCCTATAATCAAAATATTTAAGCCACTCGTTGGTGAAATAGCTGCAAAACAGAATCGCCAACAGTCTGTTGTCAATGGACTGTTGTCAATGGACCCAAGCCAAGCTCTTAAATAGTATCCCAGGCTGGTGCCAGAACGGGCTCTGTCTCCCATGAACTCACACGGATTGGGGGCTTTTAACCTCCCTTAACCTATGCTAGGTGGTCATGTGACTCAATGCTGATATGTACACTAGAAATCCTGCAATGGGTCTTGATGTGCAGAAGTGAACCTAGGAGCCAACATTTCTACACATTGGAATAAGATACTTGTGAGCTGGTGTTCAATATGCAAAAGCAATATTCCAGCATTGGCTGTACTTGCACCCTCAGATAGTCTGTTTTTTTTAAGAAAGGCCACCAAGCCCACATGTGCAGTTTCTATGCAGCTACTTTGTGTGTACAGTGCATGCTTTCACGTACATGTGTGTGTGTATGTGTGCGAGTAAGACAAAGAGGAGAGCTATAATTGTGTGCGCATATCGCTAGTCAGCAGCCCCATCCCTTAAATGGAGATACTGAAGTATCTCATATTGCTTTACTTGGGCCAACTAGTGAAGACAGCATAATGAAGCTGAGTCAAGCCGACAGCATCATGCAGCTCTGGTAGTACATATTTGAATAAATGTCACAGTCACCAAAACCACTGGCTCATGTCGCAAAACTAGCTTGAAAGCAAAACATAAAAATATGGCACACAGTTATAATGGTAATGATAATTCTCATGGGTTTAATGTCCCAAAACTGCAATATGATTATGAAAGACTCTGGAGCAAAAGGCTCCACAAGTTTCCACAACCTGGGGTTCTCTAACCTACACCTAAATATAAACACACGAGCCTCAAGCATTTTCACTTCCGTAAGCTCACACGAAGTATAGCAGCAAATAAAGTGCAAGATTATATTTAGGGATCCTTCACAGCAGCACAGAGATTCTTAACAAAGGGCACCTCAAGAGCTTGTTGTACAATAATTCTGCTGCACTGTCTATTGAATATACAAGATAATAACAAACCAGAATGATGCAACGCTTACCAAATTTATGAAAACCCTGGGATGACCCAGGGCTCCACTGCCGCCATCACACCATGTTGTACGGGCGTTGACTGCCTTGGGAGGTACTTCTGCAATCAACTTGATGGCAAAATTTGGGTTTATCTGAAAAAAAAAAAAAGACAAACACAAAAGTCAGTGGAAATCCCACTGCTAGAGTCCAGGTGCTGCGCGAGTAGTGCAGGACAAAGCAGTTCCTCACAGATCCCTTATTATTCAATTTTCAACGAAGGTGCTTTTTGTACTTCCAAATTTTGACTTGCCTCCATCTTATGTAGCCAAATTGGGCTTTAGTCAAAATGGAAGAACAAATGCTGAAATGCATAAACTCATTTTGATTATTTTGAGTTTAATCCAAGCCAGAGATAAATGATGGGAACCTTTAAATCAGCTAGACCAGGGTATTACAATGACATTGTTTTAAACATATGCGAGTGTGAACAACTGTTTAGACGACTCGCTATTCCGTGTCATTCATTGTTGAGCACCTGCTCGGTGAGGGCGTCCTACTAATATGCCTACATGCATCTGCATAACTACTAATTACAATGAACTGGCTACTTTTGTAAAGCACGAATTGTTATTACAACCAGATTGCTTTGATCCTTTTATACTGGTTATGAAACTCACGCGGAGTTATTGATAAAAACGGCAGCTGCTGCCAGAGATGCCATTGCAAAGAGCAGGCTTTGACTTCAGCAGCTGTCAACAGCTTGCTTTGGCAGTTGCAGAGGTTGAGTTGAGTTTATTTACCACGTATAGTTGTACTGTAAGTGATTAGGGCAGGTAGGAGAAAAAAGCTGTATAAAAAGAGCTTGACAATGCCCCACATCCCCATGTTCACAGTGACAAGAAAACAGCAAAAGCAAAGTAAAGCACAAGACAGTTTAAACCAGCAATGCACATGCTTTGCATCAGAACAAAGAAGTTATACAAACTTATACAAACCAGCAACGCACATGCTATACATCGAAAGAAAGAAGCATACAAACAGAAAATAATACTATACACATAAACTAATAAAGCAAATTTAAAAAAGAGGTATGAGAGAGCATACAAACATTTCCACAATTAATTCTAAATTTATTTAGTGTATTGGGCAAGCAATAACGCAATGTCTCCCAGCCATAATTTGTGCACGGTCTCGGCACATGCCAATGTTCAGAGTGTCGGTTTAGCCGCCTCGAAGGATTTCATTGTAAAATAGCTAAACTACGTATATAACCGCGACCTTTTATGGTATCAGATATAAAAGAGATTACTAAGGAATATACGTAGAGCAGGTTTAATTTGATTATTTTATATTTTGAGAATTCGATTATGCTGCTATTTAACATGCTGCTATTTAACCGGGTCATGCTTTTCTTTACAAAAGAAAAGCACGACCCGGTTTGTTAACCCTTGAGCCACTGCTTCCTCACGGCCAAGGTTTCATGAGTGAGTGGAGATCCACAACAGACTTATTTTACAGCAGAGCTGTTATGCTCGATGTCTACCCTGTGCTGTAGAAGGGAATTATTATCATGAGCCTGTGCTTTCTTAATCCTCTTTTTCATCTTCGTTCACCTCTTCCTCTTCTGCTTCGCTCCCAAAACATGTCTGCCAATTTGTCCAGTATGGAATACTATTACATCCCTCATCAGAGTTATTGCTTTGATGGGCAAAAGAATGAGTACAGAGAGAAATAGAGTAATCCTTGGCGAGGCAAGATCCGAACAAAAATCCAAAGGGAGGCATTGTAACCACTCCACTATTCAGGCACGCTACCACAGCAGAGCATTGTATAGTATAGCATAGTATACCAAGGGGGTGCAAAAGGGAATCGAGGGTGAGGAGATACAAGGGAGAAACAGAGGGGAGTCAAGAATAGTACAAAAAGAAACAGACAGAAAGGTAAAAAAGACTGAAAGAGAAAGAATCAAAAAGAGAGAGAGACAGAAAGCTAAGAGAAAGGCTGATATTACAGTAGAGCTGTTGTAGAGCTTCACCCCTTTCAATGAGTTAATTCTTATGGTATTACTGAACCACCTTTAAAGTTTCTGAAAAGTTATCTATTAACTGAAAAAATGTGGTCTTCACAGGTGGCTCCTACTCTCATACGATAACTAATCAATGTGTTACACAGGAGTTCAATCTTGGTCCCCTCTAATTTATTATTTATATTACTGATCTTTCTGATATCATATGCTCTGCACATTGTGTCTTGCACGCTAATGACACCACAGTATCATGTCAGGCCAAAACATTTCTATCTTTAATATCAAAACTAAACTCTGTCTATAAACACCTCTAAAACTCATTTCATGGTTTTCAGGTCTTCTCAAAAACATTTCTTAACTTCTGCTGCTGTAACTATGGGTTCTAATACTATCTATGCTTGTGATACTGTTTTCTTTCTCGGTGTACGCTTAGACACAACTCTTAATTTTGGTCTACACTTGTTAAGACATAAATAAAAGGCTTCTTTTGCTTTGTGTACATTGATTAAAGCTAGGCCATGTTTCTCCACTAATGCATTATTATTACTCATCTTCTCATTTATCCAGAGTTGTTTCAACTATGTCATAACTACCTGGACGAACACCTATCGCCAGGGGTGTAACAGCCAGGATAGAATTTCGCAGCAGCAAAATGTTACTTTTGGAGCGCTAAATTCAAATTCGGAGCAGCTTATGAGGGAAAAAAACATTTTTTATCATGAAAGACCGAATTTGGAGCATTATAAAAAGGCTTACATTAAGAATAAAAACATATGTACAAAACATTCAACCCACCTACAAAGTGAACATGAGCACTCCTATTTTAATAAAAAGTAGTATTCTGAATTACCCCACTGAGCAAACAATGAAATCCACATTAACATTCGATGCACCACCTGTAAATTCTTAGACAGACTCTGCGAATTTAAATTTATCTCTGCCAAGCTGGTGGCCTTGGAATTCACGAGATTCGTAAAACCGAGGAGCAGGGGCAGTGTAAGAAAAAAATGGCGCACAAATTTGTTTTTTTTAGGGCAGCAGAAATGTCATTAGCTGCTCCAAATGAATGCCACTAAATTTTTAGACATCAGCAATCTTACTAGCACTAAAATTATATAGCCCATACTACGCATGAGTAAGTGATGAAAAATTTGCTGTCCAGTGACTAGCGCTAACAGCCCCTCTCAAATCATACTACATTTTTCTGCGGGACACCGGTGTACTGCGGCGAAGGTGGATTAGGCATCCATCTGTGCACGTTGGAACAAGGCCAAGCAATTTCAAACCACTACATCCACCCCCACTTTTTTTTTTTGCCCGTTACGGTGAGGGTTAAGTTTAGGGCACAACTTAGCTCACTTGCAAGGTGTGTTCAACCAGATAAAGTAACAACAGTGCGCACCCGTTGGCCCAGCGACAGCACCGGGTTGACGCAACTTGAAGCCAGAAAAATGATCAATGTGTCGTAGCTATGGCAACCAACATGCTGGCTGGCAATCATGGCGTTAGCAGCACGTCGACCTTGTTCGCGTGTGGAAAACACGGCATACGTTTTTAACATGCCGTGACTGCGTTTGCTGACTCGGAAATTCACATTTCCCGCGAAGCGTTGATGGCTACAGCCACGCATTTTTCTTTGGCTTAAAGTTCCGTCGTCCAGCCGACAGGTATCCGCTGTGGTCAGCAGATCGATGGGCACGCAGCGTTGTTTTTTCATTTGGTCGATTACGTCTCACGAGTGTCCTCACCTAACAAGTATATATGTTATATTGTGCTTTAGGGTTAAGGTCTGCACGCTTCGTTTGATTGGTGACGCAAGGTGCATGTGGATAATGTGGTGTCCATTTGTCATTGACATTAGCACAATTGAGAAAATTTTGAAGCTGGTCGGGTATTTCAGCAAGGCACGGAGCAATTTCATCAAATTTCGTGGTTTTGGCGCAGCTCGGTACAACAATGGGGAACTGTATCAATTGGGAGCAATTGGCACGACTGTTTCACCTCTGTATCACTCACACATTTCATCTGTGCAGCACATACAGAACCAAGCAATCCACATTATCACTTTCAGCCCTCATCATTCGAACGCTGTTCCATTACTTAGACAATATAATATTCTGTGTATTAGCAAGTTATTTGAATTTCATTGTACTTATTTGTTTTTTAATATAATCAACCATCAGCCACTCCAACATCATCAACTGTGACTTACTAATAAAAACTAACTGTACTCACTCATTAGACCAAAATTTAATTTGTGCAACCCTAAGTTTACACTAATTATAGTATAAAGTCATTGTCATTCATAGCCATTTCTTTATGGAACTCTATCCCACCAAATGTGAAGTCTTTAGCTAACCTGTATACGATAAAAAAACTTTGAAATTATATCTTCTATCACCATAAATTATTATATGTTGTTCTTTTTGAATTGTGATTCAGCGATTGCATTATTGTACAGAACAGAAGGTTTTATTGTGCTAAATGAAGAAGAATACATGTGCATGATATACAGAAAGAGGTCCCATAGAGACTGCAAGGGGACCTCTTGTACAATGTAGAATTGAGAATGATTGTGATGTACATAGCAGGGAGACAGAGCTACAGTAAAATGCAATTGAAATAAATAAAGTAAGAATATACCCTTGTAATCTCACAGAAACAATTTAAAAGCAAGAATAACGCGCTAACTTCAATGACAAGTGATTACAGAACGCAACTCAGAATGAACAGGAATCAATTAAGAAACAGAAAAACAGGCTAGTTAGTTGACATGATATGATTTTTTAACTTCGATTTAATTACCTTCAGGGAACGGCATACTTTAATGTCGGAAGGTAAACTATTCCAAAAAGAAATTCCGGAAAAATGAGTGGTTTAATTGCCATAATTGGTGCGGACTTTTGGCAGTAGAAAGTTGTTAAGGGCAAACCTTGTGACATTGTTATTTGAGAGAATGGTAGTAAAGTGTGGAAGTTGGTTATTTATAGTTCTATACATGTAAATACCAAGGTTATATTTAACTAGCTCAGATACAGTTAATATATTGTTTTCGTGAAGTAGTGACTTAGCGTTAGAGAGATATGGGCTTGACGTGAGAATTCTTATCGCTTGGTTTTGAATTGTTTGAACTGAAGTAAGATGAGTGGTGTATGTGTTACCCCATTGTTTGTTACACCATAGTTGTGTTTATTACTGTTGATTACTCTAAAATTGTTTTATAACATTGCTCTGTTAATACACTACATTGTTTTGCCAATTTCCCTTGGACTTCACATGCTTTTTTTACTGTGGGTCCCCGTACAGTCTTTGGACAATAGGACCCTAGTCTATAAAACTTCTTCATTTTATGTACCGCTACTTTGTTAAATATATGTTGTTCTTTTTTATTTGTGATTCAGCAATTGTATTACTGTAGTTGTGTTTATTACTGCCGATTACTCCATAGTTGTTTTATAACATTGTTCTGTTAATACTACAATGTCTTGCTATTTGCCCATGGACTCTTACATGCTTTTTTTACCGTGGGTCCCCCTACAGTCTTTGGACAATAGGACCCTAGTCTGTAAAACGTCTCCTTCATTTTATGTATCGCTACTTTGTTAATAATAAATTTCATGCTTCACAGAAAAGTAGAAAGAGCCAAGGAGAAAAATGAATGTAAAGATAGAGAGGACCAAAGACGTGCTCGAGAGCTTTCCTATGAGGTAGCTTTGCATGACAGTGTAAGCTGTGTTAATATTCTGGTTTTGTATATCTAATTGAAGTTTCTCAGAATCTTGGCTGCCTTTCGTCCTGCACTTCCACTTGTAAAGCTGAGAATAGCACTCCTAGAGTCGCTAAGGATGATGTGGGTATCTGGATCTGTGATTGAAAGCATTATGGCCATTTTGCCAATGCCCCCAACCAGGGACACAGCACATGGAAAGATAATTTAGAATCAGAAATGTAATGACCGTTACAATTGCGCCAATGAATGAGGTTACAGTTTGCTGAGGTTTCCACAGAAAAGCAAGCTTCACTCGGATGGCTTCCATTGCCTTTCAATGATATTGCTACGCTAATGCGACAAGCAGGAGAAAAAGAGGACGACGAAGATTGCTTGTGTCATGATGAAGGCATGATAGAGGCAAGGAAAAAACAAATAAGCGGCCGTCGTTTGGGGGCGATGAAGAGGAAATCGAAGTGTGTGCTTGAGCGACGGGGGTCACGGTGCGCATGCCAGAGGTCGAGACAGCGCTGCGGTCAAGGACAGACGGTTCTTGGCTGGACGTTCGGTCCGGAGAACTAAGTGAGGTCCTCCAGGCGCTACCGTTCCTGTACTCCGGCTGGTGACTGGTCCAGGGACCAAGCGATGCGCAGGGGTTCCAATGCGCAGGTTTTTCTTGACCGCTACAGGGCAACCGCGACAAGCAAGGCCTGCATTCCGGCTCGGCAGCTGGCCCAGGGATCTGGCATGGTGCCCTTGTCCACGCTGTCACTCATGGCTATGGAGAGTGTTCCGTGGGTGGTAGGCCACTGCTGCTGAGGTCGTTCTGAGTGACTGAGATGACCCTGGTGTAGTCGAGACGAACGTCCCGAGTTATCGAGCTGCTGCAGCAGAGATCTGTGCCATGGCGAGGGCTGGCACGTGTTAACGACTTCAATCAGCCAGACGGGACATCGCCTTCGAGTGACTGGCATCAACGTCCTTCAACGGTTCCAAACACGACGAGGCCCTTCTGATTCAAAGACAATTAGCGCAGTTCGGACTGCATATATCAGAGTGCATCTCACGTTAATCATTCTTAGATCATCTTTCTTTGCAATTTATATGTTTGTGTGTGTGCACTCGTGGCTCGACTCAGTTCCTTCGCGAGTGGTCCTGGGCCCAAAACCTGATATTACATCACATCATGTCTTACGAGTGTATTGGTACCAAGTGGCAGCCATTCAGCCCCTTTTTCATCAGCCCCCCATCTTTAAATAAACATATTTCAGGGCAACAGTTTTAGTTTGAGGAGCGGAGTAGGATAACAGCACTCCCGACGAATGACAACGCACCGACTGCAAAAGACGTAGAGCTTCGCCAAAGTACACAAATTGCTCGTCTGTCACCAGAGATGGATTAAAAAATGAACAGCGATCACCGGACACGTGCCTGCAGTCTCCCAACACCAGCTGTATGCAGTCACCCATGGCAACCATAAATCGAGCCACGAACCTTCGCAAAAAAACCAATGAAGTAATGAACGCATGGCTGAGCTTCTACCAACGAGCAAGTCGGTTCAATGATTGGAATGCCATCGGTCAGCTTACCAATATCAGCCTCTTTATAAAGGGAACCATGTTTAAGTGGTATGTAAACCATGAGGAGAGCTTGACATGGCAGAAGTTCAACGAGATTAGAAAGTGCTTCGGAGATCCAGCTACAAAGAACAAGCATGCCGAGCAAACGATGATGCAGCGCGCTCAAGTTGTGCAAGGTCCTGGACCCTCGGATGACCGAAGAGGACAAAGTGGGTCACCTTCTGAAAAGAATCGCAGAGGACGTCTCAGTTCCTTATCGCAAATGACAGTCTGGAGTTTATGAGTGATGACATCCTGCACTGCCACACATTTGAAGCCTTAAAAGCTCAACGCAGCAAGCCAAAGATTGGCCACTAGGCCAACGTAACCAATGTCACCAGCGTTCACGTCAACCCAGCCCTGTTTGGCCTTGCGTCAATTATTTTTCAAGTGGTGCGCGAAGAGCATGACTAATGTGAAGCAGTGTCTGTTCCATCTTTTCAGGTTCGGGACCCTCTTCCTCCATGACCGGGTGTGACATCCATCAACGCTGCTTCCATGGATGCCCACAACTTCGCGCCTCATCCGACAGTACCAAGCCCTGCAATGAACGCCCATCTAGGTTACCAGGTGTACGACGGCTTCATCTGCCAGCCTATCTGCAGTTTCTCAACTGTGGGATGGCCGCGCCAGTTATCCTCCCACTGGCAATTTCAGCATGCCTCGTGAGCGGTCCCATCTGCTTCCAATGTGGCATCTGCAGCTACGTCACCTGATTTTGTCCTCATCGCCATCACATCTCAGCACCATCGACTGAGCGACCACGCACTTTCTATCGACGCAACAACCACCATGGCGATGGAACCAACTGGCCTCCCGGCCCTGATAGCAGGACACCCTATCGGCTGAATTATCGCAGTGACTCACCACCTTCAGCGTGGAGCTTGACGCCACCAGCTGCATGGCAACACCAGTCTCCATCTCCTTGGTGACATCTCACGTCTCCACCACTGGGAAACTAGGTGGCATGACCAATGAAGGTGAGGTCACCAGTGATCTTCAGCTACATCCCTTTATGCCTCCACCAGTCACCATGCACGACAACGAAATTAGTGTTTTAGTGGATTATATTGGTATGCGAGCCTTAGTAGACACGGGAGTGAGTATATCTGTTATCAGTCTGGATTTCGAAATCAGACAGTCGTAAAGTGTCTCTGGGACAACACTTCCAGCTAACATTTCATGCAGTAAGTGGACAATTGCTTCGACCCGATGGTGTGTGCACTGGGAACGTTTATTTCTCTGACAAGTTCTTCTCTGACTCTTCTCTTATTTCTCTGACAAGTTTGCAGTTCTTGCTCAATCTACTCACGATGTCATTCTTGACCTCGACTTTTTACAACAGTGTGATGCCACGCTTGACTGTGGTACCGGCAAGCTTTTCATGCCCCTTCTTGCCGACTGACCTACCTTGTAATGAGTCCTTCCTATGTACGGCTGACGCAGAAGCCTAGCTAATGTTCCAGCCGCACAGTCGTACTGTGCACGATTAACGTCCCCTTTCTGTAGCTCACGTCATCACAGCTTCACGGGTTTGGATGAATAAGGCAACAAGCTAGGTCAAGAGAACAACACTTCATTGCTACATTAGTAATAACCTGTAAATGTCGCGTAGAGGAACTTCCGCTTTAGACAGCTAAAGGGTGGGCGCTTACTCCTCGATCGTTTGCGCCCTTGGCTCGCAAGGAGTTCTGGGGGTCGTCCTTCCTGCTTGGTCGTCGGTGCCAGAGAGAGCACCCGGCCGTCGGCACGCTCGTTTTCTCCGCCGTCCCAGTTTCCCTCTCCCTGACGAGAGTTCATTCCTTCGCTGAGGGAGGGGAAACCCGTTCCGTGAGCCGGGAAAGGGGAATAGTGTGCACCGGCCGCGGAGTGCTCCATTTCTTCGCAAGAGGCTTCACTGACTCGTTTCTCAAAGGGAGAGACATGTCCTCGCGACTAGGCTGCTACGCTGCCATAAAAAAGAAAGGCTGGCTGGGCGCACGTGCTCCCTCACATCCTCCTCGGCCCCCGAACGGCAGAGACTAAAACAAGGGAATAATTATTTTATCGTTCCTCCTCCAGGAAAGCCATTAGGACCTGGTCTACGTTCATGCCCTCTGGCTTGCTCGTCTCTGTCGTGTGCACTGCTGGAGCCCTCACCGATGTCTCTGCAGCCCCCAAGGTCGCCGCCTACACCTCTGACGTCCATGCGGTCACCGCCTCCGCCGAGGTAGCCATCACCGGCAGCCGCCTAGGCGGACTCTCGCTGGCCGCATGGCCTGGGGCTACTTTCAAGGAGCGACTGGGCGTAATCCGCCTTTTGGGCTGCCCGCACCAGTATGTCCCTGGCTGCATCGCTGGGTGCGATGCCGGCATAATTTTCCAATTTGTGGGAGCTGTGTATCACGATGGCGCCGCACTCGCAGAGCCACGTCCCTGCGGGCACCAGAAAGCAGACCCCACTAGCCCGCCGGTCCGCGTCCTCCACCGTGCGCCTCTGAAAAGGGCACAACAGGTGCGCCGGTGCCATTCCAACGCGGGCCTTTTCTTGCAGACACCAGGGCCTCGAGGAGACATACACCACCGGTGAGGGGTCGGCGCCAACCTGACTGGTTCAGGTCGCCACGTCCCGGTAGTTGCGGTCACGATGTTAGGTGGTTGGCTTTCTGGGTTGCTCCCCTGGTTTAGTGCCTTCTGAACTGGCCGGGCATGATGGTGAAGGCGAAGTTGAGGGGCAATGGCCAGGTGGCGCTGAGCGCTGATGCGTCGGTGATGATGGCCTGAGTTGCTCTGTGACGGTGTCCGCGGCGGCGACTGACTATGTGGAGGCGGCTTCCTCTCTGAGATGTGCCTGTGGTACTCTCTTCCCCAATGGCACTCCATCTGTCCGGTGAAAGTAGACAGAGAAAAAGGAAAGGTTAACCCTCGCACATGTGTTGCACACAAACCCTTGCACCTCGCGTTGAACATATAAACGCGACCTGCCATACAGAGTTGTCTCCGCCTGTTACACAGGAATTAATGCAGTTCTGGGCTCCTCACTCGGTGTTGAAAGTTCTCACCCACCGCCTGCGGCCTGGAGGGCCCCCTGCCCACAGTCCTTGAGCTCCTCCCGTGACACGTAGCGTTTCAAGTCGCATACGTGCACCGGTCCACCACTCTGTTTGCCTTTCATGTTCGTGAGCCGATAAAAGAGCGAGAAAACTTGACTTGATACAGTCCGGACTATTTCAGTGTCAGCAAGGCTGCAAAATGTCTGCTAGCATCGTTGAGAACATGATGGTGCTGCAGCACCAGATCGCCCACTTCGTTGTGTACGTTCCGGCGCGTACAATCTTACTGTGCCTTCTGCTGTGCCCTAGCAGTGCCGAGATTATACCATGCTTTATGTAAAGCTTCCTCTAGCTTCTCGCGCAGCTACGTTGCATATTCAGCGCGTGCTAATGTCGACACTGGCACTCCACTGTGATCCGCATGGACGGTCTTCATCGGATTCTGCAGTTTTCTCCCCTGTTTCAGAGAAGAAGGCGCATACCCAGTCGATCGGTTCGCGGTCGATCGCAATGCAAAACCGATCTCTGGAAGGTAGGTATTCCAGTCCCATGTCTTTCAGAGAACGCAACAAGCATGTGCTTGACATTATGATTGACTTGCTCCATGTGGTTCGACCGAGCATGGTAGGTGGCTGTTCTTATGTGCCTAATGCCCAATGCTGCGCATGTGTCAACAAACACCTTCACAGCGAAATAAGACGCATTGTCTGTAATGAATTGTTCAGAGAATCCGAACAATTGGAAAAAGTTCTACCCAAAGGGGAAAAAGTTCTACCCATTTAGTGAAGTGATCCGTGATCACCAGCAAGAACTTGTTTCTGCTAGGAATTGTGGGGTATGGGCACATTACGTCACATGCCGCAATTTGTCAGGGAGTCTGGCTGTTAATCGGTTGCATTGGGCCGGGCGGTTGTCCGCCTCGTGGCTTGACGCTTGGCACACACGGCATGAACGGGCACAGCGAATCACATCCCGCTTTTGGTTGGCCAGGTAGCGAGGCGACACAACTTAGCATAAGTTTTACGACCGCTTGCAAGCCCAGTGATGTACGAGTCATGAAAGTAGTGAAGAAGTGCTCCTCTCAACGTGCGCGGCATCACGACTTTGAATGACTCACTTGTGTCATCGTCGCATGCGATGTACTTCAGCAGGACGCCATCAGAATCGAGCAGATGTGAATGCAGCACGCTCACAGCCCTACCAGCTGTTGCCAAGCGCTGTGCACCGACAGCGATACCAGCTGCCCCTATGTGCGCGGTAGCCTCACTGCCACCCGGAGCCGTCAAACACCTATCGACAAAATAGATATTTTTGCTGAGCTTCTAACAGTTCCCCTCTGATGAAAACAATCCATGTACTAATGACAGCCTTTATGTGGTTCACGCTTTTGCCTTGAACAAACGTTTGCTCTGCTGTTTCCATTAGTGCGAGTGTCTCGCTCTCAGTTCGTTCTGGGGTAGTCACGTGAGTCCGGGGTAATCACGAGTCACGTGAAGCGGATATTGTTCTTGCAGAGACGGTGCAACACATCGTCCCTAAATAAAGAAGCGCTTGCCCCAGTATTCAGAAGTGCTGCGAACTTCTTTCAAGCTCTTGTTGACTCGATTAGCGGTGTGAGCGAGTCTATGGCATCACCTGCGTGACAGACTGAGAACGCAAGTGATCCGAACACATCAATGAAACTACTGATCATCGCGTGGTGTACGATGTGGTTCACCGGCGGTACTGTTCGTTTCCCGAACTGCGCGCTTCCTCCTGAACCGGTGTGCAATCGCATTCGCAGGCGATGTGCCCCGCCACACCACACAGCAAAGACCGCGAAAACCACGCCGGCTAGATCTCAAGTCCCCTCGATTCGGTGGTCCTCGCTCCGGCTTAAACCGCTCGTTAGGCGTCGTGTCGACCGCGCGCTCCTGCCGTGGAATGTCACGTGCGGGAGCGGCGTGGACAATGCGGAGCGTGTAAGCGTAGGGGTCCAAAGCGCGGTCTAACAGCTCCACACCACGTGGTACGTGGTCATCAACGAACAATGGACGCGTTGTCCCTAAATGCTTCTGAAGCAACTGCACCGCCATTTCACGCACAGCGAGGCTCAATTGACTGCGCTGCGGGCGGAGGTGGGCAATATGCTCACGCTGCAAGGATGTCCCCTTGTATGTGCTTTGCCTCGGCGCTGCTAGGTCTGCGAACTTGGTGGGGTCTCGATGTGGCGAGCGAGCACCACCACGCTCTTGGAGTGAACGGACACAGCAGACACAGTCAGAACAAACCAAACAAGAATACACACATTTATTTAACTAATTTAAAACAACGATATTATTACGAAGCAGTGGGCATGGCTCCACCGTCGTAGACGAATCGATGAAAAAGAAGCGCATTTGGCACGCGAGATGCTAGCAGCCCTAGGGTGTTAAACCTACCTGTAAATATTGCAAATACATTCGTTTCTCTCTTTCATGTGTTTGTAATTCCCGTAACAAATTGGAGGAGGCACGGGGTAACCAAGCGCCATACAACGGAGCTCCGCAGTGGTCGTCAAATCGGAGTTTCTGTGATGGAACACGGGACTGATCCCACGGCCACCTCTCCATCGGCCTCAGCGACGCCTGCACCATCCATGGCAATGCCTCCACTGGCCCCACCCACGTACGTGCTGAGGCATCCGAAGCATTCAGAAACGTTCTATGGTATGGACGAGGTTAATGTTGACGACTGGATAGCTGACTACGAACGTACCAGTGCGCTCAACCGATATGACCCGAGTCTCATGCTGGCCAACGTGCTGTTTTACCTGAAAGGCATAGCCAAAGTCTGGTACGAGAACCATGAGGAGGAGATCGGCAGTTGGGACACATTCAAGGAGAAGCTGCGCGACTTATTTGGAAAGCCCATCGGTCAAAAGGCGGCAGCAAAGAAGAAGTTGTCTATACGTGCTCAGATGTCCACAGAGCCATATATCTCATATATACAGGATGTGCTGGCTCTATGTCGCAATGTCGACAACGACATGTCGGAGTCTGATAGGGTTGGCCACGTCCTCAAGGGGATAGCGGACGATGCGTTCAACCTGCTAATGTGCTGGAACTGCGCGACCGTCGAGGAAATTATTCAGGAATGCCAGTGTTTTGAACTGGCCAAAATCAGGCATATTTCAATATCATTCATCCGACTGCCGAACACCGCTGCGACGTCGTCCTGCGAAGATGGACTGACCTCTCGTCGGCAGTCTTCACCGGTGTCTGAAATAACGCGAACCGTCCGGCGGGAAATCGAAGCAATTACACCTGCTCTTCCCAACAACGGCAACGTCGATTCGCAAGTACCTCAGGTTTGCTTGGTAGAGTCAACTGTGCGGAAAGAACTCAGCAATTCAGGCTTCGATGTCTGCACCGTTGCTCAGTCTTGACAAATCAGCTTCCGTTCAAGGTCGCGGCCTCACCCCAGGTCAACACCCCAGGAACGGTCTCATCCACGCTCTCGCAATCCGGCCGAATAGCGAACTGCGGATGATCAGCCGATCTGCTTTAATTGCCGCCACATAGGGCACGTCGCACGGTATTGCCACAACCATTGGTCTTCGTCCCGAACACAGTATAACACTGCTCGCCGCACCGACAGCTGCCGCATTTTCTAGCCTCCTGCGCCGATCCCTGACAGCTACCGCCACCTTCCACCCTTCGATGCCTACGCCTTCGATTCCCCTGATACGCAGCATAGCCGCTCACCGTCGCCTCGACGTCATCAGTCTTGTTCACTGCCTGGACGTCGCCTGTCGTCCCCTTCTCCTTTACGACGACGCCTGACCTCCTCGCTCAATTCTCATCAGGGAAACTAAGTGGTGCAGCTCTCAGAGGTGAAGCTGCATCCTCGATACCGACCTCAAATCCTCTCCTTGTACTGCCGACACGACGAAATTTGATCGACGCCGACAGCCTGACAGTTTCTGCACTTATTGACACCGGGGCGCATATTTCTGTGATGAGTGCCCGACTTCATCACCGCCTGAAGAAAGTTCTCACACCAGCTGCTCCTTGCATTAGTCGTGTTGTCGACGGAAGAAGTCTTGCCATCACAGGAATGTGCACAGCACGCATCCCAACCGCCGATCACCCCACATCTGTTCTTGTTGCAGTTATTGAGCAGTGCCCCAATGACCTAATTCTTGGATTGGATTTCTTGTCCACTCATGCCACTCTCATTGACTGTGCAACTGGCGTTCTCCAACTTGAACTGCCTCGACTTGGGGCTGTGCCGTCCTCACTGTCATCGCTTGTGCGCTGTTGATTATGTTCGGCTGTCACCACAAGCCACCACGTTTGTGGCCTTAACGATATCACCAGCTCTTCCTGACGGTGACTACATAGTGTCTCCATTAGTGGATGTGCTCTTGGCACGAAGTGTTGCTATGCCGCATACCATCGCGACTATCGTGGACAACTACGTTCAGCTTCCGCTCCTCAATTTTAGTAGTTCAACCCAAGTTCTCCCGCAAGGCATTTCCTTAGGCCATGTTTCCCCACTCGATGCATGTAACATCGTGGCATTAAACCCTGAAGACTGCTCGTCCCCTATTGCAGTCAGTCGAGCAAAGGCACCTACCGACGAAATCACGATGATGATTGCCCCTGATCTTCTGCCTTGTCAGGCTGCTCAACTCCACCACGTTCTTACCACCTACCGAGATATTTTTGACATCGATGACCGCCCTTTGAGTCAAACGTCCGTCGTGCGCCATCAAATACATACCGGCGATGCTGGTTGATTTGATATGTGGGGTTTAACGTCCCAAAACCACCATATGATTATGAGAGACGCCGTAGTGGAGGGCTCCGGAAATTTTGACCACCTCCGGCGATGCTAGTTCTGTTAGACGGCGACCATATCGTGTTTCCCAGTCCGAATGCCAGGTCATACAACGAGAAGTCAAGAAGATGCTCTCCAGAGAAGTCATAGAGGCCTCTTCAAGTCCATGGGAGTCACCTGTTGTTTTAGTCAAAAAGAAAGATGGCAGTTGGAGATTTTGCGTTTACTACCGTGCCTTGAACAAGATAGCCCACAAAGACGTATATCCGCTGCCCCGAATCGACGACGCCCTTGACTGCCTTCATGGCGCGCGATACTTCTCATCTATAGATCTGTGTTCGGGCTATTGGCAAATTTCTGTCGACGACTTAGACCGCGAAAAAACTGCCTTTGTCACACCGGAAGACCTTTATCAGTTCAAAGTTATGCCTTTTGGGCTCTGCATCGCCCTGGCAACGTTTGTTATAAATGGTCCGACTGCCTTTGCTACCTCGACAATGTGATTGTTTTTCCCTAACATTTGGAAGCCACCTAACTCGTTTGTCGACCATTCTAGCCGTTTTTCGTCGAGCGGGATTTCAGCTGAGTTCGAAAAAGTGCAATTTTGGCCGACGAGAAATCACGGTCCTTGGTCATCGAGTAAGTCCTGCTGGCGTCCAAGCAGACCCTGACAAGATTAGCACTGTCAAAAACTTTCGTCTGCCTTCTACTACTAAAAATGTTCGTTGTTTTGTGGGCTTATGCTCGTACTTCCGACGTTTTGTACGCAATTTCGCTACAATTGCATGACCACTAACTGATCTTCTCAAAAAGAATGCGCCCTTCTTGTGGGGCCAAGACAAAGCAGCTGCATTTTCCACGCTAATCATTGATCTGCTCACTTCACCACCAATATGGCTCACTTCGACCGGTCCCCACCGACTGAAGTTCGCACAGACACCAGTGCTCACGGCATCGGCGCCATCCTCGCTCAATACCAGTGGGGCTAAACGCGTGTTATTGCGTATTCCTGCCGCCTTCTCTCCGCATCTGAGCGAAATTTCGTCCCTACTTGTATGGCCGGAAGTTTTCAGTTATTACGGACCACCACGCTCTGTGTTGGTTGTCGTCGCTCAAGAACCCAACTGGTCGCCTAGGTCACTGGGCTCTACGTCTTCAGGAGTATAACTTCGACGTGATTTATAAGTCTGGCAGGTTACACCAAGATGCTGATTGTCTTTCGCGTTATCCGGTGGACGCTGCTAGCCTCGCTGTCCATGAGAGCGATTCTTGCGTGCTCAACATATCTGATTTGCGCGACATCAGCACAGAGCAGCGCCGAGACGCAACCCTCAAGACTGTCATTGAGCGAGTATCTTCAGGACATTTCCTCCACAACGAAATTCTGTATCGCCGCAACATGAAACCTGATGGCCCGGAATTTTCTTTAGTTATTCCCCGACACCTGTGTGCCACCATTCTTCAACATCTGCATGATGCTCCAACGGCAGTACACCTGGGTTTTTCACGCACCTATCACCGCATGTGGCAACGGTTCTTTTGGCCTGGCCTGTATACCCTATAACTCGTGCCTTGTCAAGTAGCTGCGCTACAAACGTCGCAGACTTTCTACTGAATGACGTCATTCTGCGGCATGGGGCTCCGTGCCAGCTTCTGATGGATCGTGGCCGCTGATTCCCCGCAAAAGTTATCGACGAAATCCTCCGTAGCTGCTCTACTGAACATCACCTTACTACTGCCTACCACTCCCAGACCAATGGTCTCACAGAGCGCCTCAACCGAACTCTTACAGACATGTTGTCTACGTACGTCTCTGCTGATCACCATAACTGGGACGCAACGCTACCCTACGTTAAGTTTGCATACAATTTGTCAAGGCATGACACCGCTGGCTATTCTCCATTCTTTCTTCTGTACGGCCGCAGCCCTGCGTTGCCATTCGACACACTCCTTCCTTCTGATACTACCAAACCACTGGTGTATGCTCAAGACAATGCTTCTCGAGCCCGCGTCGCTTGCCAAACCGCGCACACTAGGCTCACTGCTTCTCAGGCCTCACAAAAGATCCGCTACGATGACTGGCACCGAGATGTTGATTACCCAGCTGACTCTCTCTTCTTACTTTGGACGCCGCATCCGCGTGAAGGCTTTTGCGAGAAGCTCCTTTCACGATACACCAGGCCCTACAAAGTTCTCCGCAAGGTCACCGACGTCGACTACCTCATCACTCCCGTTGAACCACACTCATCTTCTGCCACACCACCTACTGGTGTTGTTCGCGTGTCGTGACTAAAATGCTACTACACTGCCAATCCCGATTGACTTAGCGGCATGACGGCGCTTTGTCCGCCGGGGTTGATGTTTAGAGGCAGTGGGCATGGCTCCGCCGTCGTAGACGAATCGATGAAGAAGCGGGTTCGGCGCGCGATATGCTAGCAGCCCTGGGGTGTGACACCTACCTGTAAATATTGCAAATACACTCATTTCTCTCTTCTGTGTGTTTGTAATCCTCGTAACAATATTGATTGATTGACTTGTGGGGTTTAACGTCCCAAAACCACCATTTGATTATGAGAGACGCCGTAGTGGAGGGCTCCGGAAATTTTGACCACCTGGGGTTCTTTAACGTGCACCCAAATCTGAGTACACGGGCCTACAACATTTCCGCCTCCATCGGAAATGCAGCCGCCGCAGCCGGGTATCGAACCCGCGACCTGCGGGTCAGCAGCCGAGTACCTTAGCCACTAGATCATCGCGGCGGGGCCTCGTAACAATACTATTAACCAAATTATTATAACATCAATTGCGATCAACACGCAAAAACAAGCTTACACGGTATTACCATACACTCAACAACACAACAAACTCAAGGCAGCAGCGCCAATGCTTGACTCACCACGTGGGCCCACCGCAGATGGCCCACGGTGCCGTGCACGGCAGACCCTTCGTTTGAGACAGCCGTTCGTGGGCACCACCACCCGCAAAAAGACCAGCCTATTTATCGCCCGCTGCCACCAAGACTTGTCGCCACTGGTGCTAGACCATGATGATGATAGTGGTGATCAACGCTCGCGAACACGAGGCCACCTACCGCTCAATATTTGTGACCCCGAAATACGTCTTTTGCGCAAGACACATGCACCACACGGTGTAAACAACCTTGCAGAAAATGTCAGCACCCCAACAACTTGCATCCCCTGAAGTGCGCCGCAAAAGTCGGGTGCACTAGTCGCGCGACGTGCTCAACTTTTTTCTGCATTGGTGGCATGAGGGTTAGCAAGACGATGCAGTTCATCCTTCGCCCATACATACTCCAGCAAAGATTCGTCCGGATGCTGGGCGCGCAGCTCCAACTTCTTCCGCAAACGCAAACGCCACTCATATTTAGCTGGAAGGAATTAGTCTCGAAAGCTGTCGTGGAACTCTTCTACCGTGCGGGCGCGATCCCCGGTAAGTCTGAACGATCGAGCTGCTTGCTCTGTGAGCGACACCGGGACCACGCGCTCGAGATATTCCGCATCAGATAGTCCCGTTGCCTGCTGATAGTGGAGTAATCGGTTGAAATATTTGTTGGTGCTCTTGCAGTCGAGGGAGCCAGTGTAGGTAGGCATGTCTACCTTGATACCTGGTGGCACATTCTGCACTGGGGCCTGCGCTGTGTTCTGCAGGACGCTCGCCAGGCTTTGCATAACTGTCAACGCATTCTGCAAGAGTACCTCACTCGAGGTGTCAACGCTTTCTGCAAGAGTACCTCACTCGAGGGCAAACTGTTGCCCGAAGACTCACCTACAGTTGCGGCGTGGGTCAGAGCAACTTGTGGCGGCACCTCTCTGTTCACGTCGTGAGGTGATGAAGCGCCCAGTGTGGCGCTCTCAGTCGTAGGCCTAGTCTCAGCTAACGCGATGTCTGCCACCTCCTGGTGGTCCCACGTGAAACGACCTAAACCTACGCTGTTGGAAAGTTCGAGCAGTGCCCCCACGTTTGCCAAAAGATCGACACATTGCGACGCAACATCAGACAACATGGACAAATCTCGGAACTCTGACATGTCTGTTGTCCTACGTTTAGACGAGCGTCGGTAGTCGCTCGCGTCCACAAAACTAGCCGCATTGCCAAATTCGTTACGCTGGGCACCATACGTAGGGGATCCGTTCTATGTATGGCTGACGCAGAAGCCTAGGTAATGTTCCAGCTGCACACAGTCGTACGGTGCAGGATTAACGTCCCCTTTCTGTAGCTCAAGTCATTGCAGCTGCATGGGTTCGGGCAAATAAGGCAAAAGACTAGGTCAACAAAACAACACTATTGCTGCGTTAGCAATAACGCGTGAATGTCGCGTAGGGGGACTTCCGCTCTAGGTATATAAAAGATAGACTTACTCCACGGTCGTTGTCGTCCTTGGCTCACAGGGAGTATCGCGGGTCGTCCTTCCTGTTTGGTCCCCGGTGCCAGAGAGAACGTCCGGCCATCGGCACGCTCATTTTATCCACCGTCCCGGTTATTCTCTCAAACCCGCTCCGTGAGCGGAGAAAGGAGAATAGCGTGTGCCTTTCGCAAGGTGCCCTATCCCTTAGCAGGAGGCTTCATTGATTCATCTCGAAGGGACAGACATGTCCTCGCAACTAGGCTGCCATGCTGCCGTAAAAGAGAAAAGGTGGCTCAGCGCACGTGCTCTCCCACAACCTGTTGATGATTGATTTGTGGGGTTTAACGTCAAAAACCACCATTTGATTATGAGAGACGCCGTAGTGGAGGGCTCCGGAAATTTTGACCACCTGGGGTTCTTTAACGTGCACCCAAATCTGAGTACACGGGCCTACAACATTTCCGCCTCCATCGAAAATGCAGCCGCCGCAGCCGGGAATCGAACCCGCGACCTACGGGTCAGCAACCTTAGCCACTAGACCACCGCGGCGGGGCGACTCTCCCACAACCTGTTCACACCTCCTCATCGTCCTTGAAAATGTCGTCCTCCTTCCACATTCTGTATCCAGAGTTCGAGTAGCTGCTGATAGTGTTGACATTGATGCACTTGCTACTATTATTGAACTTGTGGCTTTGATCATAACGAAAAAAAGTGTGTGCATACCTCGATGCGTCATCTCTCTGGCTAGTGGAACAACAAAAATGTGGGTGTCAAATGTATTTGACGAGTCTGTTGTACTACCCAGTGGTATGAGGCTTGCATTATTTGAAGGGGTTACCAGCATCAAAATAGCGGCTTTAAATAATGACATATCACAAGAAGCCCGAGCACCTGATATTAGTCCTGGTGTTCCTCAAGACTCGTCACTTTTCCTGAATATGGTTATAAAGTCACTGACCTTCAAGAAGCGTCAAGTGCTGGTGAGTGTCCTAAGGAAGCATGCATCCCTGTTTCATTTTAGCCAGGAATCTAAGCAAGTGTGCATTCCCAACACATGGGCTTGTCACAAGATGGACAACAGGTTAGCGCACCTAATAAGGCAGAGGCCTTACCCCATGTCTGTGTCTGAGCGTAAGGTTATCCCTGACCAGGTCGATGACCTCCTAGCCAAGAGCGTCATCCAATATCCTTCTAGACCTTAGACTGCACCGGTCATACTGGTGCAAAAAAAAAAAAAAACAGATCCTGAAGGTTTTGGGTTTACTACTGGCACCTGAATTCCATGACAAAAAAAAAAAAGGATGTGTATCCGCTTCCCCCTGTCGACGACGTCATTGACTGTTTCCACTTGGCGTTCTACTTTTCATCTGTGCACCTCCGATCAGACTACTGGCAAAAACAGATTCATTCCACTAACCAAAAGAAAACGGCTTTTGTGACACCAGATGGCTAGTTTGAATTCGACGCTATGCTGTTTGGTTTGTGCAACACGCCCACAATGTTTGAAAGATTCATGGACACAGGATTGCGTGGCCTAAAATGGGAGAGTTGTTTATGCTATCTAAATGGAATCGTAATTTTTATTTGCACTTTTGCAGAACACATCTAATGACTTGACGTTGTTTTGACATGCCTCGAACAGGCTGCCCCTTACCCTGAACTCAAAGAAATTTTGCCAATGAGAGGTACTAGTACTATGACAGCTAGTGAACAAGCACAGTGTGTGACTATACCCACAGAAGGTAGCTGCAGTGAGCAATTTTAAGTAACCGCAGTCACAGCACGAGTTGAGAAGTTTTTTAGGTTTTTGCTTGTACTTCCATCGTTCTGCACCAAATTTTAATGACGCTGCATACCCTCCGACTTCATTGCTATGCAAGGACACGTCCTTCACCTGGACAATAAATTGAGATTCTTCATTTCGGCAGCTGAAGTTCATGCTCTCTTCCTGTTCCATACACCACCCTTTTGACCCTTCCGCCATAACCGCAGTGCACACCGACGCAAGTGTAATCGGCCTCGGTGAAGTCTTCATCCAGTTTTTGCTTGACGCTGAGCATGACATTGCCTACGCCAGCAGTTCGTTGAGCAAGGCCAAATAGAATTAACCGTCACAGAGCAAAAGTGTCTTGCTGTAGTTTTTCCTGTCCAAAGGTTCCGCCTGTATCACTACGATCATCACTTCACAATAGTTATTGATCATCATTCATTATGTTGGCTAGTTCATCTCCACAACAAATCTGGTTGCCTTGCTCGGTGGGCGCTACGCTTGTTGGAATATGACTTAGCGGTCCGTTACAAGAGTGGCTGCCAGCATTCCAACGCCGACTGTCTTTCGCAGCTCCCGCTGCCAAAAACTGTTTTCAACGCTGATAATTTTGACAAATTCCTAGTCACAATTTATGATACACATTGTCCCGACCTCGTCACATACCGGAAAAAAAAAACAGTGTGATGACCGTAGCTTGGATGGCTTCTTCGATTCATCTGCTCAGCCGACAAGCAACAATAGATTTGTTATCCAAGATGACCTGCTCTATAAAAATTAAACAGCTGACGGTACACGCCTACTATTAGCGGCCCCCACAAATTTGCGACACATGCTCCATGCTATGCACGATGACAGGATCAACGGGCATATTAGTTTCGCCAGAACGTAACACCACATTCAAGGTAGAGTCTACTGGCCTAGAATGCGAAGGACCATAGAAAAGTATGAGGCCATTTGTGATCAACGCCAATAATTCAAGCGCCCGAACACTGCCCCGGTCGGACTGAGTTACCCCTTCACACAACTCTCTATACCTTTCAAAATGATGGGAGTAGATATTGTCGGCCTTTTCTCACGCTCATCAAACCACAACCGTTGGGTCATTATTTGTGTTGACCACCTGACGCGTTGTGCAGAGACAACAGCGATGCGAACAACCATGACAATCGATGTTTCAAGCTTCCTCCTGTCTTCAGTCAAACTTAGCCATGAACCACCTCACATTATTACGAGTGATCGTGGATGCCAATTTTCGTTGACATGGTCGAAGGGCTCTTGCTTCTCTGCGATTGTCGATTTCGTCATGTGACCTCTTATCACCCTCAGACGAACTGTCTCGTCGAGCGCACAAATAGAATGCTCACCAATGTACATCAATTCAAGGCACAAAAATTGGGATGACATCCTCCCTTTTATTAGGTACAGCTACAACATGGCAATTCCCTTTTGTTGTAGTTCTTAACTAAGGGTTTCATTTTCAGTATTTATACTCTGGGACCCTCATCTGTATACAAGTGTTATGTACTTGATGCATATGTAACTAATAAAACAAACTGAAACTAAAGCCACTGGACACAGCCCCTTATATATCCTTTATGGTCAACCACCCCGCAGCTTCCTTGACACCATTTTGCCTCTAATCCTCATGCGGACCTTTCTGCTGCACAGAGGAAGCAGGGCATGTAGCTCAGCTTCATACTTTGGCATCCCAGGACCATTCAGAGATCCCCTACGATTCACAGCACAAGGATGCGTATTACGACAAAGGCAACATAGTTTGGCTCTGGATGCAGCTTCGCCAGCATGGCCAGTGTCAAAAGTTTCTGGGACGTTACACTGGTCCCTTCATCACTGTCGATCGCCTTAGTGACCCGACGAACTCGATAGCTCGTCTCCTAAATCACAGCTATCATTCTAGACAGACGCAGCATGTTCACGTCGCCCGCCTAAAGCGCAGCCATTCGCGCGACTTTGCACTAATGTAGCCATTATTGGCCCAATGGGCTTCGTCTGTGGAGGGAGGAGTGCTCTGCTAATGTAACAAGCACAAATAAAGGAGGAGGAGGATGAAGAGCGCTAGTGTTGAGAGCGCATCGGTGCCGGGCGACAGCCATTCATCCCCTTTTCCACCAGCCCATCTTTGAGCCTTTGTTGCCGAGTGTCACGAATTCGCAATATACAAAAAAACTTGGAGAAAGCAAGTCACAATATGCGTGCCACCTCTAATGTCAACTGTCAAGTACTCACAAGGAACATAGCTTACAGCATGAAAAATCTAGCGTCATCTCATATAAGGTATCTTATAGTGGTATCTTATAGTGTGCAGTCCATTGCTGCACACTGATTTGCCAAAAGCTGTTTGGACAAGCTCTTATGTTAAACTATTCATTTACTTTGAGGCTGCAGGTGATGTGGGCAAGCAGTCACTGGCATCCGATTCACAAATGCACGGCTATAGCTGCGATATGGGGAGAGTCGGCTCCCGCATGTAAGCGGACAGCGAAAGCAAGCGACCAGCCAACACAGCCACCGCTCTCATTTTTGAATTACCAGAATGGCCTTCATGGAGTAGGTGCAGCATTTGCGGTTGCAGGGTAGAAGGAACCACCACGCGTTAACCTAGCAGAATACAGTTTTCTTGCACACTCATTTGCGTACTTCGATGAGCATAGTTTCAGCGCGGGTTCCCGCAGCTCTTTTCCAGCCCACAGTGCTTCATGAACCTTCTCAAAAACAGGATCTTTGGAGGTCGCCTCAGACGCAACAGACGGCGTCATGACCTTGGGACACGCAGTATTGAGCATGAACACGTCTGCCGGCTGCTTGACAGTGTGTTCAAAAAGAGGCAGCGGCAGTCCGCTCAAATAGTTGGCATTCGCAATGCTCGATCTAGGTCTGTACTTCAGCTTGTAGCTGTAAGCCGCCAGCATCAGTGACCAGCGGCAGCACTCTCGGCGAGCATGTCTCAGGCACAAGTTTCTCAGGGCGAGAAAACCAAGCAGAGGCTTGTGATTAGTGACTGTCTCGAACTCTCGGCCACAAACATACTGCCGAAACTCGGTCACCCCGAACACAAGGGCAAGAACCTCTTTGTCTAGATGACTAAGTTACGCTCAGGAGGTGTGAGACTCCTCGACGCAAATGCAATCGGCCGTTCGGTGCCATATTCATCGCGATGGGCCAGTACAGCACCCACACCATACGGTGACGCATCGCAGATCAGCACCAGGGGCTTCTTGAGATCGTAGTGTACCAGAACAACTGCTGATGCGAGTAGCTCCTTGTTTTGTTGAAAAGCTTGTTCTTGGTCATCTCCCCACACCCATGGTGCCTTGCTTCCACGGAGCTGATTTAAAGGATGCAATATGCAAGACAAGTCTGGTAGTAACTGCTGATAAAAGTTCACTAGTCCCAGGTAGCTCTGTAGTGACTTGACGTCACTTGGTCTGGGCGCTTTAAGTACAGCCTCAGTTTTCTTTGGATTTGGGTGGAAACCCACGGACGTAACGACAAGGCCAAGGCACTCGACCTGTAGGGCAAGAAACACACACTTGTTCAGTTTCAGCTCGAGTCCAGCCTCTTTCAGGCAGCCTAGCACTCGGGCCAGGTTTTCCAGGTGATCCTGGTCGTTGTGTCCAGTCACCAACACATCGTCGAAATACACAATGTGTCTCAGCCCCTGCAGAAGGTTGTCCACTTCCCTCTGGAATATCGAAGGTGTTGAAGTTATACCGAAGGGTAAGCGGGTGTACTAGTACAGACCTCTCGGTTTGTTGATCGTCAACAGCTTAAATGACTCCTCAGCAAGTGGAACTTATAAGTACGCATCCTTCAGGTCAAGTTTGGTGAATTTCTCCCCACCACTTAGCTTGGTGAACAGGTCCTCAACACGAGGTATGGGGTAATTCTCCGGTACACTCACTGGGTTCACCGTGACCTTGAAGTCCCCACAGATACGAATCTTCCCGTTTTGCTTCAATATGGGCACAATCGGTGCTGCCCACTCCGAGGTCCTCACAGGCCGCAGTACACCTGAGTGTTCCATGCAAAGCAACTCTTCATTTACTCGATCGAGCATCACAAATGGAACAGGGCAAGGTTTAAAAAACTTATGTTTCGCATTATCTTGAAGGGTGATCTTTACAACAACGCCCTTGAATGTTCCTAGGTCATCGTCGAAAATACACTGGTATTCCGCAATAACGTCCAGAATAGACGAAACAGCATTGACACCCGTCATGCTCTGAAGTTGTATTCGCAGCCCTTTCAGCCAGCCTCGCCCCGTGAGAGAAGGGCATTGGCCCGAGACGACGTACAGCAGGTCGTCACACGGACACATAAAGGACTCCTTTGACAGGAGTCAGCTCTCCCAAATAACATTTCAGCACAACAGTTGAGGGTTCCAGGCACGCGGATTGGAACTTGCGGTGAAAGGTGTCCTCCGAGACAACCGAGACACTCGCACCCGTGTCGAGCTCCATTTGCAGTAAAATTCCATTCACGGAAACTTCGTGACAGAACGGCTGAGTGTCCTGAGCACCCTGTAGTTTTCACATTTCGTATACTTGCGGCGCATCAAGCCTCTTTTCAGTTCCGTCAATACCGGTGTCATCCACAGCATGCATAGACTTTTTCTTCCCAGCTGGCGGCGCCTATCCTTGGAGTTCACAGCGCCTTTCTTCCGCTTACACACACGAGAAAGATGGCCCTTGAGTGTGCAATTGTGGCACACACTGTTCAGGTGACGGCACTGCGTTGCCAGGTGCTCGCCGCCGCAGCGAAAGCACACCAATGACGTTCCTTCTCGCCTCGGCGCTGACGAACCACGTGACACCGCGTTGGCCGGCGCGATGAATGGCATCGGCACCATCGAAAGGGCGCGCGAATCCTTGCTTGTCGCCTTCATCGCAATGACGGTTTTCTTCGTCATGTCTAGCGTCAAGTCCAGTTGCTCCAACAGTCGCCTCTGCACAGCTTCGTCGTTAACGCCCGCAACGATGGGGTCAGGGTCACGCAGCATCCTGTCTCGAAAGGTTCCGAACTCACAGTCGTCGGGGAGTTTGTTCAAAGATGCAAAGTAGCCCGCAGCCGTTTCACCCGCCTGTCGTGTTCTTGAGTTGAACTTGAATGTAGCGACGACTTCCGATGGTTTTGACGAGAAATGCTTCCCGAGCACATCAAAAATGGACGTTAAACTCGCTTTGCACGGCTGCACAGGCTCCAAAAGGTTCCGAAGCAGGGTGTATGTGGCCGGGCCACAACACGTAAGAAGACAGCTCTTTGTTTGTCATCCGTCACGTCGTTGGCAATAGAGTACTGTACAGTACAACACTGTACGCTCCCGGTATTCTTCCCATCTCATCAGTGCGTCGAACGGCTCCAGCTTGCTGACGCCAGGCATTTACAAAGTACAGGAACGCAGCCCTGGGCAGCAGCGGCACTAGAATAAACAGCCTCCACGCAGCTCAACGAGTCTTCCTCGTCGCTATCGTGATATGGGGGGAGCGGGCTCCCGCGTGTAAGCGGACCACGAAAGCAAGCGACCAGCCAACAGAGACTCCAGTGACTGACTTTATTTTCGCTGAGTGCTCCCGAACTGCGCCGCCGAAACGCAAGCGCTTCTCTGGGTGCGGTGGCGCCATCTGTCGTGCTCCTCAGCCAGATGCATGGCGAGACATCACAATGGCAAATAAAGGAGGGTTTGCACATCTCCCAAATATGCAGAGAACTCAAGTAATGATAGGATAATCTTTTGTGACGATGTATTTACAGTGTAGAATATTAAGTTAATGTGGCATAATATGCACCACCTACAATAGATTTTATCTCATGAGTTTAGGCTATCTTACAAAATCGCATAGCCAAATTTGGAGTAACAACTATATTAAATGGTACTATTCTGAGGAAGTGCACAGCCCTTGCAGTGCTCTTGCAACATAGCTTCGGTTCACTACAGATTTACACTTCAAGATAGCTGGCAAACTGCAGCCCTTTCGTTGCGGCCACCACGGTGATGACAGCAATACATCTCTACAAAGTTATCGAAAAAAACAACAACCAGGCATACATGACTAGCTTCCGATTGTTAACACTTGAGACAGCATTGAAGTGTAGCTCACAATAACTCGGTCAAAATACCTGTGAACACACCGAAAGCCTCAAATGGCTCTTGAAGGCTAAACTACAACTCATTGCAGTCTTTAAATACCTATTTTCAACAGAACAGCTTGAAGCCATTAGGAATACTCATGGCCGTAAGCTTCACTCTTTGGCACTGTAATGTTATGTTCATTGCCGTGAGCGATAGTTGCGCCTTGTGATGGCAGAACAAAAGTTATTGAAAAAAAACAAAACAACCAGGCATACATGACTAGCTTCTGATTGTTAACACTTGAGACAGCATTGAAGTGTAGCTCACAATAACTCGGTCAAAATATCTGTGAACACACCGAAAGCCTCAAATGGCTCTTGAAGGCTAAACCACAACTCATTGCAGTCTTTAAATACCTATTTTCAACAGAACAGCTTGAAATCATTAGGAATACTCATGGCCCTAAGCTTCACTCTTTGGCACAGTAATGTTATGTTCATTGCCGTGAGCGATAGTTGCGCCTTATGATGGCAGAACAAATGTAGTGACGGCCAAAAGCTCTTTATGATACCACCCTTTAAGCACAACAAGTTGTGACAAAAGATATGGTTGCATAGAATAGGAAGCGAGAACTTCAGGCCTACATTTTCTAATCTACCTTGCAAAGTTGTGCGTCTATCACTACGAGTATGCTTCGATGTTTGCTCAATTCAATGCCTGCTCTAACATCGTAGTTAATTGTGCAGGACGTCGCGGTCTCTAACTCAGGTTTCATTAACTTTTCTGTGGAGGCTGTTTTTTTTTGTTAACAATACATGGTTACGTCCTCTGCTTGTCGTATGCGACGACTGGTTTGAGTTCACAGTATTGGTTTGTGTACTTAGCATGCATGCGGAAAGACAACTGAAACTGTGATTGCAAAACTTTATTCCGTGCTGCTGTTTTGAATAAACAAGACCGGAGTGCAGCAACTCACATTAATACCCCTGTCACACGGGCACCCGTGAAGACCGTTTAACTCCCGTGTCCTTACGACAACGAAGATGCGGTCGGTGTCATACGGCCACCCTTACGCAAACGAAGGTGAATGGAGCATTTCGCAAAGGACGTTCAACGATCTCCCTTCGCAGCGAAACGAGGTACTCTCGTCCCCAGCAGTCTAGAGGTCAGAGAAAAATTTCGAGCACTAAGTGGCCGCAGTGAAAGAATAATACATTTCAGCAATATTAAACGTTCTTTCGTTGTAATACTCATTCACAACGCGTGTTTGTTTACATATATTTACGCCCGCCAGAATTCACTTACTCTCAACACCGATGCCCTACACACACCGTGCCTCGCGAGTCAAGCCGGCCGGCGCCAGCCGATCAACGTCCTTAACCAGCGCAATATTGTACCACTTCTTCACGTCGACCGCTGTGTCACTCATGGCTGAAGAACACAAAATGTGCGCTCACGAGGCAAGGAAGCATAAGAACTTTCATACCGGGCATATACACAGGCAACAAAACAACTAAGAGCACAATGTGGCCAGCGTCACTAGCAGCATTGCTACATTTAGCAAATGCGTTTTTATTTGAAATTATTTTAATGGTTTGTTAGTCGCATACCCATTTAATAGTGCTTTTTTGTAAAATCCACATAACGAGGATTCACAAAAACATCAATAGGGATGAAATTAGAATACTTTCCCGAAAATCAAACAGCGCCAGCTGAGCCACCTCGCGGCAACTGTTACAACCTTGTCATTGCGGTGTGACACTGCCACAACTACTTCTCCGTCGAACCCCCTAGGGGAGATTTACGTTGACGGTGTTCAACGAAGTTTGGTGGTGGCCGTGTGACAGGGGTATAAGATTGGTACTCTCCGTTGGCTTTTGTTGCATGCTCGTGTATTTCAGAGCAAATTGCTCTCTGTAGCTCTTTTAGATTGACTGATCAGCTGGGGGCCCCGTGATACGAGGGCAGATATGCAAAGCATGCATGCCTTCAAGTCATCGGGTGTGTCCATCGTTTAGAAACCTAACACATACGTGCCATTTCGCATGGTAGTTTATTTGCTATTTTGTGTGAAGGTTTATTTCTGCGAGTACAGATCTCGCGAAGTAATCACGTATGGTGGCACGCTAGTTCATTCATATGCTAGCTCATTCTTTCAGTGATATAGTTCATATGCGAAATAAGTCTACATGGTGCACTTCCTAAATACGATTGGTAACACTTCATGAAACAACCACAGCTGTTTGAATGTATCAACTATGAACGGTGTGCGCCTTCTAACACATTATTAAGGCCTTAGATGCGTCACAAAACGCTAAAATTGGCTGTAAGTGACTTCGCCGTCCAGCGTTGGCAGTGTCAACACGAGTTGTTGCTTCCACTGTATGACAGTCACTGTGAATGCTCTCTGCACATATTGTACACTCTATATACGGCAAAGCTTGCACCACCCATGCGCTGAATAAGGAAAGACAGTAGCACTGTCCCTTCGGGCGCTATCGTGCTAGCTAATAAAAAGGTAAGCCACAGAAGTCGCACATGAACATCTGCGCAATGGTATTTAGAGTGTATAACTTACTCGTAGAGAAGCTAAAGATTGGGCGAAGACAAAATGGGGGTTCTCACCAATGATCAAATTTTTGTATTTAAGAACATCTATACTAAAGGGTGATGCGCACAAAGTTCACATCTGGTCACTGCGACGCCAAGTGACTCGATCAAGGCATGATCCCACATACGAGTTGTGCGCGGCACTAAACAGAGATGTCATGGGCTAATGTTACACTTGTTAAGTTAATTATAGGGTGACTTGGTTAGCGTGAACGCTCTCAGCGCGCTGCCTTTTGAGCAAGCGCTCTCGTCGCGAAAGGGCACCTGCTACGCAGGAGCAAAGCAGGTATGATGATGATGATGATGAGTGGTTTTCAATGGCGCAAGGGCCAATCGATGGCCAAAGAGCGCCGTTTCGATAGACTAGAGATATGAACAATGAATGTTATGATGCGTGGCTGTAAAAGGGCCTTAAAATGCCTCGCGCTAACGCGGGTAAAAACATAGAAGCATTAAAATCATGACATGGACGTGAACTATGTGCAAGAATACTAAATGACGTGACGTCGTGATCGTGGGACAGTGACGTAGTTGCAGCCACCGTGGCAGCGACCTCTCTTCTGAGATGGTGCTACGAAGCGCCTGAATATATGACATTAAAAGTATGTATATGTGTTAAAAATGCCAGCAGTGATTTATGAGGAAAAACGGGTTCTCTACCGATGAACATTGATGGGTGCAAGGGTATCTGTTGTCGGAAGCGATATAAAAAGTGCTTTTTTCTAAGAGAATCTAAATCACTGCATTGGACAAGGATGTGGAGAACCGTGAGCGCTTCTCCACATTTCTCACACAATGGTGCATCGCCACCAGACAGAAGGTATGCATGTGTCGAGTGAGTATGTTTTATCTGTAGTCTTGTAAGTGTGACTTGTGTGTAGCGTGATCTGTATACTGTGGGCCAATTTCCAAGTCTCGGTTTGGCAACATGCAGTTTGTTTTCTGTCTGCCGATCCCATAGGCGCTGCCAGCACGCCCTGAGCTTCCGTCTTAGAAATGGTTTCAGATCAAGCGCAGGGACAGCTACAGATGTATTGGCGCCAGTGTTGTCTTGGGCAGATGCGGCCAGCTGATCCGCCAACACGTTTCCAGCGATTTCGCGGTGCCCTGGCACCCAGCAGACTACAACATGCCGTTTAAGAGCGTATATCATGCATAACAGAGAGTACAAGGACACAAGGACAGGGTTTTTATGTTTTCGCAGAGTTTTCAGAGCCATCACTACGCTCAGCGAATGTGTATATTACCGCGCATTGTAATTGAACTTTCTTAATATGCTTGACAGCCACAAATACCGCGTGAGCCTCTGCTGTGAAGATGCTTGTTTGGGAGTGCAGAATACCGGAGTTGGAGAAAGATGGGCCAACAGCTGCATAGGACACACCAGTGTGAGACTGAAGCATCTGTGAAAAATTTTGGACAGGTGTACTTGTGTTGGAGTTCGAGGAAGTGCCTGCGCATATGTACAGTAGGTGCGTGTTTAGTGACTTCCATGATAGATAGATCGCAGTCTATGACTTGCCACTTCCATGGGGGCAGATATACTGCTGGAGCCATCAAACATTGTTCTAAAAGTGGCACAGCTGTTTCCTCAGCGAGCCTCCTGACACGGAGTGAGTATGGCTGTCTCAGCGAAGGATGGTTATTGAACAAGGTACAGTTAGACAGATTGTTAATTGTGGAGTGAGCGGGATGTTCCTCATCAGCGTTAATTTTGAAATAGTTTGTAAAAGACAGGTAACATCTCTGCAGATGGAGCGACCATTCATTTGATTCTACATACAGACTCTACGGGGCTAGTTCGAAAAGCACCCGTAGAGAGGAGTATGCCTAGATGGTGGACAGGGTCGAGAATCTTAAAGGCTGATAGTGTCGCAGAATGATAGATTATAGCACCGTAATCTAGGCGCGTGCGTACGAGGCTTTTATATAGATTCATCAGACATTTCCTGTCACTGCCCCACGTAGTTCGTGATAACACTTTCAAAATATTCATGGTTTTTAAACACCTGTCTTTTAAATACTTGATGTATGGGATGAATGTTAGTTTTGTGTCTAATGTTAGGCCCGGAAATTTATGCTCTGTCTTCACAGAGAGACGTTGAACTTGCAGGTCACTCTCGGGATCAGGATGAACGCCCCTCTTTCGGCAGAACAACATGCAGACACTCTTTTGCGGGTTCAGTTTAAAACCATTTTCATCTGCCCATTGAGAGACCTTGTTTAAACCTAGTTGAACTTGACGTTGACACACTGAGAGGTTACAGGACTTAAAGCCAACCTGCCCGTCGTCGACATATGTACAGTAAAACATATTCCGTGGGATAACGAGGCGCAAAGAGTTCATTTTCACTATAAAAAGTGTACAACTCAGTACCCCTCCTTGTGGCACTCCTGTTTCTTGAACAAATGTACGGGACAACACAGTGCCCACTCGAATATGAAATGCCCGATTACACAGGTAATTTTCGATTATTTTCAACATTCTGCCTCGCACACCTAGGTGTGACAGGTCTCGGAGTATGCCAAAGCGCCACATAGTGTCATAGGCCTTCTCCATATCGAGGAACACTGACAAAAAGAATTGTTTATGAATGAAAGCATCACGAATTTGTGCCTCAATACGGACAAGGTGGTCAGTAGTGGACTTAGCCTCTTAGAACCCGCACTGGTAAGGGTCAAGCAGTCTATTTGTTTCAAGAAAATGCATCAATCGTCTGTTCAGCATTTTTTCAAAAACCTTGCAAAGGCAACTTGTCAATGCTATGGGCCTGTAGCTTGATGCTAAAGATGGGTCCTTGCCCTGCTTAAGAATTGGAATAATGGTAGCTTCTTTCCAGGTGGAAGGGATCTTACCGGAAAACCAAACGGCATTATACAAGGAAAGGAGGGCTTTTTGGGTTTCAGGAGACAGACGTTTGAGCATTTCGTATAATATACGGTCAGAGCCTGGGGCGGTTTTGTTACAGCAGTTTAATGATGCTTGTAACTCAGCTATGACGAAAGGTTCATTGTACACCTCATTGTTTGTGGATTTGAATTCTATTTTCTGTTTTTCTATTCTTGCTTTGTATCGTTGAAACGCTGGACTGTAATGGGATGAGCTGGAGACCTGTTCAAAATGTGCACCAAGGGAGTTCGCTTGGTTTTCCAAACCATTGCCTTGTGTGCTTACTAATGGAAGAGGATGTTGTTCTTGTCCTCCTACCCTACTGACCATTTTCCAGACTCTTGCCTCATGTGTATATGTATTGATACTTGATATAAACCTCTGCCAGCTCTCCCTCCTGGCCTGTCGACGAATTCTCCTGCCAGACTTGATATTTTTAAAATTGACAAGATTTTCAGCGGTCGGTGAATCTCGAAGCAGTCTCCATGCCTTGTTTTGTTGTTTGCGAGCGTTTCAGCATTCGCTGTTCCACCAGGGGACTCGTCGTTTTCTGCCCAGTCCAGATGTTTGCGGAATGCACTTAGCTGCAGCTTCAATAACAAAAGCAGTAAAGTATTGTACAGCTGCATCTAAGCTAGAACCGCATATGTCAGTCCAACTTAAGCTAGCAGCCTTGTAAAACTGGTCTCAATCGGCTTTTTCTATCAGCCATTTGGGAACCTGTGGAGGACTTTCATTTGGTACTGCTGAGCTCAGAACTAAAGGATAGTGGTGACTTCCAAAAATGGTTACTAATGACTTTCCAGTGAAGTAGTGGAAAAAGCGATGAAGATACAATGCTTAGGTCGATTGACGAGTAGGTGTGATTAGCGAGGCTATAATACGTTGCCTCTTTCCTATTGAGGGGAGACGCGCCAGAGGAGAAAAGAAACTGCCCAATCAGACGACCTCGCGCATCGCAGCGCAAGTCACCCCAAAGACTGCTATGTGCGTTAAAATCTCCAAGGAGAAGGTACGGTTCTGGAAGTTCATCAATTAATGCCTGGAATTCTCGTTTGCTAAGTTGGTGCTGAGGAGGTATATAAATAGAGCAAATTGTGTCCAGTTTATTTAAGATAACGGCACGGACGGCTACTGCCTCAAGAGACGTCTGAAGTGGTACATGTGTACAGGCAGTTCCTGGATCCACAACAATGGCAACACCACCGGATGACACGACTGCATCATTCCGATCCTTTCGAAACGTGGCGTAATGACGTAGAAAGTTTATGTGTTTCGGTTTCAGGTGTATGTCTTGTACACACAGCACTTTTGGTGTATATTTGTGTAAAAATTCTTGAATATCGTCGAGGTTTTTCAGCAGTCCTCTGACGTTCCACTGTAAAATATGTGTCATTTTAATCTGTGTGGTGCTGTGTGTACAAAGGTGTTACCTTATGTTACAGGGTCTTTCAGAGGCCCTGCAATTCGTAGTCTTTCTTTTTTTGTGCGCTCCAAAGAGCTGCGTCACTCCTTCGGCGTCTCTGGCGCCGGAGGAGTCGTACTTGTATCCATCGCCTCTTGTGAGGTGGTGGATGGTGCTTGCTCGGCAGGCACTTTAACAAAACTTTCGGACCTAACTGCGCTTGCAGTGGTCCGAGGTCCGGCAGACTGGGGAGTCTGCTGGCCCTGTTTGTTAGGTGGCGGAGCAGTACTGGCTGCTCCAGCCAGGGGCACTTGTGGCGCGCCCGCAGTTTCACTCTGTGTGACTTTTGCGGGCATGGAAAGATGCGGCGCGGCGCCCCGGCGCGTCACATTGGCAAAGGAGGGACTGGACTGATGGATGGAGAACCGTTTACGTGCTTCTTGAAAGGACAGATTGAACTTAACTTTAATCTCAATGATTTGTTTTTCTTTCTTCCAGATTGGGCACGATCTCGAGTAGGCAGAATGGTCTCCTTCACAGTTCGCACAACATGATGTGTTTGAATTACAGGTATCTGATGCGTGCTCGTTAGATGCACATTTTGCGCAAGTATTACGCCCTCTGCAACTTTGTGACCCATGTTCAAAGCGCTGGCACTTGAAACATCTGCGAGAGTTTGGCACGTAGGGCCTGACACGGAGCTTGCAGTAGCCAGTTTCAATTGAATCGGGTAAGTCACTGATACCAAAGGTGATGATTATGTGTTTCGTGGGTGTTTCCTTTTTGTCTCGTCGTATAATTATTCTTTGGACTTTGACTACATTCTGGCCTTGCCAGCCTTCTAATAATTCACTTTCGGACAGTGCAAGCAGGTCGTCATCAGAGACCACACCGTGCACTGTATTCATTGACTTGTGTGGGCCCACTGAGACTGGGAGATCCCCAAACGCTATCAGTTTAGGTAAGTTGTCGTATTGGAGCTTGTCGCGGACCTCCAAAAGGAGGTCGCCGCTTTCCAACTTCGTTACACGGTATCCTGGGCCAATTGCTTCGGTGAGTGTTTTCGTGACAAGAAAAGGTGAAATTGCTCGAACTGTTTTGTTCTCTTTTTGGCTATGGACGACATGAAACTTGGGAAAAGACTGCTTCGGTTTGGAAAAAAGAAACGGCTCTTCAGTGCGCCACCTTTTGGGGCGGCGATCAGGAAGAGGGGGGGAAAAGGTTGGCCTTACAGATTGTGTACAGTTCGGCGGCGATGGTGGCCACCCACCACCGAGCCCAACAAGGGACGCTACAAGGTTGAATAGTGAACACTTGGAGACGCCAGCCATGCATTGCCGCTATAACCGAATATAACTACCCAAGGTTGGGTAACTACACAGGGTTAACCATCGCCGCCAGAAAATTTGGAAGTAAACGGAAAAGAGAAGATGACAGGACAGATAAAAAGTGAGAGATAAAGACGAAGATGTAGGTAGAGAGAGATAGGAAAAGACGACTGCCGATTTCCCCTGGGTGGGTCAGCCCAGGGGTGCCGTCTATGTGAAGCCGGGGCCAAAGGGGTGTGTTGCCTCTGCCGGGGGGCCTTAAAGGTCCAATCACCCAGGGTCAGCTCAACCCCCAGGATCCCCTCTTCCCCGGACACGGCAAAGCCACGCACAGCTAGGCGTGAGAGGGAGTCAAAACTCCCCCGTTAGCTCGGGTCCGTGGTGTCGCTACACACCAAACGCCTACTTGCGCAGACGCCCCTGTGGGGAAAGTGTTGCAGCTAGCGGATGAATTTAATGCAGCTTTCAAACCTTAAGCGAAAGGAATGTTGGACGCGACATGGTTGTTGAACTATGATTCAGATCAGCTGTTATCAGCTGAAGCAGGGGAGACCGAAGAGAAACGAGAGCACAGGAGGAGGAGAGTGTTGCTACTTTACAAAATACCAGGGGATTTAGTTGTAGCGACATTGCAGCACTCAACAATTCTTCAGCATCCTTCTGTATACCGATGACCATCTGAGATTCTAAACAATTAGAAGCAGAAATAGAGCATGCATCCATGGCAAGAACACAATGCCAATATGTTGCTAATCTGGCCCCTACTAGCCAAATGCCTCCTGGCTACCGTTGGCATTGGCTGAAAGTATATGAATGACTTCCATAGCACGAGGGCGAGTTCTGTGTCAAAATATCAAGGAAATGCTACAACCATGTCAAGTACATACACATGGTACGTCAAGATTTTACAGATTCTCATTAACCACGGAAAGCGACATCCCAGCCACAACAATGATCATTTATCATGTGCAACAGATAAGAAGAAAAAAAAAGTGTCTACAAATACAACCCAAGGGTAGTTACATTCGGGTGGTACTTATAGAAAGAATTGCATTAGGCATACAGTCCGCAAGTGAGTGAATTAGTTTCCATTCATAGTTGGAATTTCACGATAACATATAGCTCCTTTCAAAGGTATACACTTTACAGGCCTTAGGGTGCTGGAGGGGACCCATTAGCTGGCCTTGACTGGGGGGTATTGGGAATTATAGGTGGTAACTGTACACACATATCTAAAAAGTATCTGCAACAAATCTAGAAAAAATGTAGTCAATAATTAAGCATGTTAAAACATTCAGGCAGCTAATGAACAACATCAGGGAGGGCGGCACATTCACCTGCTTTGCTCCGTAACTGATGCCTCAGTCCCCATTTATGACACCAAGTTTCCGTCTGCAATGTTGAACATTCATTCGTCCGCAGGCTTGTGGGCAATAATGAAAGCCTATAAATAAGTCTACACAACCTTTATCGGCTGATCCAAAATAAACACATGCATTTTGTCCCCCTCCCTCACTTTTTTCCACAAACACCACCGATGATAGAATTAGTTCTGTTTGCCAGCTAAAAACGCTAATACTGCGACTCTTAATGAAAATTAAGGTTGTTTCACTAGAATGTATGCCAGACATCCAACGGTCTCTTGTCACACAATTCAGTAGTTACTAGCTGCAAAGGTTTAACAATTTTGATACCTCAAGCGAGCATCATCAGAAGCAAGTAGCTCAAGCAAGCACCACCAGAAGTGAAAGAGCTTGCAACTAAAACTGCAGGCATATCTCACCTGTTTAGGGGTTTCCATAAAGCGGACTAGTCGATAATCATCCTTCGCCCAGTGCTGAAAAATAAAGTGTTTCGTAAATTTCCACAAGGTCAGGAGCATAAGAGTCGTTGGATCGCACTTATTCAACCCAAACTTAGCACGTGTGACTCTGCCTGAGCATTAACTACAACGCCTCACGACTGAGGCTGCAAGCTACATAAATGGAATGGGTAAGCAGAGAAAATGGCTTACCTGCCCGGTGTGCGTTACAGGATCTTTGGGAGGTTCCACATCTTTCACCACATTAGAGCTTGGACGACACTGAAGTGCCAGGCGCTGCGAAATTTGAGCCAATTTCGACGGATTTCGCACGCATGAATACATGACCTTTATGTGTCTGCGACAAATTGGACGAACAGCGGCACCACAAAACACACCTACAGCATTAGAGAACGGAAACTGTACCTTTGGACTGTCGTTATAGCGGCGGCGTACTGAACTGCAATACCGCGTGGCGAGATAGCGCTGCTAGTACTAGCATCATCATTAGACAGGTTTTTTTTGTTGTTATTGTTAGGTTGGCTGAAAATAAAAAAAAGACTTCATTCTGTGTGCACACCCAGGCATTGTACAGAATCTAGAAGTAGTTGGCGAAATTCGATGCAGTGGACATAGAATGCTAAGAGCTCGTATTCACCTAGATTTAAAAAAAAGCAAAGACAAAAATTGATATTCAGGAACTAGCGGTGAGAGCACGGAGGAAGGAAAAAGGTGGGTGAGAGCGAAAGTATGGTGGCTAGAAGGAGAGGTGTCAGTATCGGTGGCGGCGACCAGAGACGGAGAGCGCGCGAGAATTCATCCGGATGCAGCGACGCTGCGGTCGTTTTCGATATGCCCCTCCTCGCAAGTATCAGTCATTTTTCGTTGCAAATATTTCACGCTACCCTGCGGATTGTAAGAAAGTCTACCTGTCACAATTCCGGCGGCGCGCTGCAAAGCGTGTATTGGCACTGAAAATAGTGTTTTCAATTCACTTCTTAGTATATCAGCTACGAAGTTTAGAATATAGAGAATCAAGTGACTTGCCGTGAGCTTGACACTAAAACAAAGTCCGTGCAGTTTTCAAATTTGATGCTCCAGTGTTCTCCGTGAAGTCTTAATGCACGTAAAGGTATCGGCAACCATTATTTTTATGACTCACGCAATCAAGGTCTAATTTTACCAGCAAGACATTTATTTTCTCGAAAGCGAAAAGCAACATGAAAATAAACACAACATATGCACCAGGGTGAAGAAAACTGCAAGTTATATATAACTCAGCTAAAGCAAGTGAATAAGGCTACTAAACAGAAGAGTAAATATACGATACAATGGACATACATACACACATGACATTGAGATTTCATTGGCACACATAGATACTAGTCTCAAACCAGTTCACACACAAAAAAACTATTTCTGCATATGTGAACACAGCCAGACTAGTTATATCACAGTTGTTAATGGGGGATTTATAACAATGTGAACAAGACAACAGTAAAATCCCAAAAAACAACAGTGTGAGTAATGCACAATAACATAAAATAAAACCTTGTTCGCTGAGTTAATACTGTGACAGGTAAGTCAGATGTCTCAACTTCAAGAGCTTCATTTTTTCTCTCTTTTATTTTTTTTATGGAACGCATTTTCTCCAGCGAGAGAAAATGCATTCTGGTGGGTGTAAAGAATCTAATTATCTGATTCGTCACTTCCAGTTTGTGGTGTTCACAGCCAACCATATTTAACCTCTTCACAGACAGGCAAGAGGTCTGTTAACCTAGCTGTCACTTTTCAACTTGTTGAAACTGTAGCAATAGGTGAGTGCATCTTCCCTAGATTTCACCAGGTCTGCCAAGGACTCGGACTGGTACAGAAAGCAGGATTCTGCCGGAAGCAAGCTGGAATTCTGAGTGAAGCAGCAATTCGTTGCACTTCGTCTTTTTCACCATCTTCCGGGCCACCTAGCCACTGATGTAATAAGTGATCCGGGAGTCACTTTTGCATCCAATGAGATCAGTGTAGTCAGGGAGGGCTTCACAAGCAACAATAATTTCATGGACCTCATTGAGGCACCCCACATCTAGCAGCTCATCCAGCTTATTCTGCAATTTTATTGAATTATTGTGAATGCCTGGACATAGAAGGCAGCTCAGAACTCCAGAAGGTATGTTTCCACTGGGATGAATGTGCCAAACTGTAAAAACTGAGGCAAGTCACAGAGATCAAAAATTGTGTCGGCGAAGGGTGATCATTCGAGCCAGACATTTGTTTCAGAATTCCAAAAAAGATTTCAAGTGCGTCTTGGCAGAGGTGAGACGTCATCAAGTGTTTATAACCCAAGGTTTTCGTGACATAGTGTCGGATGGAAAGGGTGCTGGTTAGAGTGACGCGTAGTCCATCGGCAGTTGATTTACTCAGGAACCCACCCTCCTTAGGTAAAGCTTTTTCCCAAGTCGCTAAGAACCAGTTGATAACATGCTTGTAGCTACGGACGATGAATCTTTCGTCGAAATGAGCTTCACACACAACGCAGTTCTTTTCCAGTGGTTTGTCAGCGTGAGGAAGCATACGCTCTCAGGCCTTGCTCTGTTCATTGTCGGCGGGAGCAGAGAAACGCTTTCTTCCCTTGTTTGCGGGCCAAAGCATATCCCGCATTGCATCCAGGTGCAAAGCAGTGTCTTTGCTGTTTACTTATCACTGTTGCATGGTCACAATGACACGTATTGATCCCGAACAAGTTCAAATAGGCAAAGCACACACGTTGCGACTTGGGAGCACACGAGCAAGCGACTAAAAGTGCCGCGCTAGCGGCTGGCAAACGCTCTCGACCGATCGCAGTAGCGACTTGCGCGCCGCTCCGCGGCGAGATAAAATATCAGCACGCCTTCTTTCAAGGCGCGGCCGGGGCGATGCTGACACCTTTTCCTCTAGCCACCATAGTGAAAGTACAGCTACAGTGTACTAGCTACCGTAGTTAAAGTGAGCTAGAATAGGATAGTGGGCTTGCTGGGGTCCCCTGTTTGACGCCGGGTATGTCACACGTGTGGTAGCGCCACCAGCGACTTCAATGTAAGGCACTGCCTAACGGAGGCGTTGGTGCGCAACTGAAATCATGCTTTTTGTGCGCTGTTATCCCATGCACTGGACGGAAATGCACGCGAATTTCGGCAGTGAAAACGGTGATGCTGATGTCGCTAAGACAATAACAATAAAGAAAGAAAACTAGCGTGGAGCTAGGTGCGTAGGCCGTTGGCCTACATGTGCGCGTAGGTAACCATCTAGAACACTGCAGCATGGTGTATGCAGCTAAACTGTTAGCTCGTTATTTGATGTTAAATGAAACACACCGAATACCATCAGTACTCGTGCGAATAAAGCTGTAGAAAACATTCTTTTCATAAACTCTGTCGGCGTAACTTGTGCGATTAAACTGCATGCAGAACTCGATGCATGCAAGGGATGCTGTGCAAAGATGAGATGCATTTAAATACTCTTACAAGTGATAAGCAGCGATGGCGAACTTTTCAAAGCTTACGTTGCACGGCTATCAATTGTAAACTGGATTCTTTGCATTTCTCGGGCCCCACTTTCGTCACGCACGCCTTTACGAGCGTGTGAATTTATTAGCGATGCTGACCTTGGCACACACTCGGGAGTTTACCACGAGCTCTTAATGTTATACATTTCACAGCATTTAAAAATTTTCAGCTGCTCATTCTTTCTGCAGATCTCCATTATCTTGACTCTGTAATTTGACTATTTCTGCACTGAACATTCCTATGCAAAGACTAAAAATCCACAGATAAGAAAAACAGGAAGCCACTCTCCCCAAGTACTGGGCACAAGTACATGAAAATTTGTTCATCAGATATATATTGGGAACAGTTCTTACTGGATATTTCTTCTTCAGGAGCAGCGGCTCAACTTTAGATGCTTTGCCTTTTCCCGCTTCTCGGTTCTACCAGAATTAATGCCTTTTATAGAACCGCGAAACAATATGAAAGCTGATTGCGTATTTTGAGAGGCCAGGGGCATGTTGTGCGCACCCAACTTCTTGGGAAAACTTTTCTTTCACGATTGTCAATACTTCCAAAATGCTGTCAGAATGCAACTTGTACCATAATACCAAATAAATTTTCTAATGGGTCTTGGCTGGTCTTTGATGTCATTATTTATTTAAATCCTACTTTCCCCGTCAAATAAGAAAGCATTTCTAGCGCAATGTTTATAGTCACACGCAGTCCAGTCACGTAGATTATATGCACGTAGTCCCGTAGCACATACTTCGGCTGAAAATGACGGTCACACACGGCAGATGTGTCGTCCAGGGCTTTGTCCGCTTGATGCAAATTTCTTTCCCATTGCTTTTTCGGGGCTGCATCCTTCGGAACACCGAACAGAGACGGCTTCTTGCTGCCATTCACGTGGACGTAACCTGTACGACAGCCTGGCGCAAAACTTGCCACCGCGGAAGCATTTTAACCTCGTTTGAGGGTAACTGCTTGTCAGGCCACATCACTGTTCACCGAAGAACCTAGGGGATTGAGGATGCAAAGCACGACGAGTTCTCAAAGTAACAAAACTCGCACACACCGACCGCCACTCCAAACAGGCAGCAACTGCCCCAGCGCCAACGCTTGCTACATTTAATGCGGCGGTGGCGCCACGCCACGGAGGCGCGTCAAAGCACGTTTGTGTGACATTGGCGGCGTCACCGCAATGCATGGTGCCGGCCGGCGAGTGAGCCCACTACCCTATACTAGCTCACTTTACCCAATGCTTCCTCTATGAAGATGCCTGCCGCATAATAAAAAAAAACAGCTGCCATACCCTTTCTCTTCTTCATTTTAAAAATGTTTCTGGTCGATAGCGTCACCTGTGGCGGACGGTGCAACAATGCAACACTTTGCATAGCCTCCGAAACAGTAGTTCACAGTTGCAGGTCTTGAACAACTCTCGACGGACGCGCCCCTATGGGCCGCAGATGAAAAACGCTTAGCTGGTACCGCAAGTCGCCGTGATAATAGTGTCAGTCGCGAGCTCCACCGCGCGGAGCTTGTTTAAAACTGAAGGCAGGCCAACTCCGCTGGCAGCGCGAGCCATTCCTCAGGCATCTTTCTAGAGGAGGCGTTGCTTTACCATAGTACATGAATTCGGAGTTTCGTTTCATGATACCTAAATTGCACGTACGTCACATCCGGGAACGAGGACCGCTCCTTCGAAGCGTGTTCGGTGTAGGTGTTCTGTGGCTCGGCTGGCTCAGCGTGCTACAAACTGGTAGGTGTTCTGTGGTGCAACTCGTACAGGTGCCGCTGAGCTGTGGACAGGTAAAAGGTAGGTGTTTTCTGGGGTGGAATCGAGCACGGGTGTGTTGTACAGGCCTACGCCCCTACATCGAGCCACGATGATCATTTGGTTGAACGCTTCTGTGAAGACGTAGAGTCAGCCATAAAGTCCCAGCATATTATTCTGATGGGCGAGTTTAATGCCAAAGTAGGTAAGAAACAGGCTGAAGACAACGCAGTGGGGGAATATGGCATCAACTCTAGAAATGACAGAGGGGCGTTATAAGTAGAGTTCGCAGCACATAATAATTTACGGACCTTGAATACCTTCAGAATACGGGCGAAACGTGGCGAAGTCTTAATGGCAAAACTAAAAATGAAATTGATTTCATTTTGCGCGCACACCCAGACATTGTAAAGGATGTAGAAGTAATTGGCAAGATTAGACGCAGTGACCATAGAATGGTAAGAGCTCGTATTCACCTAGATTTTAATAAGCAAACACAAAAACTGGTACGCAAGAAGCCAGTTAATGAAATGGCAGTGAGAGGAAAAATACGGGAATTCAGAGTTTTCCTTCAGAATCGATTTGAGGCTCTAAATTAGATAACCGACGTTAGCGTTTACAACAAGCATCATCAAAAAGTGTGCAATTGAAGTTGGAGGTGCAGTCACTAGACAGGAAACTGGAAAACTATCTCGGGAGGCCAAAAATCTTATTAAAAAAAGACAAATGGTGAAAGCCTCAAACGCAACCGACAAAATAGAGCTGGTGGAACTTTCGGTGTTAATCAATAGGCATCAAACTTCTAGCTGGCTCCACTTGATAGCTGTGCCTTTCGGCCATCACGACTTCTTTGGGTTTCATTCCGTGAGCAGCCTAGTTGTTACGTGTTGCTTAAAACATTTATTCGTACGCTTATACTAGCGTCTTTTTTTTTTTTCCCGTCCCGGTTGACGTGGTTTTCATTATAGAACACGTCATTTCTTATAATAGTAGTCCATACACCTGCCACATTTGTAACTGGAAAGCTACTTGTAGAAATAAACTTGAAGTACATTACAGGTCTCATTCTATTGCAGTAATATGGCAATGTACCTATTGCCTCACCAAACAGCTTCCTTCTGCCCAATCAATGTCCTCGCATTTTTCCAAATGTAAGAGGTCCATTTTCAATGGTTGCAATCTGCAACTAGCAACTCAAATGAACAAACTTCTTGCACTTCAGAACAGTCATCTGCTAAAGTATGTACTATAGATATCTTTCAGGATCAGGCTGCACCTGTTAGTGAACCACACTTTTCTCCTTCTGAATCCGGAGTTGATTCGGTCGGGTCCATTGTTGTTGGAGTCACCCCTGAGCTCCACCCCCATGATGAATGTCTCATAAATGCATCGCATGACAATGTTCAGGTCTGAAACGAAACACAACCTTTTCTATGTACTTCTCCTGTAGATACTCATGCATCTACTCGTACTCTCTCAGTTAGCCACTCTGATTCCCCTCTTGTACAGGTTCCTGTTCAGCCCAGGCTAGAGCCTACTAATACATCTTTAATTCATATGCGTTCTTGTGCATCACTGGACATTGCTGAGGGCGATATTGGGACACTTGGCAATGAAGACCAATTGGTCGTTGAACCTGCGACTCATATTGAAAATGCGGCTCTCTCGCAACCTGCTCAAGTTCACTTGCCCAAACCTTGCACAAGGGGATATGTCAATCTCACTCAAGGACAATGGTCTGACGCTGAGGTCGAGGTGTTGGCCTAAGCGGAGTTTACCTGGCGAGGTCTACTCCGTTAGCGATGTCCTAGCAATCAAATTTACACACTGCTCTAGAGAGGCTATAGAAAAACTGCGTAAGATGGCTAGATGCATTGAAGTCCTTGAAAAGCTTCAGTTTACTCATACCAGCTTACACACTGAACATTACATTGAGGGACCTGCATATTCTCACTGCAGATGGGCAGATACTGAGTTAATCGCTCTGGTGAAGAGAGAATCGGAGTGGGGGGCCATAGGAGAATCAATGAGGCGCTACATGCAGTTTTCGACAGTCGTACTGTTTCAAGTATATTTAAAGTTCGTCGCACCAATCGTTACCAGAACGTATTGGAACTTCTCAAATCACATACCGTCAATCTTCCCACATTACCTTCATTCTCTGGCTCACCATTTCCTACTCCTCTTGAACTCTCCGTTTTGGAGATTTGTCTGTCCTTTGCTGAATTGGGCATTTCCAATGAAGCTATAGTCTCTGCTCTTGTTTCAAGTCCTACGTCTATTGACGATTTAAGAACCATTTATAATGTGTTTGGGGTAATGTAGCTACAACTGCAGAAAAGCAATCAAAAATTAGTCGGCCGGCTAACCAGAACAGAAGTCAGCGTAAACGTTCACAATATGTCCAACACCAGCGCCAATATCATTTAGGCCCCAAAGTACTTGCGGATCACTTACTGATTGGAGACACTATCCCATAATCTCTCTCAGACTTGCATAATGAGTTTGATAAAGTATTCGACTCATATTGTGCTCCCCTTTCTGAACCACTTCTTTCTTCCGTTGTCTTAGGTGTAGATGAAAGTTTGTTTTCTGAAGGCGAGGTAGCTGTGGCTATTCGCTTACTCCGTTCCAAGTCTGCTCCAGGTCCTGATCACATTTCTGTTACCGAAATACTCAAGATACCCCCTAGTGTCCTTCAGCATATCTTTAATAATTGGCTGGCATTTGGTCTGGTTCCATTGGAGATGAAGCAAAGCCGTACTGTTTTCACCCCTAAAAAGGCGAATCCCCAGGGTCCGGAGGATTTTCGCCCAATTTCAGTTCCTCTAGTTTTGTTCCGTCTGTTTATGAAGCTTTTGCTATGCAGGCTTAGTGCCACCAATCACTTTCATAAATTTCAGTCCGGTTTTGCCGATGATCGTAGCACGTCCTCTAACCTTCTTATTCTTCAGGCTATCATGTGCACCTTGAAACACAAGCATAAACCGTTTTTCTGTGTAAGCCTTGATTTGCGCAAGGCTCTCGATTCAGTTTTACACTCTGCTATCTTTAGTGCTCTTGAGGCACGACAGGTTCCAACCTGTTTTCTCAACCTTATCAAATAGTTATGCGTCAATTGTGCCACAACTTACTCCATCAATGGAGAAACCGACAATATCAGGGTACGGTGGAGACGAGGCATTAAGCAAGGAGACTTTTGGTCTCATTTTCTTTTCAATTGCATTTTTGATCCTCTTCTTTACTAGCTTAATGACTTATGGGTGGGGGTCCCTCTGGGAGGTGTATCTTTGGCAGCTATGGCCTTCGCAGATATGTTATTGATGTCCGACACTCCTGAGGGTCTCCAGCTTCTAGTCGACCAAACAGTTACATATCTTCACAATGTTGATTTTCAAATCAACCCCTCCAAGTCATAATATTTTGGATGGTGACCTTGCCACAAATTTAAAGTTTTAATTGCACAATTTCCCCTCTATCAATTTGAGGCGATCTATTATTCCCTAAGGAGAGAGATGAGTCCATGAGATACTGAAGTTTTAATCTCTGTATAAATAAGAACTCGAGAGTTGACTCGGATAAACCTTTCACACTTTTGGAACTACTTTCTAAGGCTTCTTTAAAACCGTTTCAGAAATTACACTGTCTTAGGCAATTGGTTGTGCCCATGTTCTTATATGGCTCTTCGAATACTTTGAATGTTTCCTCAGAATCGACTAGGCTCGATGGTATACTACGTAAATGGATAAAGCAGTCTCTGCGTCTGCCTGGGGGTTCCCCAATTTGCGTGTCTGGCTTTCGGCCAAATCTGGTGGGTTAGGGATTATTTAGCTTCAGAGGATTTCTCAGGCACTCCATTTCAAAGGTCTGGCTAGATTACTTTGACTGGGCAGTCCGTTCGTGGACTGTCTATTTGAAACAGTATTGAATAAAACTTTTCTCGTATTTCTTCACTGTTTGAGGTACCCTCGGGCATAACTGGAGCTGCTGAAGTGACTATTGCACTTCACAGAGGCTCGCAGAAGTGGTGGTCTCGTTTAAAGGCAAACTACAGCAATAGGGACCTTTTATCACATCATGACCAGACTCTTGCAAATAAGTGGCCTAGCCACGATTCAAAATTATTAAAATACTGAGATAGAATTAGGGGACTTAGGTTGCGGACTAATCTATACCCCTACCAGGGCTCTAACTAATAAACAAAGTACAGATCCTGCTTCGAGGCTATGCCACCGCTGTGGTGAAAAGCCAGAAACAGCATTCCATATTTGCCAGGAATGCGATTCCGTTCACCTTTCTCGCACAGAACGCCACAATTATGTCTCCAGACAGGTCGCCAGGAGCCGCGATTTATCACTAGCGATGGTTTCAGACTCAAGCCTGACTTGGTTGTTGAGTCTGGCGTCTAGGTGTTGGTGATTGACCCGGCAATCATCTGGGACTCAAATGAAGGGGTGCTGGAGCACAAGGCGAGCGAGAAGGGTGCGAAATATTGAGTTCTGAAGGGTCTGTTTGATCCACAGAAGACTTTTTCATCCTGCGGCATGGTCTTTGGAGCAAGGAGCATGGTCTGTTGGGAAATTGTAGAGCTAGGGTTAGCCCTTGGGTTTAGTCGGCATGGTCTGGCATATCTTAGTGCATCTGTCTAAAGGGGAAGTTTAATATGTCTTAATAGGTTCCATAACTGAGTGTAGGCCTTGAGCACATTTTAGCTTCTTTTTCTTCTCGTGTTCCGTTATGACGTTTTCGCGTTGATTGCAGAGTTCAATAATTGACCTTTTCTTCTTTTTTTTTAGTTTCTCGCGTCCCTCGTCTTGTTCTATATATTTACGGTGGCCACGGCAATAAAAACAAGTATATCAATCAATACAATTACGCAATATCTTCCATGGATAGTTTCACATGACGTCCTTGGGAAGGCCAGTGGGAACTGCAAGGGCTAATGTGGCTGGGAGTAATCCCATTCCCTTCTGGTCCTTGCCAAGTGGTCCTCACACTAAGTCTTGCCGTGGCCACCTCGCACCACACAAGGTTGTGGAAGTCTATGTTTTTAGCCGACATCAAGAGATATAACATGGAAATAATTGAGCAGGCTGTAAAAAGTGGCAGAAGCCTAAAAGCTGTGAAGGCAGACTTGTGCATTGACAAAAATCGGATGTATGCATTGAGGAACAAGGAAGGCAATGTCATAACCATATGGATAGGATAGTCGAGATAGCGGAGGAGTTCTACAGAAGTCAAAAGAACCAGGATGATATTGTGAGAAACAATAATGGGACCAGAGGAATTCGACTTCCTACCAGTAAAAACAGGAGAAGTAAGAAAAGCCGTAGAAGGAATGCAAAAAGACAAAGCCGCTGGTGAGGATAAGGTAACAACGGACCGTGGTGGAGAAAATTGTGTTAGAAAAATTACCCACCTTATATACAGAGTGTTTCTTGATGGGAAGAGTACCAAAATCTTGGAAGAACGCCAACGTCATCTTAATCTTTAAGAAATGAGACGTCAAAGACTTGAAAAATTACAGGCTGATCAGCTTACTGTCTGTTCTCTACAAACTATTTACAAAAATATTAGCTAATAAAATTAAAGCAATATCAGAGTTCAATCAACCAAAGGACTAAGCAGGATTTTGTACTGGATACTCCACAATAGACCATATCCATACTATCAATCAGGTAATAGAGAAATGCACTGAATACAACCAACCCCTATGCATAGCTTTCATAGATTACGAGAAGGCGTTTGACTCAGCCAAGACATTAGCAGTAATGCAGGCACCACGGAATCAAGGCATCAAAAATCCTACATAAGCATACTGGAAGAAATCTACAGAGGATCCACAGCCACCATAGTTCTCCATAAAGAAAGCGACAGAATCCAAATAAAGAAGGGTGTAAGCATAGTTTCTCACAAATACTTAAAGGGAAGCGTGGCGCCACCGTCTATGCGAATCTCTTAAGGAGCGATGTTGGAGCGCTGGGAATGACGGTATATGTCTGCGAGGCATGTGTTGGTTGGTGTTGAGCGAGGCTTCAGCTCAAAAGCGAATACGATTGCGTAAAGTAAAGCTCTCTAAAACTAAATGTTTATGAGGGAATCTCATTCATGCGTAATATATTCTAAAATAAGTCTACTCACCTTGACGGCACAACCCAAACGGCGAAGAAAAGAAACAGACGACATAAACGTGGCGGAAAGAATGCTCGCTTTGTCGTCTGCCTGCCAAGTTTAGCGGCCGTTGGTTACTTCTTACGCCTCGTAAAACTGTACATCAACGTAGAAAGTTCTAGTGTTAAATACAACACATTTCTGTGTAATGACTAAAATAAATAGCTTATTACGTGCTCTTTTATTAATAAAACAATCATTTTAACTTGGAGCCAGAGGCGCTTTGAGGTATACAAATACGAGTCAAGTTCGAAGCTAACGTATCCCATCATTCCCTTGCATCCAGCTGCTCACTAGCGCCAGATTTCCCTCTTGGTATGATTGTGAAAACTTTATGGGTGTAAGGTAGGGAGACACGATCTCTCCAATGCTATTCACCGCATGGGGATTTTCAGGACCCTATATTGGGAAGAGTTAAAGATAGGAGTTAATGGAGAGTATCTTAATAACTTGCGAGTCGCTGATGACATTGCCTTGATTAGTAAATCAGGGCCGAATTACAGCTCATGATTACATAGCTGGACATGGAAAGCAGAAAAGTAGGTCTGAAAATGTGTACAAAACTAAAGTAATGCGCAACAGTCTTGGCAGAAAACAGCACTTTGTGATGTCTTGGCAGAAAACAGCACTTTGTGATAAGTGGAGGGATGCTGAAAGTTGTAAAGGAATATGTCTACTTAGGATAAGCCATGGAGCCGAACCATGAGAGTGAAATGAATAGAATAAGGATGGGGTGGATCATATTTGCAAGCATTCTCAAATCATGAATTATTATCTGCCACCAACTCTCAAGAGGAAATATGTAACAGCTGCATCTTGCCGGTACTTTCTTATAGAGCAGAAAACCTGGAGGGGTACAAAGAGGGTTCAGCTTAAATTGTAATGACATAGTAAGCAATGGAAAGAAAAATGATAGGTGTTGTAACCTTAAGACACAAGAGGAGAACAGAGGTGGGTCAGGGAACAAACCGGGGTTAAGGATATCATAGTTGAAATAAAGAAGAAATGGACATGGGCCCGGCACGTAGCACGTAGGCAAGATAATAGCTGGTCATTAAGGGTAACTGACTGGATTCCCAGAGAAGGCAAGCGGGTTAGGGGAGACAAAAGGTTAGGTGGGCAGATGAGATTAAGAAGTTTGCGGGTATAAATTGGCAGCAGCAAGCATAGGATCGGGTTAACTGGCGGAACATGGGAGAGGCCTTTGTCCTGCAGTGGACGTAGTCAGGTTGTTGGACGTAGTCAGTCAACAAACTGCTTGTTGCTAGGTAACTGCAGAGAACACTGGCGCATTATACAGCCATCTTCACTAGACAAGTATGGTTCAGTCTATATTATAATGTATAGTTGGCATGTCAAAACTGGCTGTGGTGCAAAATAATGCAACCAGAACATGTTTTCTTATTGTGTCCGGGCAATAAGACATACCCTTCTGTAGGCTACGTTCTTAGCTTGTAAAATGCAGTTACATGTTAGATTTTCCAATTGGTTCACTTTGTCACTTGATGGCTGGATATGAATTCCTGCATTTTTTGTGGTTCATTTCTCGCGTTTGTTTGTTTCAGGAAGGTGTGCGGTTGACCAGCTGATACTATGATATCCTTGATTCAGCGCTCGGCAACAATGCTTAGCATTGCACGCCTGCTTAATTCCACATCATGCACAGCCACGCGGAATTCAGCGCTCTTTCTGCAAGTGCCAGCCAACAGAAGAAAGCTTCTACTCTACCTCTCGTAACAGCAACGCCATTGCAAGTTGCAGTGCGGACATTTAAAGACTTGGATGTTCTTACAAAACGATGCAAAGACTGCTACTTCAAGAAAGGAGATGATCGTTGGTATGTCCTATGCAAGACGCATGGAAGACACAAGCAGAGACAGCGTCTACCTGATGAGCGTCACTTCTGGATAGTAACACACAAGACTCATGGCCCAAGAAAAAATTTTTAGGTTAACAAAGCAATGTAATGAAATTTGAATTAAACCTGGTATTGCTTCAAGTATACAACCGTACATTTTTGTGTTTGTATTGTGTGTTTTGTTACAAGGTTAAGCCATCTGTAATGGCTTTGCAAGGGCACAGTAGTGTCTGCAAGGTTGCAGGTGTGTTGTCCTTATTACTTTTCCTCTCAACTAGACCAGCAATGTTATTCTAGAATATAGTTTATACTACACCATAATACAAGCATAAATGAAAGGTTAATTTTGGGCTTCATTAGTGCAGTACATGCCCAGCATGATTAGCTAATAATCTGCAAAAGATCCAACATTCGTTTTATCATGTGTTGAGAAGGTCATATCTGACTGGCTCATTCTTTCTATACTTATCGTGACCAATGCCACTTGGTGGACTAGTCGTAGGGAAAAGCATTTTGAAATTTTATTTTTAAAAAAAGTACCCTGAATTGTCAAAATATTGTTTCTATTTGGGCATTTTCTCTGAGCCACAAACAGGATTGTTTGCTTAACAATACGCAACTCTCTTAGTGATGTTGACAAGAAGTCCCCATAAATTTATTTCCAACAAAAATCAAGTAATTGAGAATTTCGCTTAACGGTCTGTGTTTTTCACATCGATTCTAATATATTTATTGCTGTATAAGATTGTCAATATTTGTTTACACCCTAAGCAACTCATTTATTCTTTGTTCGTCATCACAATTCAAAATGTTTCAGCATAACTGCTAGTTTCACGGCGGGTAGGAGCCCAGAAAAAGCAACAAGCAAGCCAACTGCCTCAAAATGCTCTGCCCCGCCGCAGTGGTCTAGTGGCTAAGGTACTCGGCTGCTGACCCGCAGGTCGCGGGTTCAAATCCCGGCTGCATTTCCAATGGAAGCGGAAATATTGTAGGCCCGTGTGCTCAGATTTGGGTGCATGTTAAAGAACCCTAGGTGGTCAAAATTTCCAGAGCCCTCCACTACGGCGTCTTTCATAATCGTATGGTGGTTTTGGGACGTTAAACCCCACATATCAATCAATCAAATCATGCCTCAAAATGTTCACCATTGCACCCCTGGACTGGATTTCCTCACCTAGGCTCACCTATAAAGCTGTACATTTTTGACGTTCCTGGATTAATAAATGCCCAATGGTGGGAGTTTGAAGAAACGTGAAACCAAGCTTCAAACATGGTGGTGGTCCATTTCGGGTAATCAGAACAAGTGAGATTATTTCTATTTGTATTGAACTGCTAGTGTGATATTTTGAAGTGTAATTTGTTAATTACCTTATTTGTATTTAACACTTTTAGGGCATAGGTTACAGTTTAAAAGCTGTAAAGCCTGCTGGATAGAGAATTATTTAAGTGCTCGTTTCTTTGTTAGACTCAACCTAGTTAACCCAACAGACATGAGAGGCATAGGGAACAAGATGGAGAATATTAAGTTTCCTGCCAAACTCTCCGAAGCTGATGTCATGGATTTCAAAGTACTTTTTTTGTACTTTATCCGCCACAATGGCCCAGCAAAATTTTCAGAAAGTTTGTATGTTAATTCTCTCGTGCCCTTTGAAGACTGTGTACTGTTAAAGAACAATGTCAAAAATCTACGATGTCACGGTAACTGATGCAGGAAACTAGTGGCGACATTGTCACACACATTTTCTTTTCGCATGTTTTCTGGCTTACCAAGTGTCTTCTCACAGCAAGTGTGGCAATTTTTCTATCATGACGAAATTATTCCGTAATATGAGAGAAAATGTCTTTTTATTTAGTGTCCTTTTAAGATTTGTTCACATTAAAGCATCATTTATTGTTAAACTATATAAGCATGTATACCAAATAAATATTTTATTGTACTGCTGCAAGTGATCGCAAATGCCATTTTCTCTGCTCCGAAATTGTTCCACACCTTACCTGGCCATATCAATACTGCACGTGTAATTGGCATTATTTGCCTTAGATATGACACCTTTTTAAAGAACCTGACCAGGTTCGGGCATCGATATAAAATGAGCTGCACTTTGAGTTAAGGTCGAACACACAAATGTCCTACAAAACACACACTTGACCACTGGTGTGTTTGTACTAAATGAATATACATTGAATATGCATAGTAAAGCAAAATGAAGAGGAAAAGAAAGGGAAGCTAGAACTATCTTAAGAAGATGACATGGCTCCTCTGTTCTCGTGGAAAAAAAAAAAAGAACACTGGGAAGGGCTGCCGCAAGCGGGAGCACAGCAGGTGAACCATATGATGCTAGCGCCACAGAGACATGGTAGCAGGGCAGTTACTCTCAGCTCTTCTAATAATGGTTTATTAATACCTTTACGTAAAAATTATGACCTGTGGTAGAAGTGGGGGTAGGGCATCAAGTAACAGGATGTCCGCGTCTTTAGCAAACAAAGCATTAACTTATTCCCCACATATCAATTGATCAGCGTTAACTTTGTCGGTTAACAACTAATGTAATAAAATTATTTTCTATTAGTAACAAAATTTGTAATGGTGCAAAGTGAGGGAGAAACTTTTATTAGTAATAAAATTTATAATGGTGCCAAGTAAGAGAGAAACTTTAAGAACCTTGTTCAAGTTTAATTAAAATACCCACTATTACTAGTGAAGAAAACTGACAGAAAGGGAAGCGCTTATCTGTTCAATTCGACATAGCTCGACCATAATGAATGTTAGCCAATGTTTGTCATCTCCTTTCTGTGATTTAGTGCAACATCAAAACTTGCGATACTAGTCAGCAGATGAATGTGGTTAATCAATATTAGGCTTTACGATGTTCCCAAAATTCAGCGCTATGACGTTTCATAATCATATGGTGGTTTTGGGATGTTAAACCCCACATATCAAAAATCAAATCAAAATTCAGCACTAAGTCGTGCGTGAAGACTACTATCCTGGGGAGTAAAAAATGACTGCTGTCAGCTGCCCTATGAATTGATACAAAATAACAAACTTTAGTGACTGCAGTAAGTGAGCATGTGTGTATTGAAACCTTAGGGGCATCGAGGTTTCCGTACAGTTCCTTGAAGGAATCCAAGCATATCTGTGCTCTAAAATATCCGTCTGCAAAGTTTAATTGTTGTTTGCATGATTACATATGCAAGACACTGAGGACTAGTGCAACATTCCTCCTTGATGTACCAGGGCAGTTGCATGTGGCTTTTCTTTTGACAAAGATTTGAAGGCGTAGGCAAAAATATTGATGATGGTTACAGTTTTCTACCAGTTGGCAATATCATGGCATGACTGTGCATCACATAGAGAGGAACTTTGCATGGGTCCTTACTGTCTTGCATGAGTAATCATGTGAACCACAAAATTTTGCAGCCGGATATCTTGGACCATTGACATGCTAGAAGGATTCTCCCTAGTGGAACTGTGTGGAAAAATGACAGCCTCTAACTTTTCAGTATAACTATGTGAGCTTATTACAGTCACTAGAAAGTTCATCATATGATGCTTTAATTGGGCAGCTGTCCACTATAACTATATTTTCACTCAGTGCTTCATAGGATACATAAATAACTTGCAAAGGTAGCCTTCACATACTACCCAGTGGCATATTTTAGCTAAACCATAAAGCTTGTGATCATCGAGTGTATACACCAGACCGCAACAGCTTTGTGGAGTGTATTTACGAAAAACCTTCATTTACTTTGGAGTTTGCCTCACAAACTGAAAAGTATGTTACTTGCTGCTGTATCTCAATAGCCTTACTGTTGTGCTGATGATCACGAGCTTGAGGGTTTGATCATGACCATGGGGGCCACATTCCGGTAAAGATAAGATGCAAGAATGCTTGTGTAATATGTGTTAGTAGCACGTCAAAGAATCCTAGGTGAAAAAAATTAATATTCAGCCCTTTAATACTGTACCCTCAAGAGTCACTAGCAGTTTTAAGACAATAAACCCTGAAATTTAAATTTCAGGAATGGTTGAACAATGTGGTATTGATCTGACGGTGGCTGCAAACAAATTCTGAAATTCTTTGCTGAAAAAACTTCTGTACTTGAGGGACACAATGCAGAGAATGCATGAAATGAGGACTATGCAAAATATGACTTATATAAGACAAAGGTAAAGTGCTTTGGCTTTAGGTGACACGTGCATATGCTAAGGATAAACTTGTTAACGTCTGGTAGTAGTAAAGGTTAAGTATAACTACTATTAAGCTTAACCATCATTGGGAATTAGACATCAATGAAGTATTTGACAATGTGTTCAGTACAGTCACCGAACAATAGCAAGAGTGCCGGTTGTTGATACTTCAATGTTTTGACAGAATATTTGCAAGCATGTGAATCTCAGCCCCGGAGCACCAAATTGCTTGAAGGCGATGGAGATGATGGACAGTGCACTAGTCATGACTGATCGGTGCTAGAATTCCAACGAGACCCACGAGATTTAGCAATTGTTGCATTCCGCACAATAGGATAGCTTCATTATCCCACTTCATGCAAATGATGCAAATCCAGCCTGGCGCAAAATGTTTTCAGAAACCTGGCAAATAAATCCAAACCCTAATGGCTCTTGTTTGCCACACCCATCATGACTACGCTAAACTGACAGTGCTGGTTTAAAACAACCTTGTGGTGAGATTAAGCTACGTGTCCCTAACAAATATACAGCACCAAATTCTAATTAGCTGGCCCTGCGAATACAGTGCACTAAAACTGTCATACTTAACATCTATTGAATCAAAGTGAATTCAAATACAAATACTGTAATATTTGTTCGTATATTTGAATATTTGCACTAGTCTAGTATCAGCAAAGTCAAGCAAACACCCAGCTAAATGATGCAGCATCATGGGCAGAACAAATACAAATGGCGTAAGTGGACTGCAAAAATAAACTGTCACTAATTGATGTCATCTCAGCAATCAACACTACTTACAGCGTGAGGAAACAATAAAAAGGACAAAGACGTGATTGAATACTAAAACTTGAAATAGCACAAGCTCCAAGAGCAAATGAATCCATCAGGCACTAAGACAGCCACCTCAAGACTGCTGAGGCTCATAGCTGGCAAAAACCAAGGTACCGATGAAGAACTCTTGCAGAAACTTAGAAAAACCTATATAGGCGAATGTCTCCTAAAGCACTACCCTGCCTACAGTGGTGCAGATATAACTAACTCCATGGCTCGATGCCCCAATAACAATTGCTGAAGTATATGCACCAGCACAATCCCTAAAGGAAAACATGCCCCGCCGCGGTGGTCTGGTGGCTAAGGTACTCGGCTGCTGACCCGCAGGTCGCAGGATCGATCCCGGCTGTGGTGGCTGCATTTCCGATGGAGGCAGAAATGTTGTAGGCCCGTGTGCTCAGATTTAGGCGCATGTTAAAGAACCCCAGGTGGTCTAAATTTCCGGAGCCCTCCACTACGACGTCTCTCATAATCATATGGTGGTTTTGGGACGTTAAACCCGACATGTCTATCTATCTAAAGGAAAACATGGCCCTGGGCAGTGAGAAAATCACTGATTCTATACAAAGTGATCTCAGGTGTGAAACTTTTAAACAAATCACAGACTTATCAAACAAAGGGTTGTGAGGCAGAGGCGCTGTAGCCAGGGGGGAGGGGAAAACCCACAATTTCTTTTTTCAGTTTTGCATGTGTATACAAATAACTTAAAGATACAATGCACAAACATACACTTAGCCCCTCCCCCCCCCCCCCAATAGCTACATTACTGTCATTCACAGTGTCGAGAGAATGGAAGGAAGCTAAAACAATTTTAATATCTAAAATCAGAAGGACCAAACACTTCGAAACTAAGTGCTGGAGCTCTCTCACACTCTGTTCAGAAGAACTATTTGAGAAAGTCCTGCAAACAAGCTTAACCAAGCATATACTGTTCCCAGACTTAATGTTCGGATGAAGTGACAATTCCCCTGGCAGGCAGCTCTGATAGAATAGTGGTAGCACAAGTCCTCAAGAGAGCATTCGATACCATGTTGCACTGGCTCATACTGGAAGACCTGCAAGTATTGGGCGGCACCAATGAGCAAACCTATGCCTATTTTATTTTATTAATTTTGCTTATCATACTTGCAGCACCTAAATGCATTGCAGTGCAGGAAAAAAGGAAAAAAAAAAAGAGTCAGAGCATACAACATGCCATGGTAGCAAGCATTAGCAGCATAAAACCAACACACACAAAGTACATTCAGCATAGACAATATATAGATAGAAAATTTATTTTAGTAATCCAATAAGTAAAGCACACTTACAAGAACAATAATAAACAATATAAAATTAGTAGCACACAAGCATACTGGTAATCGCAAGGAGTAGCACTAACAATCAGTAAATCCAATACAATAATAATTTTAGCAGTGTAAAAATTATGTCGTTAGATGATGTTACTACGACAGACTCTATAAACAATTACAGTTGCGTATTGTTTTAGAAAAAAAAGAGACATGATTAATAAGTGTGCTTTGCAGGGGAATTAATACCTTATACTCATGGTCAACTCTATCAGAATAGTAGTCAACTGCTTTAATAATATGCCTGTCAATGCTATTTTTTGAAATTCCAATATAGGTAAAAAAATTTTAAGCGGAGTATGTGTTGTGAACAATCTAGTGTATCCCATTGCAATAATTGTTGCATTGTTGTAGGACTAAAGGTTCTGCCACAATTTCTTAAAAAAAAAAGGATTATATGTTATTAGGCTAGTCGTAGATGTAATTACTGGTACGTATATCTGACTCCCAACTGAGGACCACTACTATATCTATTTACCAGAACTTTAATTACTACTCCAAAATACCAAACAAAATAGAATACAGCCTTAAAGACAGCGCCTGTCTATTCTTTAGCACTTAAAAACTTTTCGCATTTGCTTTTCCTGCACTCTAACCACCCGCGACGTATACTCTCAGCGTAACAATCACAGAGAAATAGCCGATTAGTTCGCAAAACAGGATAGTGCAACTCGCCAGTTGACAGGAAACGCCTAAGTAGGAGTGCAATCACTCGTAATCAGCAAAACTCGGACATTGCGGACACTTTGAATTTTTTTAAAAGAAATGGTATAATTCTTCACCTTTTCAAGTTTTTGTTGGCACACTTTTGGCTACGCATGTTGTGTTGCAAAAAACCCACACACAGTAAAGAATAGAAGGCAAATTTCTTTTACAAAGCAATTATTTAGTTGGCATATCAAAGTTCTACACATCACAAGTGAAGGAATCTTTGGTCTTAAAGGGGTACTCTAGCCTGTTTAAAAATATGCTGACACACTCTTTGACGACGCAACCAATGCATATTGCTGGCTATAACATAGACAAAGCCACACTTTTTGTGCTCTGCCTGCCTAATTGCAATAGACTTGTTTTATTTGAGCGCTTTTGCAAGCAACAAAGCTGGCCGAAAAATTCCAATGAAAATTGAAAATTGGTTTGCAACACGTGCACCAATTAGACAGTTCTGGCATAACACTGTACTAGTGTTATTTTGCATACGTTAGATGCCTGCAAAATATAAAGAAATACCTGTGTTCACACAAACAATGCTTCTCTTGTGGCAGTTCACGACACCGATGAGCAGATGCAGTGGTTATCAATCATTATCAATCATGTGGCTGATATCAAAGTGTGTGTCACATGCAGTGGCAACCATCGTCGCTGTCCTGTTGAGGCGGCATACATGACCAAATGCTATGGTCGTTTGAAACGTAGAACATGACGGCTTGCAAATAGTTAATTACTGTGCATTGCGAGCAAGTTGATTGATAGTGACCGCAGACTAGCACGCAAACTATTTTTTTATTCACCATAAACTTTGGTTTCCTTTATTTTGTTTCTCTCCTCTTGTTCCCTGGGGCAGAAATACAATGAGGAGAGACATTGCCACAGTGTGCTTTGAAAAGCTCTTGTGCTGCTCACACAGTGGCAAACCTCCACTGACATTTTTAGGTTCTAAATGACCATTTGCCTGCCCGGCCCCTACTTTACATCAAAAAGGTGCCCCCCCCCCCCCCCCAAAAAAAAAATTTCTGCATACAACCTGCTTAATGTGCTTGAAGCTGGAAAAGCAGTTTGAGAATGAGAGGTTTTCATTGAAAACATTCCTGGGAGAGAAAGCCAACTTGAAAGTTTTTTTAAAGCATACGCAAGGCGGGCACGTAGCCAGAAATTTTTTCGGAGAGGGCACCACCTTGATTTCGGGAGGGGCACCCCCTTAAAATGGCCATTTTTCGCTCTCCATGCCATGGCAGAAAAAAATTCGGGGGGGGGGGGGCACATGCCCGGTGGCGAGTTTACAAAAGACTAACGGATAGACACCCCCACAATGCACTGCGCCAGGCGGCCTTCGAGGCTCTCGAAAGCTGCGCGCTCATTCGTTCATGCATAATTTCGAGGCTGTCGGAAGCT
>WOVY01000171.1:190000-253604 GCA_013436015.1 Rhipicephalus annulatus | reverse complement strand
CCTAACTGTGCTCACTGCAGGGCAAAAGCCCCTCTCACGATCCGCTAATCAAATTTGTCTGGTGACTTCTGCTGCCACATTTTACCTGCGAACTTTCAAATCTCATCAGCCCCCCTAACTTTCTGTCTCCCCATCGTGCCTTTGCCTTCCTTGGGAATCAAGTTAGTTACCCTAAATGACCAGCGGTTATCCTCCCTACGTGCTACGTGCCCAGCCCATGTCCATTTCTTCTTCTTGATTTCAACTATGATACCCTGAACCCGGTTTCTTCCCTAACCCACTCTGCTCTCTTCTTGTCTCTTAAGGTTACGCCTATCATTTTCATTTCCATCGCTCGCTGCGTCGTGCTCAGTTTAAACTGAACCTTCTTTGTAAGCCTCCATGTTCTTTCTACATGCGTAAGCACTGGTAAAATACAGATGTTGTATACATTCCTCTTGACTGTTAGTGATAGATTACCATTCATGATTTAGGAATGCTTGCCGAATGCGATCCACCCCATCTTTTTCTTCTAGTTATTTCACTCTCATGGTATTGGCTGCGTGGTTACTACCTGTCCTAAGCAGGCATATTTTTTACAACTTTCAGCGTCTCTCCACCAATCGCATAGTGCTGTTTTCTGCCGAGACTGTTGCACTTTACTTTAGTTTTGTGCATATTATTTTTCAGACCTACTTTTAAGCTTTCCGTATCCAGTTCAGAAATCATGAGCTGCAATTTGTAAACAAACGACAGACTTCGTAAATTAACTACTCTGGCGAGGCTTTTTGCACTACTTTAATTCACCTCCATTCCTGATTGCACCTCTGACTTCATGCACACCACTGAATTCCCAAAAGTAGGCCCCGGAACCATTGAAAGGAAAACGCATGGCTCCATCTCGTGACACGCTGGCCACTACCAACAATTCAGCATTCGTAGCCTCTGATGCATGGTTTGATGGATGGTGGGTGTATGTACAGTGTAACGGTTTATTTTTTTAAAAGGTGGTCAGTTCTTGAGCAATCGAGGAATGAACGTGATTTTGGCGACATGTGCACCTGCTTACTGGGTTTCCCTCGGGCGCAGCAGCGAGCAAGAGAAACCACGTCAGACACCATATTCAAAAGTGGTGGCTTCAATTTCAAGTGGACGTACGGCGCCATCTCGTGACACCCTGGGGACACAAACGATTCGGCATTTGTTGCCTCGTAGATCTGTGTACTCAAAAAAAAAAAGGGGAGGGGGGAGCAGTGAGTTTTTGCTCGCTATTTTGTTCTATCTTACCAGGCAGTTTCTAAACGGACGAGTAAGTTGCACAGGAAAACAAGCAACTATTCCAGCCTGTTTCTGTTTCGTTCCGCTGGAGGAAGAGCTTGCGTCGCAGCATGGAATAGTTGTACGTCGTTCCCAGGAGCTTTCTACAATTCGCAATGGGGGAGTGGGAGTATTTCACGAATGGTGGTGGTTTAAGAATTAGTGCCTGTCTTGTAGGAGGTAAGGTGGTAGGGTGGGTGTAAACAGTTTGAAGGGGTAGTAGGATGAGGTTGTTGCGATCCTAACGGGGGTGATGCTAGGGGGTCACTCGATTCCAGGAAAGATTAAAAAAAAAACGCGGTATACTGGTGTTCCCGAGTTTCCTCGTAATTTTGTCTCTTATGCAATCATGACCAGATAGCGCGCAATTGCATATTGTTTTGAAATAAGAAAATAATTGAACAAAGAAAAAATCAAGAAGCATCGCCGGGTGACGACGACCGAAGAGTGTGTTTTCGAAGAGTGTGTTTACGAAGAGTGTGTTTTCGTGAAGTCGAGATAATGCAAACAGCGACGCAAGCTTTGTATCAGAAATATTTTGCGGCGTAGCTCACATAGCAGTAATGGAGAAACAGCCCACTTGATCTTCTCTGATTCTGGACAACTTAACTCATTTTCAACATTCTGGCAAAACGTGATGTTTCGAAACTCACTCGTTTTTTTATAGCGCTATTTCTATTTCTGTTCATATTTGCAGCACTGACAGTCGCGTATGTGAATGATTATTCCATGCATTTTCATTTCTGTTGTAATTTTTAAAGGTATGAATTTTGTTGCCAGAAACAATAAAAAAACAATACTCTTGGTTGATTCGAAAATTCATAATAAATGGAAACTAATGTCTTGGATGCTAATCATTGGACTTTCTCAAGGGCTTTTCTGATCATATGCCACGCTGTCCCAGAATCGCAATGGTTTACGCAGAATTCAAGGTCTCTTCCGTAAAGGAAACGAGCTTGTGGAATGCAGTCATCAAAAGGTTGAGTTTTGCTGGCATAAAAATGTACATTCTCAAACCATATACCATTAGCAGTGCTTAAAACGTGTCGGTTACGTAAATATCGATGGCAGTACTCTTGACAACGAACCAAGCATGCGCTGCGTGAATATCACCTGCTTTGTATTGGCAAACATATCATGACAGGATGCCTTTTACGGGAGTAAAAAGTTTCCGCTAATTTATTATTTTATTTCTAGAAGCACTCAACCTCGCAGATAGGTCCACTGATTGGGTTAATTTTGTTCGGCTTGCCTTTATTTGCGCAACCACTTCAATTGCTGAAGCTTCACAAGAAACCGTTTAGATGAGGGCTATCTTCTAACACTGTTATAATTAAGAATCCACAAACGACGACAGCACCAACCGATGAACACTGCAACGAAACCTGAGGACCAAAGCCTTGTGAACATTGTCGATCAAAAAGCAAATATTCCGTGTATATTAGGCCCAACCCCACACCACTACGCAAGTATTAGGTCATGTGTTCTTTTAATCGAAAATACATACATACGTAATTATATAGACAATAGCGTTATTTACGCTACGTTGACACTGTGACGCAATGCACAAAAAAGCCCTCTGCTGACGATGTGTTGCTTCCACCTGGCAGTGGCCCAGGGTTCTGCAGAAGCTCCGGCAGAAGAATATTTTCGTTCGACGAGATTTTCAGTGTAGCACGCAGATAAGAGGCCATTTTCCTCCTTTTTCTCGAAGGAGTTCTGCCGACGTCCTTGTTTACGGGTCAGATGTGAAAAAAAAAAATGTGGAGCCGCTTCACTGCATGTAAATTCCAACAGTTCGATGTGTTTTAGTACTTTATTTTTACATCACACCGTTGTGGAGGCCGGCGAGCCGTTCCATGTTGAGGATGTTGGCAGCGTGGACGTGCCGCAGGAACTTGCGCTGACGTATGACTTGCTCGGGGTCCGATCTGCCGCTTCCATAAGATGCCATCTTAGCGTGCTTCTCCTTGACAGCCTGAAGAATGTGGAGGATGGTGAAGCGTTAAAGGCAGCTGTGAGAGTACATTTATTAAACCGAGGCATTCTTTGCCTTCTTTTCTTTTCGGTCGATCTCTGTCCTGTGTAGACAATGACTTTGTTGACATTCATGAACAGCGCTTAGACCGCACGTAGAATAGCGGCGTCAAAACGGGGCGCTTACTAACAACCACTAGTTTATTTCGGCTTACGAGAATGTGCACCCTCATGAAAACAAATAACTTTTGAAATTAAAATACCAAGTATTGCAGGGCACGCTACACAGGCATCCGGTAACAGGGCTGGGGGCTGTTTTTGAATTTTAGTGTGCATCAAGAAGCAAACATTAAGATACTTCTTTGATAACCCTGCTGCTCTGTGTGTATATGGAGCTTGAACAGAAAAACTTCTTGTCATCACGAAGCTTCATGATAAACGGCAAGACCACAGGAAACATGCTTCGTGCTACAAATAGGTCTATTGCAACTTTCCCAATACTGATTTACTAAGAAAGTTTCCTCGACGTATCTTTTAAAGGGAAGTGGGAAAAGAAAGCCTCTAAGCTATCTTGGACGTGGTTGTCGTGCTTCTTTATTCGTGCCTGAGAAGTTGTTATTGGTAGAAACTTGTCTAAGCTATTGTGAGTTTTCATGTCATGTTCAAGTTCAAGTTTTATTCAACAACAATGTTCGTTTACAGAAAAGTGCGTACGGGATTGGTAATACACACAACGAGCCCCAAAGTTAGAAACTGTCAGGGGGGCTCCCATACATGATGTTAACGGGAGAAGAAACAAATTATACAACATTCAGTTGTTACGGTATCTTCAGTAAGAAAAAAAAGCACAGTGCGAAACAAACGAAAGTAGAAAATACATATATGTTTAGCAAGGCAAAAAAGAAAACTCTGAGGAACATACAAACGCAAGTTATAATACAGAACGTAAGGACAATATAACATGCAGTAATTGTTATCACAACATTAAAAAGCAGTTGCTAAGATGAAGACAGCTATTGCAAAAAAATATTTATTGGTTTTTGAATGCATGTTCTGTGGTTGATGATTTTATTACGTAAGGAAGGGAATTCCTCAGCTTGAGTCCCGTAAATATGGTAGCGAACTTGCCGTAGTTTGTGCGAACATTAGGCGGAAGGCGGTTATCGAGCTCAGAAAACCTAGTAATATTATTCATTACAAGGCTTTCCATGACAATGCCATCTATATGCACATTACCGCGAAAAGCCTATACATCACAACTGATAACTTCAGCTGAAAGAGGTGCTAAAGAGGATGTATATTTAAATTCTGATAAAGTGGCGTTGCATTGGTTAAGAAATGGCTGAAAGTCATGACTCGAAGTGCTTGATTCTGTAGGTGTGGTAGTTGGTTGAGGTGGGTCAAATATGTGTTACCTCTGGTTGATATGCAATAAGATAAATGGCTGTGAATATGTGCGTGATAAAGGGAGCGGATTGTGTGTGGCTGAAAATATGAACTAGTTTTGATTATGGCGCGTATTCTAAAGGTTGTCTTGTGAATGAGTGATTGCGCGTGAAGATTGAATTTCATATGCCGGTCAAGAACCACACCGAGAAACGTTGTACTGTCGGACATAGAAATTTAATTGTCGTTCAGACGCACAAATATACATTTTGAAAGTACAGTCGGGAAGGAATGAAGAACTATAAAAACGGTTTTTGACGGATTAATTCTTAACGTGTTCATTCGACACGGGGAACTTATATTATGTGGATCCACGTTAATGTTTCGTTTTAGCTCATCGACATTAGTTGCATAAGTAAAAATGGTCGTGTCATCTGCATATAAGATACAGTCTGTTACGGTCAAAACATTAGGTAGATCGTTAATAAATAGCAAAAAGAGCAGCGGGCCAAGGATCAAGCCCTGAGGAACAGCTTGATTTACTTTCTTAGCTGCTGAAACTTCACCGTCAATCTGAACAACTTGAGTGCGATTGCACAGATATCTACATATAAATTGAAGTGCAGGGCCAGTTATGCCATACGATTCAAGTTTATGTATAAGAACTTTGTAATTAATTGTGTCTAAACTTTTAGTTAAATGTATGAATACGCCACCAACTACGAAGCCTTGGTCGATCGCCCCTTTTATTTTATCGGTGAGGATTAGAAGCGCAAGCTCAGTGAAATAGCCAGGCCGAAAGCCGTACTGTTTAGATGTCAACAGACTAAACTTTGTCAAGTAGGATGCTCGATAATTTTTCTCAAAAACGGAAGAATACAAATGGGCTTATAATTACTCAGAAGTTCGCGACAACCTTTTTTGTGAACAGGTGTGATTCTACCAACTTTTAGGGAATCGGGAAATATGCCTGCTTTAAACATCTTGTTAACAATATCTGCAATGACAGGAGATAGCTCACTGGAGACTAACTTGATGTGAGATGGATGAACAGAGTCAAGACTAGGTCCCGTGGACCTGAGCGAAACTATAACATGAAGAACTTCCTCTGCACTCGTAGGTCGCAAGAAGAAAGAATGAGGCTGGCGAGGTAATGTTGGTAATGGGTGATTTCTCAGAGATGCTCAGGTACTGCTAAAATACACCCTGAACGCATTGGCGATATCAGTTGGATGGCCGTATGTTTCTGTTTTAGTTCTAATTTTCGTTATCTGCTCAAGACATTTATTATTCAAGAATTTCTTCATGACCTGCCAGTTGCGCCTCGTATCATTGCCATTAGCGAAAAATTTTTTTTCTGAAAATATTCTCGTTTTGCACATTTAAGTGCGGCTGCAGGTAGTAATCATCTCATAATGTAGCTATTTAGAATAAAGAAATGCGAGCACAGAAAGAAAATTTGAGGAGGTATATCTGCACTGCCAGTTACCGGCTTAACACACTCCTTCATCCCAAGTTGACTGTAACTAACTGCAGTCACCTCCTGCGAACCTCTTCACCTTTTTTCTATCCTTTTTCTCTATTCGGACTGACAAGACACTAGCCCAACAATAAGCATACATAATCTTGATCCTCGTAGCGGAGTATCATTCCTCGTATAGGTAGGCTTCCTTAGCTTCTCACTCATTTTGGAAATATTTAAGGTGACATGCTTAGATTCCTCACTAAACTTGAAATTTGACCATCGGCTGCGACTGATTTACTGCGTGGCAGCTTGGGCTAGTTGGTATATCATGACGATAGTTATATAGTTATACAGCGTCGGGTGTGAGTGATTAAATAATCATCATCATTACATATGGCGTCACCATTCAACGTCGTCATGGCGTCGCATATCGCAATAGTTTCTTTCCTAATCATGGCATCACAAATTATGGTGTGATTTCATGTTACGTATTATAAGTGCCACATGATGGCGTTACGAGGTGATTCAAGGCAAACGACACATGTTTCTTTGCGACCAGGCAAACAGCATATAGCTAAGTATTCGTTTCGAAGAATAAAACCACAAAAGAAGCATTGAAACTGCACAATGGCTGATAAGGCTCCTGCAAGGAAAGGCAGCATCCAATCATGCGTTCCCGGCGAAGATTAGGTTGAAGTTGCTTCGCACTACACACGCGGGCTTCGAATCTCCGCGCTCGCGTTTCCCGCTTTCGTATATAAAAGGGAGACCCGTTGGGTAACTCATTCAGTTCAATCAGCATGGAAATTGAAGACACCAAGAGCACAGCAAGAAAACAACGCGCAGCGAAAGGAACAAATTCGTCTTTGTGAAGATGGTCGTGAAACAGCTTCGCTGGACATTCACTTTTTGGGATGACCATCAATCTTTAGTGAAGTAAACCTAATGAAATACGAATCAGGATGACATGGATCATGCATCGAAGCCCACCGTATACCTGGCGGCTTACATATTTAGAATACATTCCCTTTTCAACGAAAATACATATCTGAGAATGGGCAGCAGTCTTCGAAAACAACATACCTCTATGATGGGCCAGTTCAGCTGGAACTCGATCATGGCTCGCAACCAGTCGCCGAAGCCCACGGCGGGCCACTTCTTGGAACCCAGGTGGAAGTGGGCGTAGTTGCACTGCAGTACCTCGAAGTCGCTGAAGCGCTGGTCTCCCGCCGAGCGCAGAAGCAGCTCGGCCGGCGGACACTCGGTCAGAGAAACGTACTCGTCCAGGAACGCGGCGGTCAGGTCCCTGAGAACATGTCATTTGTTTGGCACAGAGCGCAACTCTAGGTTCCTGCCCTACACTCCACGGGCAGTCCGCGACACTCCTATACCCGACACTTCTCTAATCCGCATAGGGCTCCTGCCGTGGTGGCCTTGTGGTCATGACGCTCGAGTGCGAACTCGGAGGTCACGGGGTTTTTGATGGAGGTGAAAATTCTGGAGGTCCGCGTACTTAGATTTAGGTGCACGTTAGAGGACACCAGGTATCCGATATTCCCAGAGCCCTCCCCTGTGGCGTCTCGCATAATCATGTCGTGACTTTCGCAGGTAAAACTCCAACAATTATTATTATTATTATTAATATTATTATTATTATTATTATTATTATTATTATTATTATTATTCAAAGTGCATGTCTCGCTACGTAAACTTAACGGGAAAGGGCTTCAGCGTGTCACAATAATTGGGATGTCAACTGTTTACCGCGTAAGCGAGGCCATAACCGGAAACATTTTTTTTTGCGTTGGGAAAGGAGAGGGTGACATTTTGCATGTCTATGCGCGTTTATCGTATGCGTAAGGGCACGCATGTGCATACAATATATCAAGATTGCGGAAAAGGTAGTGAATGCCGCCAAACCACCCATCTGACCCGTGGCAACATCAGAGCGCAAAACGAGACATTCACAAGAACGAGATGCACGGAATGTTTCTGTGACTGTATGGTTTCGCGCTCGAACGTTGCGAAAAGTCACGTGGCATCTGACTGAATATGAATATTTGGTAGATCTTCAGGGTTTCTGACCATCCGCCCGAAGAAACGTCATCGGAGACTGTTAGAATAATAGAATAACATTTATCAGTTTAGACATACCTCAACGGTTAGGTAAATTAACAGCAAAATACTTAAACCCTTAACCTTGGCCGCGGTGGGGCGCACACCACGTGCACGAACACTCGCCGCAGAAGTCTGTCGGCGACTATCCCGTGGCATCCCCTGGTCCGTTCTTAAAAGTTCTTTCTGGCATCTGGAAAGTGCGTATATATGGCCGTCTTATAACGTCCCGCGTCGTCGTCAGTGGGGCGAGTAGATTTATCCCTATGCGATTACCACAAACCTCTGAATTCCCGCTCCTCTGATGTAGTGGGGCCCATAAAACGAATCCTAAATGTTGGATAACATGCTTGCAAGACAGCTACTTAAGACGTACGATAGAAAAATGTTCATTTAGATTTTTGGTGATAATAGTTATATTAATTTTCTGGGATTCACGTCTGAAAGTCATGGCAATATTATGAAACGCAAACAAAGCGTATACATGAGCAAAGCGTATAAAAGAGAAACGTAAAGTGCAAGTCTCGCCTTCGTACAGCGAATGTATGCGTTAAGGTTCGTATTCTACAAAAAGGGAACGGCATCTATAACGTGAGTTTCACCAAATGACTTTTCAAACCCTATCACGGTTGATTGTTACACCACAAGGCCTCCTAATTATAGCAGGGTACTACTTTAGATGTATCGGGCATTTTCTCCTCAACGTCGAACGCAAGTACACCTGCTGCACTAATGCGTGCGCACGCCAGGCTGACGTCATGAGCAGGGCGGTCGGTGATCTCTCCTTCGAAGAACAACGCGGAGTGTACGAGCGTAAGTATTACTTTAGTCGCATAGGCGATTGGCTGCCGCACTTCGGTCGTCTGGGCGAGGCTTCTCCGGATTTATTAATTTGCGTACGACTCTAGCTTTGAACGCCTTTACGATTACTTACTCGGTGTAAATGAGTCCCTCTTTAACGGCCGTGGCCAAGTGCTGAGCCATCCGGGACATCTGGTACGTGGTATTGTAGGCAGCGCACGACATTTGTGTTCGGAGACTGAGTGAAATAGAAAAAAGAAAAAGTAATTAAAATAATCTACTTATGCCGTTATTTATTTGCTCGCTCGCTGATGCGACGAATGGTGTCCTGAGTTTGAGGTTTCAGGCAAGAGTGGGTGACAGTATACAACAGTGAAAGCACGCACGCTCACACGCATACACACACACGCGTGCACACATGAACACACGTGTGCGCACACACGTATACAAGCACACACATGCAAGCACAAATAAAACTGCCGAAGCTTACACTAAGCCACGTAAAGTTTGAAACAGCAAAACTCTACTACTCTGAAGATTAATCTGGTTGCTTCTATACTAGCTTATTTCTGACCCTTAAGCAAGTGACACTAGGTTGTTTCTAAATTTATTCTTAGCCTGGAGATGTTCGAGTTAAACCAGGGGCCTACACACGATGCGGATGTCCAAGCTCCAGGAACATAAATTCGCACTGGAACCAAGCGTTCGAACCCCTCATAGATCTGCGGGCACATCTTTGTTTCCCGTAGGGCTTCCATCATTTCGGAATCTTCTTCTGCCAGCCGCCATTTTCTTCCCCATTCCCTAGCAATCTCCCATTGTGAGTACTGGGGTCTGCGGATCAGCGACATCGCTTCGCGGTCATTTGTTGGGCTAAATGTTCCTTTTGTAATGAAGAAGTTATAAAATTTTTAGTGTGCCAGTGGTGAGGAGTGGGAGTTAGGCAACTTCCATAGAACATAGCAGTTTGATGATAGCTTCATGGTATACGGCTCACGGCACATACCCGAAAGCCCACCAAAATTGCATCTAGATTAAACAACTTCGCTATTAAAAGATTTACGACCCATATGAACTTGTCTTGAATGAAAGCGGAAGTAGTCTTAATTTTCTTCCAAGCCGATTGTATTGCTTCCTTCCCCCGATTGCTTTCTGCACCTCAAGTCGTTTTACGATGCCTCCGGAATTGGCCCAGCTTTGACCAAGAGGCGATGTGTTGTGATGGCGTCATTACGTACCGTCACAAAGTTCTGCGACATGTGACGTCTTGATAACATACTGTGACTCATTTTTCAGGTTGCCATATCTCGCATCAATTGCGTCGAAGTCACCGACGGTGAAGTTTTTGCGACTGAAGAGGCCTCAAAACATCTCGGCTTAATAACAAAAGTTAAGGATGAGCAGTTTCTGAAAGGGAAACAAATTGAATGTCGTCTTCAAGGCACAAACGTCTTCTGGCTAGATAGAGGGGGAGGCTGTATAAATGTAAAATACGGCCGGTAATTAGTAATGAGTTTCGTAAGTACACGATGGAGTCAACCGGTGGCTTTGACGACATCGATTTCATGACTAGAATGAGGAAAAAGCTGTCACACAATCGAAGACATTGGCTGGCTGCATTCACGTGATTACAATTTGTTAAAATAGGTATGACCGAAAGTGTTACTGTCAGACAAATACTTCGCTTGTTCTCTGTGGCAATGTTACGCGGAATCCGTGAAACAACGAAAGCGAACAGATCCGAGTGAGTCGTGCGAGGAACATTTACAACTCCGCTATAAATGTTAGCCAGAGGATGTAGAAACCTCTGGAGCGCTCTTCAACGTACGGGCATGTGCGATGACGTCAAACTTACCTCTTCTCACGTATGCTCGACGTGGCGATCTCAGAGCGAGCCAGACTAGCGCGCAGTTCCTCGGGTAGCCGCTCGAGGTCGCCGCAAGCGCAGGACTGCATTCCCATGGCGCGGAACGCGTCTCTGATTGAGAAAGAAGATGGCGTGATTACCGGGCACAGACAAGAGTGCTTAACTACACCAGAATATTGCTTTCAGATGGCGTTCAGATCATGTAAGTGAGAATTATTCCTAAAAAGGTAATAATTATATTTTACGTCTCAGCGTAATGATCTGATAATGAGGAGCACTGTTATTTAAGCCTCCGAATGTTTTTACCATTTGGGTTCTTTCAGCGTGTACCTATATCCATAGTGTGTGTACGGGCAAGGCGAAGGGGGTGGGGCACCTTTGCCAGTGCTCTAAGAGGGGGGTTGGTGCAAAGCCTGCCTCCATACACCGGAATAATAGGGAGGGGGAGCGTAGTCTGCCCTTTAAATAGAGCTAATAGAGAGATGCGCGCTGTGACGAACCTTCGCCCCCACTTTCATCAAGGGGAGCCCTGCGATGCCTATGCCTATATCTAAATGCATGATCCTCTAGCATTTCATCATCTTTATCATCATCTTTATTATTATCATCATTCACTGCCTGACTACTCCCACACATGGCAAATGCCTCGCCCATGTTCTGCCAGTCAACGCTGTCCTGTGCTTTCTGCGTGCTTCCACGTTATACCTGGAAACTTATTAATCTTATCTGCCTACCGCGTTTTCATTGTCCCCCTCACGCACTTGTCTTCTTTAGAAATTCAGTAAGTTACCCTTAATGATCATCGGTTATCCTACCTACGCGCTGCCTGCTCAGCCAATGTTCATTACTTCTTGATTTCAACTATGATGTCCTTAACACCCGTTGGTTCCGTGACCTATTCTGCTCTCTTCCTGCCTCTTAAGGTTACACCTAAAATTTTACAATTCATCGCTCGCTGCATTGTCTTCGATTTAAGTTAAACTCTGTTTCTAAGCGTAAAGGTCTCTGCTACTTAGGTAAGTACAAGATGCTGCTGTTATATACGTTCCTCTTCAGGGTTAGTGGTATACCATTTGTGGTGCGAGAATGCTTGCCGAATGTGCTGCACCCCATCCTCATTCTTCAACTTCTTTCGCCACGAAAGTGAAATAACTATAGCATTTCATGAGCGTCTCTGTCGAGATGCGGCTGCCGTGGCTTACGATTCGATCCCACAGTTTTCTGGTCGGATATTGAACACTGTCACTACAATAGGCCACCACGCTTGGTGAACGCATATGGAACACATTAGGACTAAACCCATAGTTTTATAGCTAACAAAGAAAGCTTTATGAGCTACTATGATTTAAGGCGTCGGTTGTATTCTCGATCTAAGCTTCCGCACTTCGTTGCAAGCGAAATACGAGGACATTTATGCGCTCAATTACGTGCGAGTGCCCCGCCGCGGTGGCCTATTGGCGGCTGCTGGCCCGCAGGTAGCGGGATCAAATCCCCGCTGCGGCGGCTGCATTTTCTATGGAGGCGGAAGTGCTGTAGGCCCGTGTGCTCAGACTTGGGTGCACGCTAAAGAACCACCCCAGGTGGTCGACATTTCCAGAGCCCCCCATTATGGCGTCTCTCATAATCATATGGTGATTTTGGGACGTTAAACCCCACATATAAATCAATTAGGTGAGAGTGAAGGAAATCCCTGGTAGTTAACAATATATCACCCGGTGTCTCCCACAGCTGTTTGCTTCATACTCGTGTGTGATGTTGCACGCAACAGAGCAGAATAATTACACTTTGCGTCATTAGAAAAGAACGTCGGCTGCGCACACAGTGCCCTCATATGCGGCTCAAATGTGCATCGGAAGGCGCGCGAAAAAAAAACAAAAAAAACGGGAAGTACAGTGCATGTGCGGGCCAGCTGGCACGCCCTTCAAACTGTTATAGCGCGAACTTTAGGAAGGGTGGACAAAGGAATACGACACACACAAGTTTTGTGTGTCACAACCTTTTTCCGCGGTCACTGATGTTCCCGCTACGGCAGTTTAACTGAAGATATGCAAAGATATTTGCGAAGTGCGTTACATCGGCCGCAGTCATTTTGACAATGCTGTAGCGTTATTGCAGTATCGTTTTCATTGTCAGTTAGCGATTGCTTCTAAATAACCAACAATGTCATACGAAAACGGCAATTTTTATATGTGCTAAATGAAAAGGAGTGTTTAATTGAGCTCTGTACAGATAAAATTGGCGGAAGTGGATCTGCAATCATCTTAGTTTTCTGGGGGTCGCTTCGTACTATTTAATCGTATGTTCCAGATCTAAGAGCTCTTACATTCCCGTTCCACACATGACCGGCCCTGCCGCAGGTATTCAAATAAGCTCCTTTCCCTCACAAAAGGCTGATTACTGCATCATCTCGGCCGGTTTTCGTTAAAATTTCTCAGTATATACTCTATTTTCGAAGCACAAGAAGCAAAAAGTGATGAACTCGGCAATGTCCCACCCAACATGGTTGGAACGTCCCGTTTCCTTCTACCTTTCTACGCTGTCGACTGTTCTATAGACAAGCACTTTACTAAGAAATCATACGTGTGCACAATGTTGCACACATTGTATGTACAGCACTCAATAGCAAGCGCCAGCGAATCTACATTTTAATTGAATCCCCACTCACACATTGTCCACGATGTCGACGTGTATCTGATTAGCCTGATTCAGCGCGGAGGTCATGTCGAACGAGTTGCGGCTGAAGTTCCGCACGCTGAACATGAAGACGCTCAGCACTTCCACCCCGGCCCGGAACCACCACTCGCGCACCTGGAAAAGAGAAACGCACTGAATTTACTAACAAAGATAGATCCTCTGCACTGACACTAATAAGAACTCCAGTGCTGTGCACGTGGTCGTTATTTTACAAGTATTAGTACCTAGCAGGATCATTGATCGTTCGATTGCTTTTTTTATATTGTGGTGAAGAGTCAAGCTCGTCTTGGACACCCACCTACCTTTGCGTACTTGTGCGCCCCAACAGCATACACCCGGCGCAGGTCGGTGCTGGTGTCCCTGGAAAAGCGCCTGTGACCATCGGGCACCAGGCATACGTGCCCAGGCACCGCTCCCAGTGACACGACCCACACGGCCACCCTCTGGCACCTGGCCACCAGGTCACGCCACAGCGGACTTCCCTCGTGCTCTAGCAATTCGTCGGCTGACGGAATGGTGCTGTCATCCTTCCTCACGCCCTGGATTCCTGGAGGAGGGGGAGAGGGGTTGTTATTTTATGGGAAAGAAAAAGAGAGACGTTCATTGTCACAGAAACTGAGAAGTCCACCCACATAATTTTTTAGACCGGCTAATCAGCGTTGCGAACAGGAAAGGGTCGGAAAAGAGCAGAGAGAAAGTATTGATGGTGAGCGTGAAGATGCCGACGAAACAAAGCCTCGAATGTTCAAAAGCTTTTTACCGTCTCTTGTCTACTTTCCTCTCGTGCACTAATTTGTTCCTCACTTTCGGAATTTACCGTGCGCACAGACTTGGGTGCACGTTAAAGAACCCTGCCTCCACTACAGCGTATTTTCGGAATCATATGGTTGCTTTGGGACGTTAAACCTTACATATCAATCAATAACTTTCGGAATATTGCGCTGGTTGAGGTCCCGACAGAATTTATATGAGCCATGCTGTGCTTAGTAGAGGCTTTGATGTCTGGAATCCACGGTAACGCAGGTGGGCATCATCAGCTGGTATGTGCCACAGAAATTGGGTAAATACCACAATACACAGCTTCCACTATAGAGGAATATTGCAACAGTTACACCAACAAATGGCGTCAGCGTTGCCATAGTCACAGCACTGCTACGTTATAAGCTTCACAAAGAGAATTCCCTGGAGAGAAGTCATACAACATATCTGAAGAACTTGTGAGACATAAAAATGCATTCACAACAGCGTTGGGTAGTAGTCATTAGTCAATTACCCGTCCGAGATTGGCCTTGTATGAAGGCTCTAATATAGTACCTCACAAAGGAAAGCCTTAGTACGCGTGATAGCCGAACTGTAAATAGTTCTATCGGGTTAACTCGGACCCTACAGATGTATTTATATAATTTATTTTATATTTTTCTTCTCTCTATTCTGAAGTATTTTAGTCCCTTCCCTCATCCCTACGCAGAGCAGCATGCCAGCGGTATATGGACGCCGGCGAAAATAAGTTTTTATAATAAAGCGTCTTTTTGTCTCCTTCTCGGTGATCCTGATGAAGGGAAGGCCACGAGCGTCGGTGCTTTATCGGGGTCATCGAAGTGGAGCTGGTTAATTTTTGACAGGAAACCCTTTTATAATAGAGTCCACCACATCTCCACTGAAATATTTAGGTCACGTATATGGCATAGTAAAATGCACACGAACAGACAGCAAAGAAAAAAAACACGAGAAAATATTCGTAGCTGGGAATGAAACTTACGACCCCCGCTCCCTAATGCCATAGTGAGCTAGAATAACCTATCAGCGAAAACCAGTTGCCGGCAAACACGAACAACACGACCACAGTCTTGAAGTTAACCTATAAAAAAGTGAAAAAGAATGCCCTGCATCAACTATTATCCTGCTTCGCCAAACATTAGTCACCGATTACTTTGTTATTCCTAGCTGCCATGTTAGCCTTGCGAAAGCCCCCTCCGGATTACAAAAATCTAGATGGGAGCCGACAGATCGAAACAACGTAGTGGGATTATCAGGGTTAACAGTGGAAGTGACTCAGACTGGCTGGCCGACGTTTCAATAGGAGGACCTATTTTTTTCAAAGGCACAGTGTCATCCTTGGTGTGTTAGTTTTAAAGGGGTTAGTGGTACGAAAACTCCTGGTCTGAAGCCAGTCTGAAGCACTTCCACTGTTAACCCTGATTATCCCACTCTAGATTACTCGATTGTTAAATGTCAGAGATCCCTCATTGTTGCGTTTTTTACTACCTGCATGGTTTGGTCCAAGTAAGTTGCCTATATTCTGAAAATTTTTCAGTCACTCAGTTTAAGTTATCCATAAATGCTGTGTACTTGTACAATACGGGCATCGCGCTTAACATGTTTAGTTGATACACCATGCATTACCGTCGGATCGAATAGCAATAAGCATTCACGTGGGTAAACGTGCCCGCACACTTATGCACACAGGTAGACGTGTGTTCAGAGTTTGAAATAACGTGCTTACATTCGCTCACGCACGATCAAGCATAGAAAAGCCCAAATGCACGCCTGCAAAAACATACACGCGAAAACACTTACACGTGTACGCGCATAAATGAGCACGCGCTGAACTTAGGACACAAGCGATTTCGACTTGCCGTGGTGTCCTCACGTATTGTGGCGCGTACAACGCTGTGTAAGCACGAGGTTTCGGGTTCGACTACTACCCTTTGCGGCTAATTTTTCAGGAACGAAATGCAAAAAAAGGTATGTCTGCTTTCAGCGTTTGCTTTTTATCAATAAAAAAATAAAAAATGCGCCGGTCCCACGTACAGTGGGAATCGATGATATGCGAAGCACGAATGCAGAAGGTTGATATCTCCTTTTAAAATCAACGCAACCATACGAGGCGGAGGCAAATTGTGCCGTACATGACTTTCATGTCATGATTATCATGTTTGGATGTGTCATTTACCTTCGTCATTAATTCACGTCACGTGATACAAAATTTGGTAATGTGGAGCTAGCGAAACGGCCGTGAGCGCGTCATGAGCGTGGCATGTAGTCATGTTGTTACCCGACACGCATCTCATGATTACCACGTTTGCACCAGTCACATACCTTCGTCATCCATTCACGTCCCGTAATACCAACTTTGGTACATGTGAAGCTAGCGAAACGGCCACGAGCGCGTCGTGAGCACGGGATGTAGTCATGTTGTTACATGACATGCACCTCATGATAATCACGTTTGTACCAGTTACACCTTCATTATCTATTCACGTGACGTAATACCAAATTTGGCATATGCGAAGCTAGCGAAACGGCCGCGAGCGCATCATGAGTGTGGCATGTAGTCCTGTTGTTACATGACACACATTTAATGATTTTCATGTTAGGGTCTGTTGTTTGTGTTCCCTATGCAGTCATGTCATACCACACTGGTTTTGCAACATGTCGAGTGAACGGAACCACCGCACCAGCCGAAGCGACTCGCTGAACTCTCTCGCCCGCCAGGCATCACCGCTGGCGCTACCACTCTACCAACCATGATAATGATAGTGGTGATCACCGCTCGCGAACACAACGCCACCTACCGTTCAATAGTTGTCGCCCCCGGCTGGGGCGGCTGCATTTCCGATGGAGGCGGGAATGTTGTTGGCCCGTGTACTCAGATTTAGTTGCACGTTAAAGAATCCCAGGTGTTCGAAATTTCCGCAGTCCTCCTTTACGGCGTCTCTCATAATCATATGGTGCTTTTCGGACGTTAAACCCCCCAAATCAATCAATCATCACTAGTTGTCATCCCCGAATTACGGCTTCCGTGCGAGACACGTGCGCCGCGTAGCGCGAACAACTTTACAGGAGGTGTCAGCACCCTCACACATGCTGGGAAGCCTAGTCAAGCTTTGCTGAGCTTTTACTGTTAATGCTGTCTTCTCCGTGAAAAAATAAATAATTGAGCTTGAATGAAATGAAAAACGCGAGAAGGTGAGACACGTTAGAGCCGGGCCTGTTTCGGTGGAACAGTGCCTACAGTGCTCGACTGCTGACCCGAAGGTCCCCCCGGGTTTGATCCTGGCTGCGGTGGTCGCATTTCGGCAGATGCGAAATGGTAGAGGCCCGTGTACTGCGTGATGCCAGGGTACCATGAAGAACACCACGAATACTATCATCATCATCATCATCTGTTGTAGGCCCGTGTACTCAGATTTGCGTGCACGGTAAAGAACCCCCGGTGGTCGAAATTTCCGGAGCCTTCAACTACGGCGTCTCTCATAATCATATGGTGGTTTTGGGACGTTAAACCCCACATATCAATAAATCAATCATCATCATCATTATCATTATTATTATCATCATCATCATCATCAGCAGCAGCAGCAGCAGCCTGATTACGCTCAGTGAGAGCAAAGGCCACTCCCATTATCCGCCAATGAACGTGGTCTTGTGCTTTCCGCTGCCACGTTATACCTGCGAGCATTTGGCAGTGAAGCTCCTTATGGCGTGGGTCGGGCATCTCCAGTAAGTAGCAGCCACCTCTCGTTTTAGTCCTTGGAATGTCCGCTAGATGGCGGTATTGTGTATCATGAATACATGATGAAAAGATGCGAGATGGCGGTACTAGAAGTGTTCATTAGATGGACGGATGGATGGACAGACATAGAGACAGAAAGGCGTGTGGACAGACGGACGAACAGACAGACAGACAGACAGACAGACAGACAGACAGACAGACAGACAGACAGACACGTAGATAGATAGATAGATAGATAGATAGATAGATAGATAGATAGATAGATAGATAGATAGATAGATAGATAGATAGATAGATAGATAGATAGATAGATAGATAGATAGATAGATAGATAGATAGATAGACGGACAGACGGGCGGACGGACGTGGCCAGCAGATTATTCATGGTTTGCCGATAGAACCCTTCGGACCTTCGCCCCACTCATCATCATTCACTCAGTATATATGCTGTGATTTTTTTACTCAAAAGATTATGTATAATATTAGGAAAGCAATCAATCAATGCCAGCAAGCCCGAATAAATGCATTTCCGAGTCATGCAAAGGTCGGGCCCGTAGTATCTTATAAAACCTCACCACGGAGCTTGGCAAAATATGTGAGTGAATAACAGACTAATATTTTTTTCCACCTGCTATATTAGAAAATAAGGAAAGGTTACACGCAAATAAAAAAAAACAATTCTGCGGCAATGAAATTCAATTTGAATTCAGTAACTACTAGAGGAAATATTTTTCGAAAATCGAGATATCCCACTAGCACCTGGCTGGTGTCATTTTGAAGACTTTCGGTGTTCCTCTTACTTTCCGTTAAGCAATTATTCACATTCATGCGCCATCTCAATTTGCGTGCTCTCCCATAGTAGAGTACCTAGTACTCTAAATCGTTACCCACTCTTTCTAAACACACTACGGCTTCATGGAATGCGAGGTTCACGGGACAGCTTTTCACTCTCCCATAGAAGAGTACCAAGTACTCTAAACCGTTAGCAACTATTCGAAAGCACTGTAGTGGCTGCATGTGACCACCAGCCCGAGACCGGCCCGAGCATAATTTTAGGGGCGGAGCTCCTTACGCCGTGAGTCGTCCTATATAATGGCTAGTTGCATAGCATCGCATTTCAATAAAAACGGTGTGGCAGCATATACACGGAGTGAATGATGACTAGTGATGCGAAGCGTCTGTCCATCTGCTTCGCCCCACTCGTCATCATTCACCTCATGGATATGATGTCATTTTTTAAATCTCATTGGCCCACCTAACATTGTGCCTCCTTATCATGCATTTGCCATCTCTGGTAATCCAGTCAGTTACTCTTAATGACCAGTGGTTGTCTTGCATATGCACTGCATGCCCAGACCATTCATTTCGTCTTCTAGATTTCAACCATGATATCTTTAACTCTGGTTTGTTTCCTTACCCACCCTGATCTCGTCTCCTGAGGTTACACATATAATTTTACTTTCTATGACTCGCTGCATCGTCCTCAATTCGAGCTCAACAGTCTTTGTAAGCCTCCCCGTTTTCGCTCCTTAGGTAAGTACCGGCAAGATGCGGCTGATATACCTTCTTCTTGAGTGTTAGTGGAAAATTACGATTCATGGTTTGAGAATGCTTGCTGAATGTGATTCACCCCATCCTTATTATTCTAGTTGTTTTGCTCTAATGGTTGGTATCCATGGTTACTAACCATCCCGAGTAGAGTAGACATTCCTTTACAACTTCCAGCATCTCTCCACCTATCGCAAAGCGCTCTTTTCTGCCGATACTGTTGCATAGTACTTTACTTTTATGCATGATGATCTTCAGACCTATTCGTCTGCTGTTTTACGTTCAGCAACCATTAGCTGTAATTTGTCGCCGGAGTTACTAATGAAGCCAATATCAGTGAATCACAGGTTACTAAGATACTCCTAATGTACTCTTATGCCTAACTCTTCCCAGTCTAGGGCCATGAAAACCCCCTTTAATCTCGCGGTGAATAGCGCTGGAGAGGTCGTGTCTATCTCCTTTATATTATTCTTTATCGTGATTCTGTCGCTTTCTTTATGGAGAACGATGGTGGCTGTGCATCCTCTGTATATTTCTTGAAGTGTGTTTATATACGGTTTTTCAAAGTCACAACTTCGTATTGCCTGCATAACTGCTAATGTCTCGACTGAGTAAATGCCTTCTCGTAATCTATGAAGGCAACATATAGCGGTTGGTTGCATTCCGCGCATTTTTCTCTCACCTCATTGATAGCATGAATATGGTTTGTTGTGGAGTAGACTGTACGAAATCCTGCTTTGTTCTTTGGTTGATTGAATGAGTGGTTGATTTTGGTTGATTGAACGGATGTCACCCTAATTATATTAGCTATTATTTTTGTACATATTTTCGTAGAGAAAGGACAGTAAGTTGATCAGCCTGTCATTTTTGCAGTCCTTGACGTCTCCATTCTTATGAATTAAGGTGATGTTGGCATTCTTTCAAAATTCTGGTACCCTTCCCTTTAAGAGGCACCTCGTACACAACAAGGTGACCAGTTTTTCTAACACAATTTCTCCGCCATCTTTCAGCAGGTCCTTTGTTTCCTCAAGCACGCAAGCGGTTTTGCCTAGCTCTTTGCATTCCTTCTATGGGGCTTTCATTACTTCCCAAGTCGTTACAGGTAGGATGTCGAATTTCTCTGGGCTATATATTATTGCTTTTTGCGATATCATCCTGGTTGTTTCGGCTTCTGTACAGCTTTCTCTGGAACACCTGCGCCACCTCAACTGTCCAATCCACATTGTTTATGACAATGCCTTCCTTGTCCCTTAATGCATACATCCGGTTTTGTCTACGCACAGGTTTGCCTTCACGGCTTTTATGCTTCTGTCGCGCTTCACAGCCAGCTCAAGTCTGCTTATGTTATACCGTCTGATGTCGGCTATCCTACGCCCATTGATTAACTTCGAAAGCTCTACCAGCTCTATTTTGTCGGTTGCATTTGAGGCCTTGATGGTTTGTCGTCTCCTAATGAGATTTTTCATCTCCTGAGATAGTTTGCCAGTATCCCGTATATTGACTCTACCTACGAGTTCAAATGCACACTTTTTTATGATACTAGTAAAATCATCCTTCATTGTGTACACGCTAAAGTCGGTTAGCTCGTTTAGTGCCTGGCATATACTTTGAAGTGAAACTCTGAATTCCTGTACTTTGACTCGCATCGCTAAATCCTTAATTGATTTCTTGCGTTTCCGTTTATGTCATTGCTTTCTTAAATCTAGGTAAATTTGTGCTCTTACCATTTTATGGTCACTGCATCGAATCTTGGTAACTACGTATATATCCAGTACAAAGCCTGGGTGTACAGACAGAATGAATCTGCTTCATTTTTAGTTCTGCCATTGGGACTACGCCACGTCCACTTATGGTTAGCCTGTTCGGTGCGTGCTTTTCACAGAAGCCTCGCGAACGGAAAGCGTATTAGAAATCCTCACCAGCGTCGAAGCCCACAGATGCTGTTGTCTACTTCCACTTGTTCCTGGCAGCCCTATTGTGTCTTTTGGCTGTGACAGATCTTTCGAAGCAAGAATAAAAGTGGTGGATATGCGGTTACCATTAGGACAACTGGCTCAACGGCGATCACTACACGCAAACGGGCGTCTGCAGTGCAACATGCTCATCAAAGTGTGTCCCCATGTCACAATTGCTACTGATCGGCAAGTTTGAAACCACTTACCAACTTGCACGAATCACGAGAAGAGGTTTTGATGTTCCCGCCAACCGCTTTGCGAAGCTCGAGCCAGTCCAAGAAAAACTCTAGACTGAAAAACTATTTAATAAAACACACGGCTCAGATATACATGGCTGGGCCTGTCTTCACGAGTCAGCGTCTGGGGCTTCATTTAAGCTCGTCGCACTCATCCCGGAGGCGAAAGTGCACTGCGCCTGACTGTTTGGCTGCTTCCCTCTAAGCACGCTAGAGCGTCACTCACATTTCACCTGAACACCACGTCAGACCAAAGCCCCTATTCAGAAACCAACCTTGGCCTTACCTCACGTTTTCCTCAACTTCCTGTACTCTCTACATGCGTTTTAAAGGCACAAAAATGGCAACAGGGCGAAAGACAAGGACAAGACTGGTTTATGAATACTGGTTCAATGTGTATCATGCGCAATAAAAGTTTAAAACCGATAAGGAAAACTCGAGGAATGGTTGAGCTTGGTTTGTGAATACGGGCCCAAGTCCCTTGATCTCACGTGGTGTTCACACACAACAGAGCACAACGTTTGCGGGTGAAGAGAAGCTAGTGCAAACGCTGTGGGCGTTGGGGCTGCGGCTAGTCGAGTTTCCTCGTGGTTGTTTCTGGAACTGGAGAGGAAGGTACTTCAATGGCAACAGAAACGCCTGGCTGCAGGACAAAGCACTTACCACTTCCTCCCAAAGTGGTCTCTGTGGAGAGTCATGACGCTGGAGTAGGGTGTTCTTTACCTTTCTAACGACACTATACGTCTATTGCTACTTGCGAAGCAGGTTTCAAACGTGCAGAACAGTAGAAATCGTGTCTCGGGGCATGCTTTGATGAGCATGTTGCAGCGCAAACGCACGTCTGCGTGCAGTGATCGCCATGGACAGTGTGTATGGCTACACTCAAGCTCGTCGTACTAATCCAGGAAGCGGGGGCACACCTTGGACGACTGTCTTGCTGGTTCCAACTATGCGCGATGGTACGTCACTCGCAGCGTCAGCTTGAATTGTCACATACCCGATGGCTACCTTGGCATGTCGTCTAGCAAACGGCTCTCAGAACAACACAACGAAAGTCTATGCGACACGTACAGCTCCAAAAACACCAGATGGTCAAAGGTTCCGGAGCCCTTCACTACCGCATCTCTCTTTATCATGTCGTGGTTTAATAACACGAAAACCCAGATATTTTAAGTAGAGCCGGCTGTCCCGTCAATGTGATATTGTAACAGTATTGAAGAAACACTCAAGAAACAAGATAATCGTGAAAAAAAACGGAATAAGAAAAGAATATTCAGAAGCACAACGTACAGTACTTACGGGTTCAAAGCAGGAATAAAACTTTTCTTGTAACATGACTCATGTGCCCTATTACTCGAGACAACCTCGCCATGTCGCGCCGAATTTGGTCTATAAAGATTATGTTGGGTCTAATCTACACGTTCTGGTCGAGTATGCGGGAATATGACCCGAAGTGCAGATGGTGAAAACGAACGCATGTGCGGAAATTGTCCTATTTCAATCTGGGACCACTGTACGTAAACAATTTCTGGTGTATAAATGAACAGCTGCCCTTATTATAAATAAGAGGCAGAGTCTGTGGGTAGTGCCCGGGTACTTGCAAGGTAGTCGCATAGAACACTGCGGGGATTGTCGGTGCCTGTAGCTTTTTTTAGTGATTTGCATATAACACGACCATGACACGTCTTCATTAACATCACCATATTCTGGCATGAAGAAGTAAGGACAATTATAAACGTTTTATTGATTGTGTATCTATGTGATGATATTTGGGTGCTCATTGAATAAACTGAGAGCGGCAGTAGTCAAAATGGCCCAGTAGAGGGCAGCCTCTACTAGGCATGTCAATCATAGCATGACGTTAACGCTGAACACTTCATACAAATTGCACCCGCATATAAACACTCAAGGACAAACTCAAACACACACACGCACACGCACGCACGCACACAAAGCGTACAAGATATAATACAACATATAATCTCAGCACTTTCTCGGAGTCAACGCAGTACTATCATGAGCAGATTTTTCGTACCTGGGAAACTGGTGTATAAGCTTCCCATAATTGCTTTCACAAGTATCAGATGCCTTAATAGTGTAAAGAAACAAAGAACGAAGAAAAAAAAGAAAAATCACAACCACCCCTCCCCCTGCCCCTTAATAAAAGAAAAACACGCAAGATCTAGGAAGTGCATTGTTCTTTCGCGAATGAAAAGCTGCAATGAGAAAGTCCGTATATGCAAAAAGCGCCACTCTTAACAAAGCATGTCACGTGTAGTGCTTCACTATATTCGTAATTGTGAATTCTGTTCGCTTACCTGTTGGTGCTGGAACGTTCATTGCGCCGACTGCTTGCGTAGCTTGCCAGCCCAACTGTACCGCGCGGTTATTACCCATCGGCCCATTTCCCCCTCCGCTCCCCCCCCCCCTCCCTAGGGCACTCGATCCTGTGATGTTATGGCGGTGGCGTTTTTCTTTCCACCGCCGTCCGAAATAGAACACTCTTATCGCGGTGGCGGTAGGTCGGTGTGCCCAACTTCGTCCGCACGTTCAGTATGCTGCTCGGGTGGCCGACCTCGACAGATTGAACAGCCGATTACTCCTTGACCCGCTCGCTGCTTCCGTGTATAATTGAAGCCGCCTAATAAATAGTTTGTTAACGAGGCGTTGTCGATAACGCTGGACCAGCAGCTTTAAAAAGTATAACTTAACAATCACATTAATGGCAGTAACGGCATAAGAGTGACACATTAAATCAGTTTATACAATGAATCATTTTTAACAGTGGAACAATTTACAGCGACGGTCAGTCCATGTGGTGTTAAAAGAAAACTGTTATTGCCATGAACCTGCGCGCGCTTTTATGTCACCCTTTTCCATCTTATAATTATATCCCAGAACACGTACGTCGTTTTCAACCGGCATGTGAGGCAGTAACTGATGGGCGAGAACACGAGTACGCAGGGAGAAAGGAAGAGAAAAATTGAGAGAGAAAAGAATAAATGGAACGAAAGACAAAGATATAACATCGTGGCAAAAAACAAAAACTCTTGGTGAGGCGTGATAAAAACACGCTTACCCCGTTGTCTTTGGTGAGCGTTGTAACCACTTGACTAAAATTACGAGCCAGCAGAGCGTCGCATAGCCTAGAATGGTATAGCGCAGATAAAAGGTGCAATAGACAAATGAAAGGGAGGAGAGATGTAAGGATGAGGGGGAGGGGAGAAAGAGAAAGTAACAAAAGGTATTGAAAGAGGGACATGAACAAATAGAAAAGGAAGAAAAATAGAGCGATTGAAGGAAAGAAAGAACGAAAAAATAACATTAAAAGGGAAAGAAATGGAAAAAAAAGAAAGCAAAAATACCGAGAATGAGAGAGCCAGAAAGAAGGGTAACAAGGGGAAAGAAAAAGAGAAAAGTGAGAAAAAAAATAAACTCGTATATCGAAAAAGAAATGGAAATCAACAGGGAAGAAAAAGAGAGAAAAAGCTGACGAGAAAAAAAATTACAGCATATCTACGGAGTGAATGATGATGAGTGGGGCGAAGCTTCGGAGAGTTTTATCGGCAAACCATGAGTACTTCGTCCATCCGTCCGTTGTTTGTCTGTCTGTCTGTCCTTCCACACCTGCTGAGTGAGTCATAGAACTAGGCGGTTACGCACCAAGAGAGACATATGTGTACAGAGCCACGGCTAAGGGAGCTTCGCCCCCAATAATAAAGGAAGAGAAAACCGAAGAGAAGCGAATAAGGCCAATCACCCGGAGTGAGTTCGAGCCATTCATATGGGCCGCCATCATCATCATCATCAAGGCTCCCCAGCTCTGCACTTATTTCAGGCCTGTCACACTATATACCGGGCCTCGGAAACGCAGCGCTATAGTTTCGGTTTCAAGGGAACATGCACGCACGTATCGGTTGCTCGGCGTCCGGAGATCTGGTTGAACAGAGCGAGTTTGATGAGGATGTTCGCATTTGTTGGTTCTGGCAAGTTTTTACGAGTAAAGAAATTTGATACCACTGTGAAGAACTTTTCTTTTGTTTATATGACTTTTTATTTCTTATTTTGTGAATTCTAAATCAAGCGAAGCGCGGGAAGTAGTTGATTTAATATGTTCGTAGCACTTCCCTCCGCTCCTCGGCACTCACTCAGAGATATTACAAGTGGGATCACGCTCAGTTATCTCGCTCGGTCGGGGTGCGACATGCGTAAAAATAAAATACAACGTGCAAAGCACGGAAGCCGCAATGAGCTACGCCGAGCAAGTCGACCATGCATGCGTTCGATGAAGATGACTATATTCAACCAACACGTGTTTTTCACGGCTCGGTGGTGTGTAAACCTGGGTATTTCCAGTTACGCAAAGGTCCTTCAAGTTTCGTAGCAAAATCGGGTGAACACAAGTATTTAGACCCATTTCTAGAGCAGGTATTGATTTTGCTCAAGTACATGAGTAAACCCAATTCTCTGTGAGCCTAACTGCATACTGACGGAAGCGCAGTTTTGCTAGACTAATTGTCAAGATGGCAGCAAAGCTGCTGACGGCAAAATGAGTTCAATGAAAGGCTTAAATTTGAGTGGACTCAGCCTCATAGTTTTCTATTCTGTTACTTTTGACATGTTGTTCAAATGATGTACCAACTAATTATAGGCGGTTTCCTGTTCATGAAATTCATGTAGCCGCGGCTTTAGAAATAATTTACTCCTAATACTGTCACTGAAACGCATAAGTGAACTAATGCTTTTAAAAATTTTTACAGGGAAGGCCGCTGGAATAAAAGTTTGGACAAGTGAACTTTTTCTTCATCAGGGCAACACGTTGACCTGACGAGGACAAGTGAACTTGTCAAAACAATGTTTCTAATTACATTCAATCGTATAAAACTTCTCATCGTATCAAGCCTCACCCTGCCTCTGAACTTCAGTCTTACTTGGTAGCGAAGTTCTGCAAGAAAACTATGTGCGCCATCATAACAAACCTGATTGTGTCATATACGACGTGTCCTACTCAGGATTGTTCGTGATTTTTGCATTGCCACGGATATTCTGGGTTCAATGTTCGCTCATTGTGTCCCTATGTCACTTGTAAATCGAAGCTGCTTTTATAGAATGACACTTTCATACTACGTGTATTTCTGTTTTTTTAACACTAGACGTGCAATAAAAAAATTCACTTTATTTGTGCTGATCAAGTTTTACCTTATTGAGAAATTATTCAGCTTAACATTCTCCACTTCACAACACAGGAACAAAATATAAATAACAGTTAACAAATCTTTAGAAATGGCCGCACAACCAAGCGACCAGCGGGCCTGAAAAAAAAAGTCACGAGCGCATTCCGCTTGCATGCGAAGTGGGAAAGGAGGACTTCCGCGGCAACCCTCGTTCTCTCGGTTTTTCATCCTTTATCTCTCTTTGGGGACATCACGACGTCATGAAAGGAATGTTCGTCAGTTATTCTTAGTTTGATGCCCGACAACCGCCAGAGGCAAAAGTGGCGCTGCCGCTGCGTATCAGCAGCGGCAGCGCGTCAGGAACGTTTTTTGGGGGGCAAGCGAGCCCTTCGGGGTGCAGGATAGCTAATAATGAGGAAAACAACCAGGGAGACTCTTCGACAGGTGGTATGGACAGCTACGATTCCAAAGTGGCACCAATATCTAAGATAGGTAGAGTCCGGGGCATAAATAGACGTAGCCACGAGCGCCGAATCAATTCCGACATAGGGTATATTAACATGCAGGGTGGTAGGAACAGGCTGAAGTGGGAAAAGATAGAAGAACAGCTAAGGGAAGAGAGGCCAATGGTATACGGTTTTGTAGAAACACATCTCAGGGACATGGAACAACCTCGGAACAATCCGGACTACGCATGGGAATATTGTAATAGAACAGAAGGCAGCAGAAAGGGGGGTGGTATTGGGGCATTCATTCATAAAAGTACAGACTGGCAAAGGGTCAAGCAGGAGTGCAAGGAACATTTATTGCTAAAAGGGAAAGTGGCAGGTCAAATGACACTCCTTGGTTTCGTGTACTTGTGGACGGGAGCAAAGGCCAGAGAGGAAAACCAGGCAATGGTAGAGTGTATATCAAAGGACATTCAGGAGTTAGGAAGAGAGTGCGAGATAATTATACTAGGAGACATGAATGCGCACATACAAGATATAGATGGGTATACCGATCCGACAGGCAAAATGATCATGGATATGTTTGAAAGACTGAATTGATCATTTGCAACAGTACCGAGAAGTGTGAAGGGCAAATAACATGGGAGGTAGGAAGGCTTCAGTCGACGATAGATTATGCACTGATGTCACATAGGATGTATGATAAGCTCAGGGGAATGCACATAGATGAAGGTGGCTCCAGAAGTCTGGGTAGCGATCACAAACGTATCAAGCTAAGTTTTAGAAGAGCAGTGAAAGTGGGAAGGAGACAAGATGAGCAACTACAGGAAAATTGTTATCCAGAAAGGCAAATTGAAATAGCCACTAAACAAATTGAGAAAGTAATCACGGAGGATAATAAGACAGTGTGGACATACACGAATCTAATTAGACTCTTTTTGCTAGAGCTTGCTAAGACGCGTGATAAGTCACCCCGGAAAAGAAGACACAAACCCAAAAGTTGGTGGGATGAGGAAGTTAAGAGAGCCATAGCAAAACGCCAGGAAGCCTCTAGGAAACAAAGACATGCTAAGCAGCGGGGTGAACCGACAGATGATGTTGAAAGAAAATGGGACATCTTTATAAGCTGTAAAAGGGGAGCATTCCTTCTGATTAATGAAAAGATTAGAAGGAAGGGAGCTCAGTGGCTGGCAGAAGTACATAAAAAAGATAGAAAGGCAGCTGCGAAATTTTGGAACCATCTAAACTCCCTAAGAAATGAGACGAGCCTAGAGCAGAGTTTTATAACTACAGCCCAAGGTGCTAGGCTAGAAGGGGACGAAGCTATTGAATATATAAGAACAAGGGTAACAGAAAAATTTCAACAAAGAAGAACTTTATGCACCACAATAGACAAGGACGAATCAAGTGGTGCAATGGCTCCATTTTCACAACATGAGTGGGAAAGAGCTGAGAAAAGGGTTCCTAGTAGTACATCAACAGGCCCAGATGGCATTCCAATTAGGCTGATAAAGACATTAGGTCCGAAGTCTAAGCAGGCTTTGAGAGAGGCAGTGAGCAAAATAATAATCGATGGTGAAGTTCCCGATGGATAGAAACTTAGCAGGATGAGCATGATCTATAAAGGAAAGGGGGACAAAGCTGACATAAACAACTACCGTCCTATAACAGTGCCATCAGTGGTCTACAGGCTGGCGATGCAGATTATAAAGGAAAGACTGCAGGCGTGGATAGAGGATGAGGGGGTGCTGGGGGAACTGCAGAATGGCTTTCGGAAACACAGGAGGTTGGAAGACAATCTGTTCTCACTGACGCAGTGCATCGAAATAGCAGAAAAGGAGCACAGGCCCCTGTGGCTAGCATTTTTGGATATAGAGGGAGCGTACGATACCGTGGTTCAAGAGGAATTGTGGGGAATACTGGACACACTAGGCGTGGAACATGTAGTCACTAATCTTTTAAAGGGTATCTATAAAGGTAACAAGGCAGTTATAAAGTGGGAAAAACAGGTATCCAAGCCTGCAGAGGTAAAACGGGGGCTTAGGCAGGGGTGCTCCCTGTCACCCTTAATATTCATGGTGTAGCTAAAAGGATTAGAGGCAAAATTAGAGGGAAGTGGACGTGGCTTCAACATCTCTTTAGTCAAACAAGAAAAACTTATTGATCAGGCACTACCAGCATTAATGTACGCAGATGATATAGTGCTACTGGCCAACAACAAGGAAGATTTGCAGAGATTGATGGACATCTGCGGTAATGAGTGAGATAGGTTAGATTTTAGATTCAGTAAGGAAAAATCAGCAGTCATGATTTTCAATTACAACGAAGGTAGTGAGCTTAGAATACAGGAGGTCACGCTAGAGATAACAGATAAATACAAACAAATATCTGGGCGTATGGATAAGCAATGGGACCGAGTATCTGAGGGAACACGAAATATACGTGACGAAGTAACAGGAATGCAGCAGTCATGAAAAATAGGGCACTGTGGAATTACAATAGGTATGATGTTGTGAGAGGAATATGGAAAGGGGTCATGGTTCCTGGGCTGACGTTTGGCAATGCGGTCTTGTGCATGAGATCAGAAGTTCAAGCAAGATTAGAAATTAAGCAACGTGGAATAGGTAGGCTTGCTTTAGGAGCTCACGGGAATACACGAAATCAGGGAGTACAAGGTGGTATGGGATGGACATCATTTGAGGGCAGGGAAGCTAGCAGCAAGATAAAATTTGAGAAGCAATCGAGAGAAATGAGGGAAGAGCGTTGGGCTAGGAAGGTTTTCAGCTACTTGTACATGAAAAATGTCGATACAAAATGGAGGAAGCGAACCAGGAAGTTGACTGGTAAATACTTAGAAAACAGCAGGTGGCAAAACCAAAAAGAACTATCGGTTAAGAAGAAAGTGAAGGAAACGGAGACTGACGTGTGGAGAATGGGCATGATTAAGAAGTCCGCACTAAAGACTATCGAACTTTTAAGCATGAAATTGCCAAGGAAAGGATCTATGATAATACTCGGGGTAGTTCTCTACTGTTTGAGGCCAGGACGGGAGTACTGCGAACCAAGACATATCGGGCCAAATACGAAGGGGTAGACACAGTATGCAGTGCGTGTGGAGAGGAAGAAGAAACTGCCGAACACTTGATAATGTTCTGTAAAGGGCTTCACCCTATAGTTCAGGATGATGGCGCAGCGTTTTTCAAAGCACTGGGGTTAAGGGACCGGAAGGGCAAAATAAACTTTAAGCGGGTAGACTTAACCAGAAGGAGGTTATCTGATTGGTGGCTAAAGCCAAGGCACGAGTGAAAATTAAACTCTTCACTGCAAAGTACGAATCCTCAAACTCACTTTTTAAGGAAAAAAATAAATATAGTTTTTGGTTCATTAGGTATTACAGCTTGGTGGCGCTGGCCACCGCCCGATCTAAAGGGTACAGCCATATCCATCCATCAATCCAGCATACGAGGGTGCGTACATGACAGGTGCAGGGAATTTCCGCACCCAGGCAATTATTCGAAAATTCAATAATTTTTCAGTACTAAGTTGCAACTAATCATCGTTGTGGTCGTGTGGTTATGACGCCCTACTGCTAACCCGAAGGTCGTGGGTTCGAATACCATCTGCAGCGGCCTCACATTGATAGAGGTGAAATTCTAAAGGCTTGTTGCCCGTTCAAGGTTCACAGGTAATCAAAATCTCGGAAGCTTTCCTCTGCGGCTTCGCCTTACGATCATGTTAGGGTTTTCACACGTCAGACACCAGGAATTTTCATATTGTCATTTTCCATCACTTTCGACATGACAGAACAGTTTCTGAAAGCGCAAATTAAGGCCAAAGCTTCACGTTGAAAATTTTTGGTGAAATTTCAGCATGATAGTGTTTATTTGACGTTATGAGTTTCGAAATATTTTGCACGTTTCGGACACGTTGGTTCACTGCAATTTTTTGACGCTTGCTATGTGAAGATTTCGAGCCACGTGGCACACAATGTATACCAGTTTAGCTACATAAAGTTACGTACAGATCCTAGCAGACACCGTCAAAATCTTTCACTTCATGACCATCTCACGCCGCATCAGCATGTGCATTTTTTTTCAAACTTTCGGCGTGCGTAATACCACTGATGCGGTCACTACGAGCTGAAACATAACCGTGGAAAGAAAACTGTATTCTAGAATGAGCGTCTGTAGATTTTAGTCGTCCTATATATGGCTATCGATATGTTTCTAGAATTCTGATGTCAAATCCCCTTTGACAAAGAGACCTTGTACGAGACATGAGAAAGGCGTTCTTGCTGACACCTCGTTGAAGTTCCCTAATACCCCTCACCTCCAGCTTTTTTTTTCTCCTGTGCCTCGACCCTTGTGCTAGAAAATATCGCGGCCACGGCCACCTGGCTGAGGTAAACTTGAGACGCCTGGTCTATGAGATGTGTAGTATAAACCCGGATAGGAAGTTTCAGATTCAACTGAAGTTAGCTTCATTGTGTTTTCATTTCTTGATCTTCAATTGAATCTTATTCGCTATGATTCAGTTCGTCCCCCCGCTCTTTCTTTATTGTCATATAATTCAGGTGAGAGATACTTTCATCAAAGAAAAGAATAAATGATTCGCTTTTCTTTATATTGCAGATAAACTTTATCCGTCACCCGATTTCTGGCCAAATATTATAGGTGGGTGTCAGACAACATTCTACGGTCTGCATCTTCGTGAATGCTACCGAGTGGGCACGTGTAACTTCCTTCAATATCATCATCACCATAAGTCTTTTAGTTAAGATCCTGCCGCCCGGTTCTTGGCCGATCCCCCTTTGTGGGTTTGCGCCAGAGTATCAAGGATTATCATTATGATCATTATCATCATTGTCGTCACTGTCGGTGAGAGCAGTCTATGCCGGCCATGACACGTCAGACAGCCGCAGTTCTGTGGAGGACCCTGGCGATCGAGTCCATCAAGCGCCACTACGTGCTGTCCCTCCTCGAAGTGCTGATCGTCCTCACTCTCGCGTTGCTCTTTCTGTCCACCAAGTTCGTCACACAGCCGACGACCGAACAGGGCCAGCTGAGACAGGCGGCGGGCGGCACTGGTGAAGACATCGCGGGAACCGGGCAAGGCGTCAGAACTCGCAGGTTCGATTGCCGTGTTCTTAATTTTTTTCATGAGCTTGATGTTCTTAGTGAGAGCTATGTACACTTAAAGAAAAGGTTTCACTTATTAACTACCGTTTGGTAACTGCTGGTCAAGTGGAACACTGACATTGCGCGTGTTTGGGCCGGAGTTATATAAGAGCCACATTAACGATGAAACATTTATTAGATTTATCCGCTCTCTCTTTTCTTTCTTGATGAGTAATCGATGAGACATACCGATCATTCTATGAAGAACAGGGTTTGTGTGTGTGTGTGGGTGTGTGTGTGTGTGTGCGTGTGCGTGTGTGTGTGTGTGTGTGTGTGTGTGTGAGAGAGAGAGAGAGAGAGAGAGAGAGAGAGAAAGAGATTATCACCGCAGGAGTGCAGCAGTTAATACAAGGTCAACACTTCAAATGTTATACGATGGAAGCCGAGTAGCTCAGTCCTCCGGCTTCCAACTTGGCGAAATTGAAGAAAATGCTCACGAAATATATTGCGACTGTGGCAGCGTGGGAGGTGAACTCCGTTCAGTGCATCGCTTCAACGCAAACTGGGTGTTGAAAGCACAGCACGTTGAGCTCCATGAGTAGTCTGCTGATATCTGCCTAGATATACTTGAGTGCTTCCGGCCACTAAAAGCACGCAGTTCCTGCCGGATCACATTACCCCCTCTTCGACACTCTCTACGGCTGTTTCATTTCCGCTTGAGACGCTGCCGTCGTCTTTGGCTTAGAGAAAACGACAGGCGAGTGTTGTTATCGTCCTTGGGCATTATACAGAACATCACGGCGACGGCGACGGCAGATGTGCTCCTGCCCATTTAGTTGCTGTTGCAAGGATACGCGCGGTATACACACAGACCTAAGGTTATGACGTAAGAAAAAGCGATCCAGTGGATAGGCACATACCTGGATTTTATAAAAGCATTTATATAGTTCTTCGGGAAAAGAAAGCGCAACAACGTAGCGTGAGCACGTCCCTGAATGATCTTCGTTTTTTTTTTTCAATTGCCTGTTCGCCATCAGTTCGCATACAGTTTGTTAGAGATCGCGGTTCACGCTGGCAGGCACACAGCTGTCCAGGGCGAAAGGAAACACCGGAACGCGTGTCGTCTACTCGGCGTCACAACCAGCCGGAGTCACGCGATTGGTTTCGCGCTGTGAGTCCTGTCGGTTTCACTCTTTGGTTGTACGGCCGCGGCCATTTGAGTCGTCCCGAAGCGGGCTCTTCAGGCAACAGGAAATGGCTCGACGCCCTTTTGCCGGGGCGTGGTGCCCGCCGCCCGACGCGAGCGGTTGTAGTAGTGTTCCTCGTTTATTTATGATTCACGTGTCGTTTATTTATTATTCACGTGTTCAGTGTTCACGTGTCGCGCTATTCGTGCGCTGTACACCACCGTCATAAACATCGGCCTAACTGGCCGCTTCCGCGCTAGGGGGAAATTAGTGTAAGCACAATATTCACAGCGTTTGACTTTCATCTACTTCCTCTGTATACAATCATCATCACGAAAAAACTCTTCGTTCGAAGCGTTCATCAGGCGATTGGGCCTAATAAAAGCCGTCGAGACTTCAAGGCTTCTACTTTCTTACAGTATGTATGTTATTAAATATTTACATGTACTGTTTTGTGGTACCTGCCCGAAGTGCCTAACGAAGAGTGGGCAAAGTCAAGAGACTCACTCTCCTTTTTCCCACATCGTAAAAATTTTGTGAAAACACCGAAATAAAATAAATAAATAAATAAATAAATACAAAATCATGGCCTCATTTGTAGAAAAAAAAAAGAAAACGACAGTTTAGGTAGAGAGTTGTAAATTACAGGCCACGTGCTGTGGTGCTATGCTTGGCTTGCGTGTTTTCGGGAGGCCCAACTAGCCACCGACGAAGTGTCTTGACTATGTTGAAAAATTGTTACGGAATCCTTCTAAAGAAAACATTGGAGCGCATGTCGTCCACTCAGTGCCACGGGCAGCCGGCGGCTTCAACAGTTTAGTGCGAGTAAAGTGAGCGGCAGGCGTGGGGCCCATCGCTCACTTCGCTCGCACTTAACTCTCGAAACTGAAGTTTGTAATGACCTAGCAATCATTACTAACTTATCTTGCGCCTGCACAATTCTATTGTTACTAAAGTGGTACTATAATATTAGCAGCTGACTGTGAGACGAAGTAACGCCTCTTGTAGCTAAGTTACTGCTTGCAGTTAAGGCTTTTGACTAACATATTTCAAGAATTTGAGCCCGAATGGGAGGAGGTGGAAACGACATTGACTAGCCATAGGGGCCCCATGCCCTCCGAAATCTTCGCATTTGCCTTGTATACGAATACACGCTCGAACATGTACAGCCGTGGCCACGTCTGTGTCGAGCACGGGAGCCGTCAGTTTTTGCTCTGTGACACAAAACCTTGAGAGAGTATCAGGCTCCGACACGGTCAGCCTGACAACTAGACCACGCATGCTCTTTATACACCACTTCAGAGCCCGAAAGTGCCTAAAGCTTTCGCACCGCCGGGGAAAACCGGCTGCTCGCGTGCTCTACACAGACGTGGCCACGGCTGTGCACGGGGTGTGAAAGATCCCCTTCCAGCACACATACACACCTGCGAAGCAACTCTGTCCCTAGGGACCAAGGCGTATCAATACGTTACATCTTAAAGAGCGGCTTCTATACGGCGTATTCGCAACCTGCATGCGGAGGAGGTGATAGCAGGTTCCGGAAAAAAATGGGTGTCGACTGGACTCCCTAGCCCTCCTCTCAAGTTTACATTTAAAGATCCAACCCAATCTTTTTGCAGTAACACCGCTCAGCCTCATCATGGCGCGTAAACTCTTCGCAGGTATGAGTTCGACGATGATCAATACCCCGACTATGACGACGACGACGACAACGAAGACGGTGATGACGACGATAAGGAACATGACAACAGTGGCGGTGACAAGAACAACACCGAGGAGAAGTGCGGCCTTTACAGCCCCTGGGGTGACGAGCCCGAAAACCTTTTTCGCGCCGCCTTCCCGGGCATCAGTACGTATTAAGTATCGATTAGAAGGACTTCGAAGGGGAAAGTGCTTTGCGGATTGTGGTACGCTTAGCACAAGTGTGGCGAATTTTGCTGGGTACACTTAGCGCTAAGCGCGGTACACTTAGGGAGAGAGGAGAGCAGAACGGATCGAACTGACGATTATTTCATAGTCTAGGTTTTTGCCTTATCTCATATACGAGTACTTTGAAAAGTGCATTCGGTGTCAGGGAACTCGAACAGTCTATCAATGCAGATCAGCAGAATGAATCAAATCTGAGCGCCCATACGTTAACGTAGCTTCCCCTCTACCCAAGGGTACCTCAAAAAATAAGAAACAAATCATTGTAAATCCCACGTACCATGGCACTCGATGTTTTGTAAGACATGTCGAGGAAGGCTCGCTGTGGTGTATTTTTTTTACTGAGTGAAACGTTACGAAGTCGCGTAAAAGATGGGTACAAATGATATACGCACACATGTGTTGGAACAGTCGCTTATGTAACCAGGTGTTCATGCAGTTGTTGAACGATGCCAACAGCAACATGGGTAAGCTTATATGCAACGCTTGTGCTTGCGAGTGTGGCAGTCCTGGCTGGTACTACGTAGACCAACTTCAGTGGATAGCGCCTAAATATGCCATTGTCGTTAACCCTATGTAACGCCTGTATTATAGGAGTGCATATGTGATGTTTACAAAAGTATGCAACACAGGACAATTTACGTTTCACCAATATTACACATGTGTAGGGTCTTTTTCCTTAGCAGTTGCGAGACTCGGCGTGCCTCTGTCAATAAACAATTGTATCGGGCCAGTTGGTAAGGATCCATCTTGCTAGGAAGCGCAGCCACTGTTACAAAGAACATACACCACAGCACACACCACACACCACACACCACACACCACACACGCACACTTAAGCGCTTGTGTTGTGTGTTCTTTGTAATAGTGGCTGCGCTTCCTAGCAAGATGGTGCCTCTGTCGTTGAATGCCTGAATACCTCGCAGAACGCTTGGGTTCGACTCCTGCTGAGACCCTGGTAGTTATTCTTCGCATTCGTAAGGTAGGATGGTAGGATGGATGAATGGATGGATGGATGGATGGATGGATGGATGGATGGATGGATGGATGGATGGATGGATGGATGGATGGATGGATGGATGGATGGATGGATGGATGGATGGATGGATGGATGGATGGATGGATGGATGGATAGATGGACGGACGGACGGACGGGTGGATGGATGGATGGATGGATGGATGGATGGATGGATGGATGGATGGATGGATGGATGAATGGATGGATGGATGGATGGATGGGCGTTTGGTTGGGTGGGTGAATGTACGGAAGGGTAGATGAATGGGCGGGTGGGTTGATGGACGAATGAATGGATGAGTGGGCGGGTGGGTGGGTGGGTGGATGGATGGATGGATGAGTGGGCGGGTGGGTGGATGGATGGATGGATGGATGGATGGATGGATGGATGGACGGACGGACGGATGGACGGACGGACAGACCGACGGACGGACGGACGGATAGATGGATGAGAGGGCGGTTGGTTAGTTGGGTGGATGTACGGAAGGATGATGAGTGGGCGGGTGGATGGATGGATGGATGGATGCATGGATGGATGGATGGATGGATGGATGGATGGATGGATGGATGGATGGACGGACGGACGGACGGACGGACGGACGGACGGATGGACGGATGGATGGATGGATGGATGGATGGATGGATGGATGGATGGATGGATGGATGGATGGATGGATGGATGGATGGACGGACGGACGGACGGACGGACGGACGGACGGATGTGGATGTGGATGTGGATGTGGGTGTGGTGTGGGTGTGGGTGGGTAGATGGGCGGGTGGGTGGGTGGGTGGGTGGGTTGTTGGTGGTAGATGGGTGGTTGGGTGGGTAGATGGGCGGGTGGGTGGGTGGCTGGATGGATAAAAGGACGGACGGACGGATGGGTTATGCAGTTGGCACCGATGTTTTCAAGCGTCAGAGGGCCCCTTTAAAGGGGTCGTGAAACGCTCGCTCTAAAACGACAATGCAAAACCACCGGCGTCCACACGCACTAATTAGGTGACGTCATAAGAAGTAATGCATTGCCTATGGAGGAACGCGGAACTCCTCGGTACTTGCGAGCGCGTGCAATTTGAATACCCATCAACGTCTCTGCCATACGTAATCGGCGCTAACTTGAACTATGACGTCATATTAAGCAGCGTTCTTGTGGGACGCGCATTGCGTATTGCAGACGCTGATGAGCGCTTCTTGCGCGCGCTCGATATGCGGTAGAGTTCCACGTTCTTCAAAAGGAAAAGCGTCTATGCAGTTCCACTCGGGCTAATGATATAGCTAGCACGTGTGGCTGCCCATGGTGCCGCATTGTCGTTGTAAAGTGGCCGTTTCACGACCCCTTTAAAGGGCCACTCACCAGCCCACATAACGACAGTGGAAGTTCTTGGGTGTCCGATGAGGAACATTTTGCCACAAAAATTTTTCGAATCGGTTCATCATGAGCGGAGAAAACAGGCTTTTTGAAGCGGCGCGAAACGAGTATGAGAGGAGGTGAGCTCAAAACCCTTGCCGCTCCTCCGCGTAGCCATCGCAAGACATGTCTTTTCCTTAACCTCTCCAGCATCGGACCATGAGGTGACATGCGCATGATGTGCCCGAACAAGTCCAGCCCCCGAGCACGCTAGCAGCGTTGCTTTGTTGACCAGTGTTATTTTGTGGTCTTCTGCCTGTTTCTGCGGAATGGTTTGGAAACGCCGGCTTAGACGCGGTAGAGTAGATGAGCACAATGAGTGCGCGAACACGGAGGAGCGTTCTGCGGCTGTCGTCTGCTCAAAGCGCTGACCGCGGGGACACGAACGCATGCGAAACGCTGGCACATTAGCCCTGCATCTCGCAGCATTTCACGGGAGAAAAGTGAAAGAAAAACGCACACAATTTTCATTGCGTCTTATTATTTATTTCAAGTTTTATTCTCTTAAAGCAACAAATAAATAAACTACGCGTGTTGTGGTAAATAGTTTTTGCCATGTCACGTGGTATATACTTTTGACAATGTCAGAGCAGAGTCGTCTACATAGAGGATCAACGTCATTGCATTGCCGTGTACGTAGGGCCATTCATACGCCCACGTCATGTCCTCATTCTCTAGGCGTGCGCCGGCAGAGGGGGGGGGGGAGCAGCGTTCATCTTAAAATTCGACCCATTTCCGCGGCGCGTAGCGCTGAAAATTTTGGCTGACGTGATCACGAACGCATCGTCTATATACTGCGCTTGTCAGCTCAAAATTGTCAAACCTGGTGAGTGGCCCTTTAAGGGACGAATGAGTGGCACTGAAGTTTGTCCAGCTTTTGAATGCGCCAGCGTAAATTATGATTGAAAATCGGTTGTGATGACCCCTTCAATCACTAACTACTAACACCGTTCTTTTCGCAGAGGCAATCAATTACAATGGTGAGGTCCAAGTGGCGGCGCTGTGCGCGTACGAGGGATGCGTGGTGTGTGTTCACTTCAGGACGCTGACGAATTCGACGCTGGAATACGCGCTTCACCTCTACGAGGACGAGAACCCTGGTCAGAAGGGCTTAGACATCGGGTTTCGTCGCCCCAGAGAGTTCTTTTACGACCCAGAGATGGACAGGCAGCTCTGGGGTGAGTTTTCATACACCGTGAAAAAAAAAAGGGGAAGGGGCAGCTTTGTACCATAGGGCGGCGAAACAGGAAAGAAAAGCGCAGCTGCACTGTAAAAATGTTTTCCGAGAAAAACAAAATTTCTGGCAGCTATCTCGCCACAAAATTTTTGCAAAGCTATGTTTTATGTTTTGGAGTTGTAGAACTACGTTTGCCATTAAAACTTTCCCGTGCCTAAAAGGTTTCCTTTGTTTTACTTTTATGAAAATTTTCTGCGTAAACTCCATTCTTAGTTTTTTGTTACATAAGAAATTCTGTGCTTTCTGTTTTTCAACATTGATTGATATGTGGGGTTTAACGTCCCAAAACCACTATATGATTATGAGAGACGCCGTAGTGGAGGGCTCCGGAAATTTAGACCACCTGGGGTTCTTTAACGTGCACCCAAATCTGAGCACACGGGCCTACAACATGTTTGTCAACATTCAGCAATTTTTCCTTTTTACTGTTTTACTCAGTGTACACAAAGGCCATGCTTTTTTTAACATGGTTACATCTTCAAAAGTGTTCTGTTGAGAGCCTTTGTATCTGTAATTGATTACAGCCTAAGAATAAATGTTAGCTCCACACACAGTGGTCACCATCCCACCCAGGCAGAATTTCCAAGAATGTCCCGCTAATTGTAATCGCTTATTTACGTGACGTCCGAACCTTTCATGTACTTCAAGCAAATGGCTTGGCTGTACAGGCACATGTATTTGTTTCGATGGTTCTTGGTCAAAAAGGTTTACTTAATGGCAAATTTTATCGGACATTCTACTTCACTGCTTAACCCAACTTAACTTCAATAAGGAACGATGAGCTTTCAATTCATAGTATATGTAGTATTTGCTTTCTCAGCGAAAAATGCCACCCGCATCTTAGCACGAGGGGGGGGGGGCGGTATCGCGTGAATGATGTGTAATTGGGTATTTTTCGGGAATGCTTAATCGTTATGTGCTCTTTATTATCCTTATTTATTGAATGAAGGAGAAGCATTGCCTTCAAGGAATGGCAGGACGCTGATGCTGAGTTCTGCCCATAGAGTTTTATACAATCATAACTAGAGCGGAATGTGGCGCTAGTGTCAACTCGGGCTCCTTCAGGTGCGCTTGTACCCGCATGATAATTATGGGAATATACAGGCTTCGGACCTGCTTCGGATGGATCATGTTCTTGATATTCGTGATGCTTGTTTGCTGAGTGTAAAACAAAGTAATTTAAAGTTATGCCTAATTGAAACATGCTTCATTTTTTGTGCCAACTTTATTGAAACGGTTCTTGTGACTAGGCTGTAGAAGTGAAACCTTGACAAATTTAACCACCAGGTTATGCATAGCTTTGCCATTGTGTTCCAGATTTGGCATGAAGATGTAATCAATTATTCCTTACAACATTTGAAAACAAAAATTCTTGGTTTGCCTTCGAAAGTACGCAATATCTATTTATGGAAATAACAGCACAGTATTAAGTGAGGAATATTTAACCTTTTGTCTGCTGCGATCATTTACTCGTAGTTGAAACAAAGTTCTTTCGCATTATTTAAAGAGACTCTAAAGATATGCACAATTTTTTTCACGTATTAGAAAATCATAACTTCACAATATCGAAAACACCACTACTACCGTGAGGCAGCGTTTGATAAGTGAAAAACGTGCGAAACAAAAATAAGGGTACACGTGACAGCAGAAACTGCGGTAGGCAAAGCGTCTTTTGCCTACCAAGACAGCGCCACCGCATTTTCGTGACATAAGTCCGGTGGAATTTGTATATACGGGGAGACCAGTGAATGATTGGGCAGCGTGGGCAATCGGTTTTTTACTACCAGACGTTGCCTGCGTCGGCCTTGCGAGGAAAGAGATGGGGAGGGGAGTGACAGTTGGCACGAGACGCGAGCATGCGGCGCGAGACGTGAAATGCGAGCATGCGCAATTCGGGTGTGGACGGCGCCACCGACAACGGATCCGTGACATCGTGCAACTAAGAAGTGCTCCGCATTTAAAGATTGTTATTATTCGAACGGCAATCGTCAACAATTGCTCCGTTGCACAGGTGAATGACAGGCGCGCTGCAGTACTGGGGGTGGAGCGCGCATTCATTCCTATGTTTTAACCGGCTATAGTGACGTTCACCATTGACTATGCTTTCAGGCCTTCCCTGCAATTTCTTTCGTTTTGCTGAAACCATTCTTTACCGTTAAGGGCGTTTCCACACAAGGATCTCTCCGCGACTACTGAAACGCTTCTATAGTGTGACGTGATTTCTTGTAGAAATGTTTCGCAGTCTGCGTTTTGCCGTTTGCTAGATGTTTGGTTTCGGCTCCACCCTTTATTATCGAAGGCTTTTATTCTGCCTGGTGTCACACTTCTGTAGCAGATGAAGCATGCTAGCAGTCTTTCCGGAGAATTGATTTGATACACAACGCCTTAACAAATTTTCTGTTGAAGAACGGATAAACTTTAATGATGTTGCAAATTCCCACAAAATGACTGGAATATATAAACAAACTATTTTATTGGGCAAAACTGGCAAAAACACATTTTGAAAATCAGCATCTGCACTTTTATAACGCAGCCAATTTCATGTAGGTGAAACCGAAAGTACCTGTAAGTTTCATGAAAAAAATCCGTAAACAGATGTTGAGTGCTTGAGCCAGTGGTTCGACAAGTGCACGTGTCTTCTTTAAGGCTAGAACCTTCTAGCGTTGAAAAAAAAAGTTCACCTGTTGATCTCTCTTCTTTACTGCTTGAGCATTTTAGCCTTAAAAAAAAGTCCACCTGTCGACCTGTCTTCTTTGCGACTTGAATCTTCTATCCTTGGAAAAGACTAGTCGACTTACCAATCTGTGTGTTTGAGGACTAAAATCTGCTAGCTTTGAAAAAAAAAGTCCACTGATCGACTTAATAAACAATTAATTGACCAAGTTCGTATGAATCTATCGTGATAAGAAAGCGCAGAGCTTTTACGCGAGAGCACGAGAGAAAGACACACGCGCTTATTTCCACGAAACGTTTATTGCGGTACGTCAATGTATACAGAAAGGCATGAAAGAAGAAAAAAGTGAAAGGCACAGCAAAACACAAAAAACCCACGTGCCGTGCCATACATTACTCATTGAATATTTTCAACCACACCATCGAAAATAAAACCAAGTTTTTCTGCGTGAGCGGCATATATTCTGCGCTCACGCACTCTAAGTCATCGCGGGTCGTCTATGCTGCCTCCACAATCAAACGGGCCGACCAATTTCTGTCACAATGTAGAACGCATGTGTTGTCAAAATAGGGCACGAAACCGCACTCATTAAGGTCGGTAGCCTTTTCTTACGTCGAAGTATCCTAAGAAACGCTATCGTTTTTAAAAGGTATCCCAAAAGTCTTCTATTGGTCAATGGAAGGCAAGCGAAGCAAGGCACGTACGTGCGTGCTCTTTCTTTCTTTCGTCTGGCGCAAGCCTCCATCCTATGTTTCTCGTTTATCCATGCCAAGCATTAGACCTTTATCTACGTGCTGAGCCCCGCAACACTTGAACACCTCCGAAGTTTGTAAGTCATGAAAACCTTCGTCTCTAAACTCTATTCGAGCGTCATCTCTTGTGCTTCTCTCTCTCTCTCTCTCTCTTGATCAGTTTCTAAAATGTAATTTTTTCTTAGGTGTTGAAATTGCATTGAGTATCACACTTCCAAGAATCAAAACTCCAAGCCACCTGTAAATTAGGTGTACAATTGCGTTTTTTAATAGTTTTTTTTTGTTTTAACTCGCAGAAAGAGCCTACAAGATGCAGGTGGCATTGAACAGTGCTTTCCTGAGACAGCGGGACAAGGAAGACATGGTGAATGTTAGTATTTCGTCTGAAAGTGCGGGTTAATTCTGAAAACGTGTACTACTTGCACCAATGCACTCAAACTGATGCAGATTTTTGAAGAAAAAAAAACGCTGCATCTAAATGTACTTTAGTGCAGTTCATTCACGCAGCCTGAGCGTACTGCATGCGTTGTTAAAACGCATGGACGTCAACGGCGACTGTCGCTGTACCCTTGGCGGCAGTTTTCTTGCTTAGGTCCTGCGCTGCTCAGCCTGAGGATGCGGGTATCACGCCAGGTGATGGCGACCGTATGATTAATAGGGCGATAAACTAAAACGCACAAGTGAAAATGCTTATCCGCAATCCTTGAATGTTGATGCTAGGTAGTTGACATTCCACAGTTTTTCGCTCAGTAGTGCCAGAAAATCCGCGCGGAATATTCGTAGAAAATGATTTTAAGAAATTTGTCCTGATCTTGGGATTGAAACCAGGGCCAAGATATTTTTCAGTGTGGTCTGTTTACCAAAGATATTCATCTTTATTCTCCGAACGGATTGACGTCAGTTTTTTTTCCTTTCACACATGCGCTAACATTTAGGTGAATCCTAAAGAAGCCCTAGTAGTCAATATTAATCCACAGTTTTCTGCTACGGCGTGCCTCGCATGCATTACATAATGCTGGTGCGTAAGAACCCTTGAACTTAATTTTCGTTGCAGATCACGATGAGAAGCTTTCCTGTACCTGACTTCCCGGAAGACGTTCTGCGGTACCGGTACGGCTTCTTCTGGCTGGCGTCTACTACCTTCCTTTTCCCGATGTACAGGATCATCAGTCGCCTTTGCTTCGAGAACAACAGCGGCCTCAGGGTAAATATGCCTAAATCGTACATCCAGGCCCGTAGCAAGGAATTATTTTTTCGGTGAGGAGAGGGGCACGTGTTCAAAGCCTTAAAAATCCTTATTTTTGTTATTTGTCCTTGGTTCCTTGGTAAAAAAAACCTTTCATGCGAATTTCGGAGAGGGCCCAGGCCCACAGGGCAATGCACTCCCCCCTTTTCTCGCTACAAGTCTAGTTACGTCGTTATGGCGACGGCCCAACGTCCCTCGCACAGTGATGCCAAGAGAATTAAAGGGGTTGTTATTAGAATCAGTCGTATGTAAATGTGAAGAAAGAAGCGTACGAAAATATAACTTGCCAACGGCAGGATCCAAACCTGCGACCTTCGAATAACGTATCCGATGCTCTACCACTGATTTACTTACGGTGGCGGTCATTCTTTCGTCCAATTTATAGCGTATGTGTGTAATAAACGTGGGAGCGACAGTCAGCGCCGCCTACGGTCATCGCGGCGAGTGTGGAAATCTTTTTGTTTGTTGGGGTCTGATGTGAATACGAGCTAACAGCTGATCAGCGGTGTTATTATGAGCTGAAGGTCCCTAAATTTACTATCTTTCCTTCATCCGTACAAGGGTATTGTTCTGGCAGTCTTGATGCCTTCAGGTAGTAATCGAGGGAATGTTGGTCAGCTTCCAAGGTCGTTGGTAAGCTGCTCTGGAAGCACGACGATGTGCCAACACCATTGCATATACCAGAACGCTGTACAAGCTTACTCTTCTCACTGTCTGATGTCGTCACCTGCTCAACGTGTAAATGCGGCACGCAGGAGTACCAGCTGATGATGGGACTGGGCAACTGCTTCTACTGGACGGGCCATTTCGCGTGTGCCTTTTGCTTCTTCGTGGTGCACAGCGCCATCTGCGTCTATGGCGCCGTCGGATACAGGCATTTCGACACCGGCGCCCCCTACCTCGACCGCACGGACCCTTCGCTGCTGCTCGTCGCGTTGCTGCTGCACAGCGTATCGCAGATACTACTCGCCATGCTCGCTGCCTGCGTGTTGAACTTGGGTAGGTGGGGGCGTACTTTTGTCCTTTGCTATACGCGACGTCCTGAGTGTTATGGAATATTTATTTACTAATCAACTAATTTAATATGTACGACATTACTCTGTCCGGCACTAAGCAGGTGGGAATGCATCGCAACAACATATATTAATAAAAAAGCGCTTAACAAAAAAACAGCAACAGCAGCTTAAGAGAAACATAATAACAAGCAAAAAACAACAGCGTACTGGTACCGTACCACGGTATATGCGGAATGCTGTTCCTCTTTGGTCCTCCCTTATTGGTCATTTGAGCCTGTCAGTTAAACAAGCGACTGCCTGCGGCACTATGACCTCTTTTCGTTGGCTACACATAAATACTTCAGGGCCTTCTGCATGCGCACAGCATATCGTAGTGATATGGATCAATAGTAATAGTATTCTGTATTTCATGGTAGGGTGCCCCAGAGTGCACTAATAGATAAAGGGAAAAAGCAGTGCAGTATGACATATATCAGGTGCGCAGAAGTAGCATAACTGGCCTATCATATTTATTTATTTATTTATTTATTTCAAAAGCCCTTACATAGGCATTTTTTGGATTCTCCCCTTACCCAATGCCATAGGCATTGGGTAAGGGGGAATCTCAAAAAATTATCACACATAGTGAATACCTATTGTTATACAGCGTGAAATGAATAAAATTACCCACATAGCTTCGCAACACAGTAAAATATTGGTTAATAATGAAAAAAAAGAGCAAAAGAGTACACCAATACATGTACAACTAAAACGAATTAGGCAGATTGCTTGATTGATATGTGGGGTTTAACGTCCCAAAACCACTCTATGATTAAGAGAGACGCCGTAGTGGAGGGCTCCGGAAATTTAGACCACCTGGGGTTCTTTAACGTGCACCCAAATCTGAGCACACGGGCCTACAACATTTCCGCCTCCATCGGAAATGCAGCCGCCGCAGCCGGCGGCTGCACTAGACAGAACATGAAAATATACACTTTTTAAACGCGCAGGCAATTCAAAATAAAAATAATATGGTTTAAGGACCAAATAGAGCCGTTTGAGATATTTCCTCTTTAATTGCACACTGTTAAAAGTTTCCCTATTGAAGTACATACGCGTAATAGTCTAAACTATCCCGCTTTCCGGTTTCACTTTTGAATGACGGAGTTTCGAATCTATGTATAGTCACTGGCAGGATACGAGGTCGTTTTTAATCATAGTGCTTGTTTTTTTTTCGGAATACTTATTATCTCGCAACGCAAACTTGACCATGTACATCGCTGGCGTCCACTGATTGCCCGTGGTTGAACCAGAGCAGAGAGGCACACAGACAGACATTTATCGTTAGAGGCCTTTTTTTTTTGCCGAGCAGATATGCGGCATGGCGATGCTATGCACAAAAGCTCCGGTTCGAGACCAAGGAGGATTTTAAAAAATTGATGGAGTCGAAATGATTACGCAGAAGTGAAGCCGATCCTTTGGAAAGATGGCAGCTGTGGTGGCCATCTTACTGGGGGCATGATAAAGTATCACCATTAAAAACAAAGCGTTTCCCTCGCACGCCCAACGAGTTTTATGTGGGAACTTTTTCGGGTCACATAGTGCCCCAAGTGCGTCTTACAGTTACAGGTTTTCTTATTGAGCCTCTAATTGGAGGCAAAGTTCTTTGAAGATTCAGTCATCCATACTCGTTTCTGTAGGTTATTTTTGTCAGCAACAACTATCTTTAATATATAACTAACGTAGCATTTACATAAAATATCAAAGCCACTTGATCTTAAAGTGCGCACTATCAGAAAAAAGCATGTTTCCGCCATCTTGGAAGTGGCAAAAGCTGGATTCACTTCTGCTGGCAAGGCATTGCGGTAGCTTGCACTCCAGCAATTTTTCTTTAATCCTCCTTGTTCGAGACCCGGTCAAGACGGCCCATTTCAGCCCGATAGCTTTGAAGAGCTCGTTTCACAGGAATGCCGGGAATGGTGTCTGTGGATGCATCCTCCGAAAAGGCATTTGCAATGTTCCTCCCCGGCAGTTGTTGCGGCGACACTGTCCGTCGTGTTGGTGTCCGTGGCGCTGCCGTACTGGGTTCTTCAAAGCACGGGAAGCCTGGAGACGCTGGCCCAGTTCGTGTTCGGAGACCGCCTCCGTATGTTGCTCTCCTCTGTGCTGCCCACGGTGGCCGCCTTCAACGTGCTCACCATACTGGCCATACAGAACGATTTTGACGGTACGTGGAGGCGTGCACGTCAATTGGGCGAAAATGCTTGAGGCTCGCATACTTAGCTTTAGGTTCACATGAAAGAACCCCGGGTGGCCGAAATTTCCGAAGTACTCCACGTCGGCGTCCCTGATAACTATGTCCTCATGTTTCGACATTAAACTCCGACAATTTTTACACCACCTAAAGTTTTACACAACCAAAGGCCACGTTGGAATACTTCTTTTTTTGCCTACGAAAATAAGCCGGCTTCCGGTGTGCTCTTGGAAACGAACCCAGACCATCACGAATCGAAGACGAATGCTCTGCCATCTGACTGCAGACATGGGGGGGGATAATAGACATTATTAAGCTAATTAAGGATAAATTACTGGATTTCGAAAGCAGCAAAAACTCAATGGGGATACAGAAAATTGGTAGGAAGATGAGGTTAAAGAAGTTTGCAGGTATAATGTGGCAGAAGAAAGCACAGGACCGGGTTGATTGGTAGAACATGGGAGAGGTCATTTTCCCTACAGTGGCAGTACTAAGGCTGATAATGATGATGTGGTGATGGAAGTGTAGTGGAGGGGCTTATGAAAATATGCGATTGAAGGGTGGCAGGTTGAAGAATGACAAGCGAGGAAGGAAGTGGTTTTTAGAATTGAAAATGAAAAGTGCACCCCACAACTGTGTGCGCCTCAGTGCGACACCTCAGCAGTCGTTTCCAGGAGAGGAGGATGGCGGCTGGTAATAGCGAAGAGTGAAGGGAGGAAAGGAGAAGGAGAGAGCGAGAGACGGGGCAGAAAAAAGGTAAGAGGTGGGGCCCACAGATAATCTACCAAAATCACGCTCGGCGAACTCTTTAAATTAGCTAATGCAGTCCGCTTCCGTCAACAAAGTTCAGCAGCGCAGAGAGAGCACGGTTGATGTGGTTGCGGCGGCTGTTCGGGAACAGGAGGTGCTCAGATGATGTCCGAGGCAGGCCGGGAGCTCCATACACTGCGAGCGTCACCTGCCCACGTCACCAGCCGGGCAATGAAGCAAGAGGTGCCCTCGTCCTGGCAGACTTTGAGTTACCATCCAGTAGGCTTATCGTTGACCTGCAACGTATTTTGCAAAGATAACCTGCCACGACACATCCTGTGGCAAAAAGTATTCCACACTCGTCTCATTGGTCACGGCTGCACCGGGTAGTACTCCCCTGCATTGCACGTACAGAAGCATCCGACGAATTCGGCGGGAAGCGCTTTACGTTGTAATTAAATGAGTAGAGCATTCAACACGTAAATCAAAGGATTGTGGGTTGAGATCCCTTTAAGATAAAGAATGTTTTTTTCGTCCACCATCATTCATTTTCTTTGAGGCCACTGCTGCTAAAGACAAGAATTATGACCCCAGTTGTTTTTTAGCCTGTTGGAATAAGTTGGCTGAGTCTAACGAAGAAACAAGCCCATAATAAAAAAATGCTGGCTTCGTTTATGCGAAACCATCATTTCAGTACACCACACTTCTCTTCTTAAAGCCCTGGTGATTAGCAGCACGCACGACTTTATCACCTGACTCGAGGGGCCGCGCATTCAACGACGATGGTTGTGCGCGCAGGTGGCGCTGCATGGCAGAAAGTCCATTACGTGACCTTGGGCATCGTTCCTGCCACTGTGCTTGAAGTGTGGGTTGTCAGCATCGTGACGATGGCCGTCATGGTACTGCTCATTGGCTACTGCTCCAACGTGCTGCCATGGAGCACTGCGCTTCCACTGCATCCGCTCTTCTTCTTCAAGGTAAGCACTATAGGGACTGGTCATTTTCGTCACAGTGTTTAGACACGAAGACGTCGCTTGCGTTTTACCCGTTCCACCAAGTATGAATCAAGGGCGCAGTGCAGGGTCGGCGGAGTTTCGCCTGAGTTTCGCGAAACTTGGAATATTCCCAAGCTCTGGAGGCACCCCCTTCTGAACGAGTCAACAAGTACGAAAAAGTGAAATCCACTTCTCAGCGCACTGCGTTTCATTGGTTACGGTGAAACCAGTCATCGCGTGGAGGACGGTCGACTAAGTTGAGCAGTGTTTTCAGACCCGAGGCATCTTCTTTCCCTTCTTTGTCGTTCCACTGAGTGCAGAAATGCATCCTTGTTTAATTTTTAAAAACTATAGCCTTTCTTGGAAGATCTTCGACGCAAAAATTTTGGTCTGTCTGTCTGTCTGTCTGTCTGTCTGTCTGTCTGTCTGTCTGTCTGTCTGTCTGTCTGTCTGTCTGTCTGTCTGTCTGTCTGTCTGTCTGTCTGTACTTTTGTCTGTTTTTCCGCCTTTAACGATGCTATCCTTAAAGGCACCAAACGTTACTCCGCACGGTCGACCCTATCCGCAGCGTCCACCAATATTGCTCAAGATTTAGCGTTCACACTTGTGCGATTGTCACTTAAAACACTTGCCCTGTATCTGTATGTTAATATTAAAATGTAGTCGAAAGACGATAGTCTTGCGTGTGGAGAGAGTGAACAAAACATTTATTTGATGTTCTGCGCAAGAAATCGGAGAATTGTATTCTGGAGGCGAAACATTAGAGAGCCTCGAGCTTGCAGCGGAGGCGAATGAGCGCATCAAGCCACGTCAAACGTGAGACATGAGCACCAGCTGGAAGTTTTCTTGGAAAAAGAAGCGCGTGGCTCTGTGACGGGCGTACGCGCCCGCCTCACAGCCACACGCTTCCACGCGTTACAGCAACTAGGAGGGTGCAAGAAATTTTAAAAAGAGCTTTTGGGCAGTTTTTATCGTAGACTTTTACAATCGGAAAGGTAAAAGCTGCCAGAAACCGCAAATTTGATTTTGGAAAAAATATTTTTTCACCATTTTCGCGATGCGAGGAACGCGCCACCCCTTAAATGCAAGTCTCATTAGGCTTGCAAGGTAAAGCACCCACAACATCATTGATAACACTGGAAAGCATAAGCAGGAATTTTTTCTGGCTATGGGCCTGATACTGAGACATAGGATGCGATTTAGCGTTACATGAATTTTGCCATCAAGCATGCAATGACAGCATTACAACAAATCAATACAGAATACCATCTGTTATAAAAGTGCGGTAAGAGCTAAAAAAAGAATGCAATGACATATCACGAAGAAGTTACAAATCAATATGTCGTTTCAGTGGGTGGTCGATTAAGGGAGGACGCTTTATACAGGCACCGTATAACTATAGGTTTTGGTTTTCAGGTGGGAGGCCGGGAGTTGCAACATGCGCAACATTCTACTTGTTATACTTAAAATGCCTTCGAAGAACCGTCTCAGTCAATATGTGCACCATACCTAAAAGCAAGCCAGGGTTGAGATGTATAACATGTTTAACGCTGCAGCTATGTTATATCGACGACTGATTTGGTTCACTCGCACATGATGCCGTCATGCCCTTACTCCGCTAGCCTCATCAAGTGTCGTTGTCCTTTTGGACACAGGTATGTTCACGCCAGCCGCCGCAGAAATGCCGTAAACATATCATAGGCCAAAGAGCACTAATACTGCGTCCTCGTAGCCCACCTTGCCAGTTTTGCAGGATTAAAGTGCCATTCGACTCCTGAACCGACCGCGAGCCGCCTCCTCTTCGGAGATTGAATTTCCAACCTGGGCGCTTTTCAACGCGGTCGACACGCCGTAGTTGTTCGGGCCTATATGCGACGGACAATGGAACTACGATTAAATTCGGCGGTCTCCCGCAACCGAGGAAGTCTTACGACGTTCACCCCTGTCCCAGCTGGGTTTTGTGTAATATTAGGGCCATTTATATCTTTGGAACGTGATGTAGTTAAATAACACCAAGGAGGTTTAAAAAAATTGTTGGAGTGGAAATTATCACCCACGAGTCAAGCCGCACCCATTGTAAGGTGGCCATCTTACTAGGGGCATGACGAGTTGTTGAGATTGGGCAATTAAGAAGGAGTGTTTTCCTCGCACGCCCAGTGAGCCCCGCCGCGGTGGTCTAGTGGCTAAGGTACTCGGCTGCTGACCCGCAGGTCGCGGGATCAAATCCCGGCTGCGGCGGCCGCAGTTCCGATAAAGGCGGAAATGTTGTAGGCCCGTGTGCTCAGATTTGGGCACACGTTAAAGAACCCCAGGTGGTCGAGATTTCCGGAGCCCTCCACTACGATGTCTCTCATAATCACGGTGGTTTGTGGTTTTGTTTAGAAAAAATTTATTTACAGCATGTACAGAACACAAAGGCTTCATACCATTCCAGTAACAGGGCACATACACTTCGGCACATCTATGTTTCACGACTAACATCACTACGTTACAGTGAAGATATTTGCTCTAATATAAATGACATTGTTGGCATATATGTACACAAGAACTAAATGCGATATCATGATACAATGGTATAACGATACCATAGATGCAATGAAACACGATATGTAACAAATATAACACCAAAGCGGCCGAAAAATTAGTTGCATCCTATCATCTTCAACCTTGACGAAAGGGCACGCTCAATGCCGCAGAAACTCTTGCTCCCCGAGGAAGAAAAGGTCCTCGGAGAGGAACGCGAGGATCTCTCGTAGCATTCTCCCCAGCATCGGCCACAAAGCACGCCGGCGGTAATTGGCAGCTACGGCCTGACATCGGTTTCTCCAAAGGCTGAAGAGCCCCGCAACTATTAAAAGTGCAGAGAAGTGGCCGTGCGGAAATCGGCCGTTGGACACGAACGTTCGCACACCTTGACCCTGAAAACCAACATGAACCGCACGCCAAAAAAGGCTGGAGACCACACATTCAATCATCGCGTGCTGATTGGTTTCTACCATGACGCAGTTGTGGCAAGTGGAAGTGCGAACCACCTGCCACCGCTGCATCTGATCTCGCGTGGGGCGCAAACCCCAGCCCAACCGCCAGACAAAGTCTCTGAGATGCCCTGGTAACGCTGCTGCAGTTATTGGTTTCCAAGCGCGGTTGATTATAGATTGACGATGCTGGGGCACCAAGGGCTGTGTAAGGGCGGCCAGCGTGTACACCACTTCAGAATCGGTCACCTCTATCTCTGGGCACGTAGCTTCCAAACTTTGGTGAAATGCCAGAAAGTCTGGATACAAAGATGGTAATTCAGTTGATTGGGGACCTTGGTTAATTTGGCTAGCTTGCAGGAAGACACGTAGTGATGGCTCCAGATGGTACCGAGCCAGTGTCTGAGCTGGCGTTCCATCATTGCTTAGTATTCGCAATAGAGTGCGGAGGCACAGTGTAGAAGCCGTGACGGAAACGTTGGGGAATGCAAAACCGCTTTGATCTCGCGATTGAGCTAACACCGGACGAGATAACAATTTTGTGCCACCAGACCAAAAAATTGAACTGATGCAGCTCTGCACTTTCCTGCAGACGTGGAGTGGCGTTTAACAGAATGGCAAAGGTACCGAAATTTTCCGAGGTACACCATGTGATTTAAGTATCGGCGTTCAAAGAGAGGGAATTCGAAGTGCCTGGCTGCTTTGCTATCACTTTGAAGAGATTGTACAACGAATGACCAGATGCTATCCTATACACCAAATGCAGTGGACGTAACTCCGAGTATTGCAATGTTAGGAGGCCACTGTAAAGGCGACGTGACGTTGATACGACCACTGGGCTTGCCAATGAAAAAATACTGGCTTTTATAAAAGTTTAACGTTGCACCGGAGATAATGCCGAAATGATGCAAAGTATCAGGGGCATGCTGCAGCGACTGTTCATTATGTACATATAAAGTAATCTCATCTGCATAGGCAGTGACTTCTACTGAGTGTTACTGGGTAGGGGTAAGCCTCGAATCTGCGGGTGACGTTCGACGGCCTCTAAGAAGGGTTCTATTGAAGGATAAATAACAATAGGAAGAGGGGACACTTTTGACGGACCCCGCGCATGACTTTAAATGGGTGACTCTCACGGGAATCTACGTAAAGATTACTTTCTGAATTAGTGTACATCGCGTGGATGAGGTCAATGAACTTATCCAGGAATCCGAATGCGTGTAAAAGACTTAGTATGTAGCCATATTCTATGAAATCAAGAGTTTTCTCCTGATCTAAGGAAACCAATAGACCTTCCTAACATCGGCTAGTGGTGCATTGAATGATGGCACACGCATTAACCACGTATGGGTGTGTATTTGTCGGCTCTAAACAGAGAAACCAGGTGGGGAGTGATCAATGTTGCAAGAGATGGACTGATTCGGCGCACCAAAATGTTGGACAAGAGCTTGTAATCTACATTGAGCAGGGTGATAGGGCGCCAATCTTCTGATCACATGGACATTGGGTCTTTCTTGGGAACTAGTGTTATACGGCCTTTGTGGGAAATGTTGGAAGGGTAATATCTCGGAAACACTTGCGTATGACGCGTGACATAATAGAAGCAATGATAGGCCATAACTGTACATAAAACTCTGCAGGTAGTCCATCAGACCCTGGGGCCGAACCCTTTTTTATTGCGTCTAATGCCGCCCTTTATTTTGTCATCGGACGGCGGGGATAGCAGAACGTCATGTGACATGTTGGAATCATCTGGTAAGTCTTTTTGCAGTGGATGCGAAGAAACGGATCCTGGGTAACTGACACTATACCAACAGATTGAGCCATTGACTGAAAGTGTTGAGTGAATGCCTGAAAGTCGCGCGTACCCGCAGCAGCTGGCGCGGTAAGCTTAGCGAGTGGGCAGGCGAGCCAGGTGGACGAAGCAGAACTCTGCGTTCATACCATAGCACCTCAGGGTGCGCACACGGTGCACGTCTACAGCGCCGAGCTGCAGCCGAGAGCGAAGAAGCGCGCATAGTACGTTGGTACCGTTCGATGAGCTCCTCTTGCCATGCCCGCATTACGGGGGAAGGGCTGGGATCACGGCGGACATTGCGTATTTTTTGGATTAACAATGACGCTTCCTTCAACATACAGGTGTGAAGTCCCCTGTCCTACGCACTGCAATGATGGCGCCACTGTTCTTTGAGGTGACCCCAATCAGCTATATCTGCCCCAATGAGCAATGCGCGTAACGCTCGGCACCATTTTCCCGTAGATTAAGAGTCCTGGAGGACGCGGCAATCGAGACGCCATGATCTGTGAATCGCTGGCGTCCCCGCTGGTAGGTGGAGAGAGAGCATATCCAGTTGATAGTCACTAATGTACACTGGTGTCGGTGGCAATGACATTACCCTGGTGTCGTGAACGTAGGTAATGAGACCGGGGGATGCGTACACACGATCATTCTGCTGCTCTACGCCAAGTATAGGCATAATTGCTGCCATGTACACTTCGATGAATGTCACTGAATGCCAATTGCTGCACTAGACGTTTGAGTTCTCGGGCATTCCAGTTTGACTGGCTGCGACCCAGACCTCGAACGTCTGCGTGTGAGTCTAAGACACAATGGAAATCTCCTAGAAGTACCACGTGCTGTGAATTTAAAAGGAACGCATCAAGAGATTGGAAGAACGCATCAGAGTTTACGGGCGCCGCTGGGGAATACACGGCAACAAGCCTTATTCTTAACAAAAAAAAGGTGCAGTCCAACGCCAGCACGCGTCTGAAGGCATCGAAGCAAACATGATGGTCACGCAAAAGACCTCGGTTGAAAATGATGACTCCGACGCCAGTCTAACGCGTGCTGGCGTACGAAAATAAACAATCAATATTGAATGTGCGCTTGAAAGCGAGTACATCAGGAAGCTTGAAAAAATTTGTTTCTTGCAAGAACAGCAAATCACAGTGCACTGAACGCGCGAGAGCCAATACCTCAGCCTGTTTTAGGGGCAAAGCTCCTTAAAGTGGCCCCCGTTCGTCCCTCGTAGTAGTCGTAGTCGTTGTTGTAGTCTGTAACCAGTCTTACATTTTAACCTGCAAGGTGGTGCTGGTGAGAAATTTCTCCTGTGCGTTGTTGAACAATAAAAAATTCGCAGCATGCGCGTTCTTTAAAAGCCGAATTCTCTTGTCTCTCATTCACCATTAGCAGCCATTGGCATGTGCATTGAGCACTAGTAGTATAAAACTAGTATATAGTGAACTCGCGGTAGGTAAAGGTGGGAAGTAGATACAAAGTGCAAGCCGTAAGAAAGTAAAAGCCGAATTCTTCTGGCTCTCATTCCCCATTAGCAGCCATTGGCATGTACAATGAACACTATCTGACAAGAAATGGTTGCTACTTTCTACTCGCTGGGAGTAACCTCCTTGGTTTTAGAAAGGTTTAGCGAGCGTTGGGCCGCAGTGCCATGAATACAGTGAACTAGTATATACCATAAACTGGAGGTGGTTAAAGGTGGGAAGTAGACACGAAGCGCAAGCCGTAAGAAAGTGTGCGTGGGCCACCTTTCGTTTAGTCCTTGGAATGTCTGCAGGGTGGCGGTGCTTTTACATGGGGAATATATGATGAAAAGATGCGAGATGGTGGTATTTGGAGTGTTGAATAGATGGACGAACGGACACACAGACAGATGCATGGACGGAGGCACGGATGGCTGCATGGACAGATGGACGCACGGATGGACCTCTCGTTTAGTCTTCGGAATTTCCGCTAGATGGCAGTGCTTCTGTATGGGGAATATATGATGAAAAGATGCGAGATGGTGGTACTTTGAGTGTTGAAGATGGACGAACGGTCACACAGACAGATGCATGGATGGACGCATAGATGGCTGCACGGACGTATGGACGCAAGGGCGGATGCATGGACGAACGCAGGGACGGACGCACAGTTGGACGTGCGGATGCACGAACAGACACACGCACGGACGGGCGGATGGACGCAAGGACGGTCAAACAGACGGACGCATGGCGGATGGAAGCAAGAACGAATGGACGGACGGATGTTTTGCTCCACTCTCCATCATTCACCCCGTGGATATTCTGCCATTTTTTGTGGATTGCGGGAACCTTGAATGTTAAAAGGAATACTTCTAACCACGAGCCATGGGGAAAATTGAAACGTAATATAGAATCAGGCAAATGCAGGGGTACCTTTAGCAGAAACGGGAGCCTGGTGCCCCGTGAGCGGCTGAGTCATTTTTTACGGCCAGATCATCCACCGGAGACTCGGGGCTTCCACGACCACGTCGAAGTCTTCAGGGGACTTCTGTTTCTGTTAGGGGCTTCTGAGTCACTAGCAGATATCCGGTGGTGTTCGGCGTCCGGGTTCTTGATCGAGGATGATACAAAGGCGTCTACACCGTCCTATATGTCACTGGGGCTGGTGTCTTCGTCAATTTGTAAGGGCGCCTGACTTGTGGGGCTGTTGGAGTCCTCGTAGATGCAAGCGTCGTCGTCTTGAGATGCAGACTTTTCCATGACACCTGATCTTGTGATCGACTGAGCAGCCACGCGAGGAGTGTCAGATGCAATATTTCCATTTGAGACACCTTCCTCACGCGGTATCTTGTCTTACGAGGGCTTAGCCTGCGATTCCTCAGAAATGGCTTCAGGACGCGGGGAACTTGAGTTGTCAGAACGTGGAGTAATTACCAGGTCCAGAATCGTTGGGGACGCAGTGGGCGTGTGGTGCAGCGTCGCGACTGGCGCACCTTGGTCGTGGTCTTTTACCGCGGTTCGTGTTGACAAACCATCGCACCTGTTCTTAGACGGCGTCCCTGGCTGAAGTAGAGGGGAATCCTTGGACGCTGCCTCGGAATACGACGGCTTGATGGTGCAGGTGACGGTGGCATGCGCGTACCCACAATGGCGACATGGCAGCGAGCAGCCTTTCTCGTCGTGGCCATAAATGCCGCACCTTCCACAAAACGGAGCTGTGCAGTTCATGCGGAAGTGCCCACTGCCTCGACATCGATGGCACACTCGCTGGATCTCTTTATAGTCACAGGTAACTCGATGACCTGAGACGTTGAGGTAGTTGGGCACCGGTGATGATGCCTTCCTTTCCATGCGAACGTATCGCGTACCAGTGGTCACGGTTGGGTGAGATCCCATGACTCCTCAGGTGCTATGCATTAACTTCCCGTAGGGGGACAGTGCTTGTGCGAGGACTCCGCTTGGGAGGCTGCACGGCAGGAACAGGACAGTTACCTGGGTGACTTAGGGTCCTAGGGTTATGATGGCGACGCGCTCTCCTCGGATGGTGAGGTGAGAAGCGTCCACGATATGAGCCAGGGCGGCATCGATGCTTACGGTGACTTGATAATTCCGGCCTATGAAGTGCTGGACACAGTAAACTTCTTCAATTCCTACGATTGAAGACCTCGCGTCGACGACGTCTCCAGGACTTGCTCCCTCAGGGACGATGACATCGGTGGCTGGCTTGCCACGATGGGCGCCCACCAGCCTAAGGACGCCCTGAAACTTGCTGCTTAGCCCTCTGCCGATGGTCCAAATGCCAGCGTACCCCTGCAGCTATTGGGTCAACAAAATACGGATTGCGCATCTTTACTATTCCTTTTACTATTCGCCTTTTGTGTTCACAAAAAATGTTTAACGATTTCGAGTACTTCGTACTCAACCATGGGAAAGCACTGAGCCGTCCCGCTAAAACCAAGGAGGTTACGCCCAGCGAGTTAGAACAGGGAAGTTTATTGCAAACTGGTAACAACATTTCAGGTTAGTACAACTGTCTGGTGTAACAAAATCACTTCAGTGGCGTGTACAAAGAAGAGGACATAGACAGGTTGTAACACAAAGCCCTTCAGTATTCTCACAGGTCACGAATCACTTAGTTTTTGATGGCTTCCACTTTTGAGCGTCTCAGTCAATGCGCTCAAGCACGAAGCATTTAGGTGGGACGCCACGACTTGCCACCATTCTCAGGTACTCCTTCCATAATTTTACTAAACAATGATGGCAAGCCCTGGACAGCCTCAAGTTTTATGAATCGAGCAGAATTACTTCGCTGGCAGCGTAATTCTTATAAGGTAAAAAACTGATGTTAGGTTGTCGGAACATGTAATTTAGGTTTCTACGAATTGAATCTTTCTGCACTGCTGAGTCAAACTTGCGTGGGTTACTTCACGCCTTCTTGGCATAATATTGTTACACAAGGCAAGGTAAATTAATGGGGGTTTTTAATGGGCCCTGAGTCCGCGATCACCGTATAATGATGATGATCTCTACCGCCATGGCTCGTACCCACTCAGAGGGATCGCAGTGGAGGCAACGTTGTCTTCATTCTCTACCCGCGCTTCCCTTGTTTTTCCTGGTAGTGATACTTCTTATCATTCCTCCGGTCTCAGACGAAGCCCTCTGGGCGAGTCATTCTTGCATTCTCCGTGTAAACGGCTTCAGGCGGGCAACATGCGTCACCTCTGTCTTGCTTGAACGTCGGCCACTAGTGGTGACACGTGCAATTTCATAGTTGACCTCGCTGAGACGATGAAGTATCACGAAAGGACCGGCGTAGTGTGCCAGTAGCTTTTGGCTCAAGCCACGTCTGCGTATTGGGGTCCACACCCACACTAGATCACCGAGGGCATAGGTTACATGCCTGTGTTGACTGTCGTAGCGAGTTTTGGAGGACTCTTGCGCTGCCAGTGTACGTAGGCAGGCAAGTCGACGTGTCTCTTCCACACGACACAAAGTTTCCGCAATTGTTAAATCGTCATGGACGACAAAAGGAAATATAGTGTGCAGCGTATGTCGAGGTGAGCGAGCGTAGAGCAGATAGAAAGGGCTGTAGCCTGTCGTTTCGTGTTTCGACGTGTTGAAGGCGTACGTGACGAATGGTAAAACTTCATCCCAGTTTTTGTGGTCAGAGGCGACGTACATTGACAACATGTTGATCAACGTTCGGTTTGTGCGCTCGGTGAGGCCGTTAGTTTGTGGATGATACGCAGTTGAGTGTCGGAACTTGGAAGCACACAAATGAAGTAATGATTCGAGAATATCGGCGGTAAATTGTCGTCCACGGTCACTTATTATCACGCGAGGAGGTCCGTGTTGGAGGATGACTGAATTCAACAGGAACTCCGAAACCTGGACTGCCGTGGCGGAGCATAAGGCAGTCGTCTCGCAGTACCGCGTCATGTAGTCGGCAATTACAATTATCCACCGGTTACCTTTTGAGGAGCGTGGAAATGGTCCCATTAGATCAATGCCGACCTTTTCAAAAGGGGAACCGGGAGGCTTTACAGGTTGTAGGTGACCAACTGGACCCGAGGAGGGCCGCTTGTGGCTCTGGCACTGCATACAGCTGGCCACGTAGTTCTTAATTGTCTTGCTCATTTTCGGCCAATAGAACCGCTCTTTCGTGCGACTAAGTGTTCGTGCGGTGCCTAGATGGCCAGAGGTGGGGTCATCATGCGTGAGACGCAGAAGAGACGTTTGGAGAGACGCAGGAACAACTAGCAGAAAGCGGGCGCCCATCGTGGTCAAGTTTCTCTGGTAAAAAAGACCATTTCAGACGCAGAATCGGCCTTCGCTTAATGAATTTCTCACTCCAGGGAGGAGAGCTTTCAAGCTTGGGTCATTACGCTGCTCAGCGGCGAAAGTCACGGTATCGGGAAAGCCAGACGACAGCGAAGCGATAAGGTGGTCAAAGTTATCGCCTTCACAATCTGTCGATGGTAGCGGCATTCTGGAGAGGCAATCCGCATCAGCGTGTAGACGGCCGGTCTTGTATGAAATGGTGAAGACATGTTCTTGCAAACGAATGGCCCATCGTGCGAGGCGGCCGGATGGGTTACGAAGGTTGACCAGCCAACACAGGGAATGGTGATCTGTGACGATAGTGAACGGGCGACCATAGATGTATGAGCGAAACCGTTGCACGGCAAAGACTACCGCTAGGCATTCCTGTTCGGTCACTGTGTAGTTGCGTTCAGGCTTGCTTAAAGAACGAGTTGCGTACGCCACAACGTGTTCCTTCTTGCCGGAACACTGAACGAGAACAGCACCGATACCGATGCCACTTGCGTCTGTATGAATTTCCGTGGGCGACGAAGGATTGAAGTGCCGAAGTATTGGCTGCGAAGTTAACAAACACTTCAGCTTGTGAAAAGCGGCGTCGCACTCGGAGGTCCACTGAAACGGGCTGTTCTTGCGCAGAAGGCTCGTCAGGGGGTGAAGGACATTCGCAAACTTGGGTACGAACCGGCGGAAATACGAGCAGAGCCCGATGAAGCTACGCAGTTGTTTCACAGATTTAGGACACTCGAACGATTCAACGGCCGTTGTCTTTTGCGGTTTAGGTCTAATGCCATCTTTGTCGACGAGATGTCCTAACACCAATGTCTGTCGCTCGCCAAAGTGGCACTTTTTCGAATTCAATACAAGGCCAGCTTTTTCAATGCAGCTGAGCACGAGGTCCAGGCGAGTGTTGTGCTCCTCAAACGTACGACCAAAAATTACGACATCATCAAGGTAACACATACATATATGCCATTTTAAACCACGCAATATAGAGTCCATAAATCTTTCGAATGTCGCAGGAGCATTACATAATCCGAATGGCATAACGTTGAACTCGTAAAGTCCGTCGGTCGTAACAAATGCCGTCTTTTTTTGTCAGCTGCGTGCATCGGAATTTGCCAGTAACCTGATCTCAGGTCGACAGATGAAAAGTAGGACGCGGAATGCAGGCAGCCTAGAGCGTCATCGATGCGCGGCAGTGGATACACGTCTTTCTTGGTAACAGAATTCAGTCGGCGGTAGTCAACGCAAAATCTCCACGTACCATCCTTCTTCCTCACTAGAATGACGGGAGCAGCCCACGGACTCGCCGACTCCTGTATTATTCCCTTTTCCAGCATCTCTTGAACTTGCTCGTTGATGATCTTGCGCTCCGATGGTGCCAATTGGTAAGGTTCCTGCCTAATGGGATGCGCCGATTCGGTGTGGATCTGATGACGTATCCGGGACGCTGGGATTAAGGGCCTTTGGCTGTATTTAGAAAAATCGAACACTTTCGAGTGCTTAGACAGAACGTCGAGCAGGGTATAACGTTCGCTTTGGTCAAGTGACTTGCTGACCATTTGTAACAATTGGGCATCTTCTGAACCTTCTAAGCCTAGATGTTCATTTCGGCTTGTAGCATCAACAAGCGCAACCAGCGTCGTACATGACTCGGGTCTAAATACTGCAAGTTTCATGCCGCCTGGCAGAATTGCAGGCTCCATGGAACTGTTCATTGTCCACACACCTGCCCGTACATCAACGACTGACACTATACAAAGGGGAATTAGAATGTTCTTTTTCAGGCATGCCGAGGGAATCGGTTCGAGCGTGGCGTCAAACGTGCCACAGTTGTTACTGGAACATGTCACAGGAACACACGCAGCAGAAAATGCAGGAACGACTGTATCCACGGAGACGAAAAAGATGCATTCCTCCGGACAGGAATTTTCCAAGAGCACGGTTGGGAAAGTACCGCGTATAGAAAGATGCCCACTTCTGCAGTCTACAGTTGCCCCACACTCACACAAGAAGTCAATACCCAAGATAACGTCATGTGTAGACCGTGGAATAACCGTGAACTCTGTGCAAAACACCTTGCCACACAGCGAGACGTCCACAGTACAATATCCCACCGGACACAACACGTCACCACTTACACCACGAAATGTCACCCCACGGTTCAGGCAAAACATCACTTTTGGTCCTAGCAGGTTCTTAAAATTTTCACTCATCACCGAAACTGTCGCGCCTGTATCCACAAGTGCCATAGTAGCCACTCCATCGACAACTACACGAACTTTGTTTTTCAACATAAACGCTGACGGGGGTATATCTGTAGATACCACCTGTGATTTTGTGGCTTCACCCCCACTGGCCGCACCGACTAGTTTTCCGGCAGCGGTGTACGTGCGCGTCGCCGTGGCGACGGCGATCGTGGAGCACGAGGAGCTGGAGGTGGCGTCAAACTTCGATCAGAGGCCGGTGAGGGGTAGCGTGTCCCGGTAGGTGCGCGTGGTTTCCGTGACGTGGAGTGCGGATAGTGAAAATGTTGGTGATACAAAGGCCAAGACTGTCGCTGATATGGGCGGTGGTCACAAAAACGTGCGATATGACCCGGGACGCCACAGTTGTAGCATACCGGAATTGGTGGAGGGGCACGTGGCTGCCCAGAGTAACGACTCCTCTCGGAAGGCATGGGATAGTGGTGCCGCCCTTCAGGGGCACTGTAGGCAGGCGATGTTGGGTAAACAGGCGGGCGAAAACTTCGTTCGTAGTTGGGAGTTGGATGACGGGGGAATCCAGCCTGCCGTGTGCCTTGATATTCATAAGCGTCTGCAGCGTTAATCGATGGTTGCCATGGTGGAAGAGAAACAGGAGTCCGCACACGTTCTGGTTGGTTTACGTACACATCATGAAAATCGCTGGGGCGATGATAGGTCTGCTGAGATCGAAGCAGCTCTTCTCTGACAATCTGCCGTATGGTCAAAGCAAGGTCGTTAGGCGGCACTGTTTCAACACTAGCAACAGTGGGGACGTTGGACAGGCGGCCGAATTTAGGAGAAATTCGTCGCATCTTGAGGGATTCAAAGGTACGACAATGCTTCATCACGTCAGACACGGAGTTCAAGCAGTCTTTACCAATTAAGAAATTATACACGTCTTCGGCTATACCCTTGAGAACGTGTCCAACCTTGTCTTCTTCCGACATCCTCCCATTCACGATCTTGCACAGCTTCAATATTTCTTCAATGTATGTCGTACATGTTTCTCCTGGAAGCTGTGCCCTCTGAGACAATGTCTGCTCCGCGCGTTTCTTCTTTGCATCCGAATCACCGAAACACTTCTGCACTTCTTACACAAAACTTTCCCAAGTAGTGAACATGTCCTCGTGATTCTCGTACCACATGAGGGCGGTGTCAGTTAACGAGAATACGACATGATTGAGCTGTTCGTTCGAGTCCCAGCCATTGCTTCTGCTCACCCGCTTGTAGTTCTTGAGCCACACGTCGACGTCTTCTCCTGAGGTTCCGCCAAAGTTTGGCGGCACTCTGTAGTACGGCGCGGAACCCATCGGAGTTGACCACGAAGCGTTGGATGGCTGCTCTTGGGCCATTACGATCGGTGAAGGTGGAAGTCCGGCGAGGCGGCGGCTGCGACGAAGTCCTGGTAGTGAAGCTTCCGTCTTTGGGTTCGTCCTACCCAGCACCTTCCACCAAATTGTTACACAAGGCAAGGTAAATTAATGGGGGTTTTTAATGGGCCCTGAGTCCGCGATCACCGTATAATGATGATGATCTCTACCGCCATGGCTCGTACCCACTCAGAGGGATCGCAGTGGAGGCAACGTTGTCTTCATTCTCTACCCGCGCTTCCCTTGTTTTTCCTGGTAGTGATACTTCTTATCAATATTCTTGGTCGCTAGCGGCTTTCACTTTATCCCCTTAAAGACCCCACGAAGAGAGTTGTTACATAAGCGGTGAATAAACAGAAGAAGAACAACGACGACAGCAACCACCACCACCAAAAT